>BMAW01019486.1:283691-363553 GCA_019974015.1 Nephila pilipes | reverse complement strand
GGGTCTGAGGCAGAATTTTAGCAATCAGCAAAACACTTTTGGTTTCAATGAGGGCGTTAAAATAAATCAAAAAGTGTTCTATTGGGACATTCTAGAAGCTGTTGTATTTCCTTAGGCCAAAACGCACTTCGGCAATGTAAACAGAACGATTCAACAAGACTCAACAAGCTCACAAGAGTTCTTTTCTGGACACCACATCATCTGAAGAATAGCCACTGTATTCGCAAAACCACAATCGCATAGATTACAGTGTGTGGTTGATTTGGGAATCTAGATCCTACACTTCACCACACAAAGGCTTAGACTCTCTAAAGCAATTTTTTTGTTAAAATGGGATAGATGAAAGGTAGAAAACTTGCTATAAAAATTGTAGAATTGCTGAAAATTTCAATAAGCGTTTGCTTCGCTGCAAAAGGCGGCCACTTTGAAACCAATTAAATTTATTTATTACTAAAAGTATATTCTTATTATTTGTTTATTTATTTTTGAAAAAACTATATTAAAAATTGTTTGTCCGGGTTTCTTACCATACTCTGTATTTACAAGCTCTAACATTAAAGTTCGGTGAATGAAGTGAGAACGGCCGATCTGGCGACACTGGCGAAACTAAACGCTGCACCTGCGTTGCTGCAGGTGTTGACCATCTTCGCCCACCTTTGTTCAGTTGAGCGTCGTTTATGTACCGTGTTAGACTTTTAGTGCTTGTTTAGTGCGTAACTGAGAACAGAAAAATGAACTAATAAAATATCAGTTGAAAGTTTTGTTTTAAGCTTGGCAAGACACCGAAAGAAATTCATGCGATGCTGGTACGTGTTTATTAAGATCAAGCTCTATCCATGAAGTGTGTGTACGAGTGGTTCGCCCGTTTTCGAGAAGGTCGGGAAAATGTTTCTGACAACCCCTGAAGCAGAAGTCCGGAGACCTCCGTCAATGACGAAAACATTGAGAAAGTGAAGAAATTACTCACGAAAGATCGTCGATTAACTGTGCGCATGATAGCTGATGAACTGCAAATTAACCGTGAATCCATGCGACAAATCGTTACTCAGAATTTAGAAATGAGAAAAACGTGTTGTCGTCTTGTGCCACATCACTTGACTGACGATCAGAAACCGGCACGTTTAGAGTCTTCACAGGAGTTCTTCAAAATGGTGGATGCGACACCTTATTTCTTGAACTGCATTGTCACTTAGGATGAGTCCTGGTGTCTCAGGTACGACCCTGAAACGAAACGGCATAGCATGAAATTGTGTTCTCCTGCGTCACCTAATCGGAAAAGGGTCAGAGCAGAAAAATCATGCATCAAAACGATGCTCATCATCTTTTTTGATAGTCAAGGCATTATCCACAAGGGATTTCTACCTGGGGGAACGACGATGAATGCTGCAAGATACATTGAAATTTCGACCCGTTTCATGAAACATCTACGCAGAGCACGACCCCAGTACGCACAACAAGATTCGTGGTTTCTTGTTCACGATAATATTCGTCCTCACACCGCCAATATCGTCAAACAGCTCCTGGCGAAAAAGGGGGTGGAGCAAGTTGAACATCCACCATACTCTCGAAATCTCAATCCTCCAGACTTCTTCCTATTCCCACGACTCAAACTCACTTTGAAAGGAAAGAGATTTCACGATATTTCTGACATCCAACGCAACGTGACGAGGCTTTTGAATTCCATTCCAAAAGAAGACTTCTTGCAAAAATTCCATGTCACATGATCTCAGGGGGGGGGGGGAATAGTTATGAGAGGGGACTATTTCGAAAGACAGTAAGGTAACTTTCGTTAATATTTCATCTATGTTAATGTTACAGGTCAATTCACCGAACTTTATTATCAGAGGTTGTATATATATATTTTTTCGATTTACGTGAGTTTAAAGAAACTATATATACAATTTTTAAAGACGCTATTAAGTTTTTTTTTTTTTAAAAAAAAACTGTATGAATTACTTGTATTATTAATTGAATGAATTAAAGATAATTGTATGATTAATTTATTTCAAAGAGTTATCAAGTTTACCAATAGGAAAGAGTGAAATATTAATGTTTATACAGGGCTTCAAAACTAAAATATAGAATAATCTAGTTTGGAAACGCATTAGCACTTTAAAGGAAAACAGGAAAACAGCTTTTAAAGAAAAATTGGAAAAAGTTTTTTTTTTTTTTTTTTTTTAAAAAAAAAAAAGAATTCTCATAGTTTTTCGTTATATTTTAAGAATCTTTAAAACTTTCTGTCAGTTTAATAATAAACCTAAATGATCAAATAGCTCCTCCATATATAATTAAATATATTTACATACGCAAATCTGTATGAAAAATAATAATAAGTCAAAAAGTGATTGATTTTCATTCAATTTACCTTTACTTCTGCACTAAGGTCTATACAGTGAGTTCTACATTCAATACAGGTAGAAACAACCTGCTCACCCCCATAAAAATTGTACTGTAAAATAAAATATATGTTGAGTTAAAAATGTAATAATTATGAATAAATATTTACTTTATTTATATGTTTTAACTCCTTAAATATAGGATACTCACATTTTTAATTTTAATTAAATAAAAATACATGCATCGAAAAGAAATAAATACAACTACTAAACATTTATACAAATTAAAAAATATCAATGGATCCCTACCCAAGAATGAAACTGAATGGAATATTTTAAAAAAATAATAAGTAATTATTAGGATGTTGTTTAAGATATATTTTCATATTTACTGCTTTGAATATGTGCTAAATTTTAATACAAGTACAGTATAGTTACGAACCCTAGATAACTTTTTCTTCAACGTATCTCTTAAAAGATAGATTTATAGAAATTATCTCGAGAACAGGTAAGGAAAGTTTAAGTAATAACCCCTTAATCTTGGCGGCTATTCTGGTGACTTGACGAAAAACTTGGCTATAAAATAACGATTCTAGAAAAAGTCGGAATCTTTGAGATATATCCAATACGGCGAAATTTACAGAGTTTTCTTTGTGAATTCACAACCAGATAAAGTGGCTATAAAGATGCGGAGATGAAGAAATCGATTGGAAGTGGTCAACATTGGCTAAGAAGATCTGCTGAGATATCATTCGGTTGCGTGGTCGAACGCATCTACTGTCGGAGTCTGGACTTCGGAGATTGTCGGAGTCTGCCTTGGAAATGCAGAGTTTTACTGCAGAGATTTGTCAGTAGTGCGAATTAGCGAACTAGTGAACTAATCGTTAAAAAATACCCATGGTTGTTATTACAAGTTTGTCTTTGATCCTGTTGTGTCGCACTTTAGAATAACTGTGTTTCTTATTTGTGCTGTTAATTTATCCAAACTTTGCAAATCTATATTCGTTAGTCTTGAATATCTGAGAATAAATTGTTATTTCCATTATCCTCCACTTTGAATTAATTTTCCTCTTTGCATCTAGACTGAAATTTTTTTTGTAACAGTATTTATATCGTATTTCAAGATAAATTCAAATTATTATTAAAATTTATTACCTTTTTTTACCACCTTTTTTTCAAATTATTTGATCACACTGTTAAAAAGGATTAGGACCATTATATGAACTTTGAACAATACGCATATTTTTCATCTCTGTGCACTTTATCTTGAAATATATAAGGTAATCATATCTTTCATCAAATAAAGAAGTTTCTCACGAGTTTGAAAAGATCATGGCATCATACTTTTTAGACATGCAAGAAAAGACTAAAATTTTTAGCATCTTAGATTAAATTAAATTTTCAAAGCCATTGTGTGCCATTATCTACTATTAGCCACGTGTGCAATATTGTAAAACAAATATTGCACGTCTGATCTTTTGAACTAGTTGTAACATATGTATTACAAAATTTTGTATTATTCGCTCTCATCTTTTAATAATAGTTTAGAATTTTAATTTTCTAGAAAATGATTAAAAATTATCAACGTTCCTGGTACGGAACAAAAATCTCTAATTTTGTTGAATTATCATAATGTTCAGTATGGGTTATCTTTTTTATATTAGGTGTTTATATTGTATACAATAAATTTTTAAACATATCTATTATTTTATAGAGCTATTAAAAAGAATTATTCACTCCTTGTGACTTAAAAATTAAATAAATACTTTTTAGATTGTTAATGCTCTTGTTTAAAGATAAAATGAAGAATTCGTCTCATAGAAATTATAGTACAGAAATTTTAGAAATTTTTAATAGAAAAAGGAACAAAAATTAACTTTGGTTAACAATAATTTTCCCTCCTTTCTTATTTGGAAGATTATTAAAATATCCAAATTCTAAGTATGATTTTTATTATTTAGTAAAATTACAATTTAAATATTTTGTGAATCAAAATGTGAATCAAAGTAGAATGTTTAAAACACAAAAAAATTCGGTTTTTTTTTTTAAAGAATGTAATCAAACAAAGAATGGTTGAAGAATACTAAGAGTACAAAAATGAGTGGACAGGACCACTTGATTAGAAAAATTGTCCACATTGCATCATTTTTGCCACTAATAATGGATAATTTTTTGCAGCATTTTCAAGCGTTTTCAATTTCTGGTATTTTCAGGTCTCGTGTATACTTTTACCAGATAATTAATTCAATACATTTTTTCACTTACCGGCCCGACACAGTTTAGTAACAACTTTGTTCTCCTACACATTTCAAATATAGATGAAGGATTTTGAACGTCTGCTTCTATGATGGGGATAGTTTTTAAATCAATTTCTGAAATATAAAACAAATAAATAAATTATGTATTTGATGCGCAAAAAGAAGAAAAAAAGTAAAAATACATTTTATGTTTCTTTTAAGGTAACTGATACATTAAGAAATTGCAAATTGTGTATTTCTTAGATTTTCAGTTAAGAAACAGAGGTCTCTTTGCACATTCTATTTATGTATTTTTCGTGAGAATTAGAAAATTAAAATGTAAGGAAACTGAATTTTAAAACTATATAAGCAAACGTGACCCGTCATAAGAAAAAACCATCTGTATTTGCTTCTACTTCAAACTGTTGATTTTTAGGATTCTGGTACATTTTCCTCAAAATCTACTTCATCTGCAATGCTAATATTTTCCACATTAAAAAACAAATATACATGTATTTCTTATATATTTATTTTGTACATAGTGAACTTTATTTTTTTTTATAATTAACATTCATAAATTTTAGATGTAGCACAATATTTATATATAAATTATGAAAAATTCAAATGGCAGAAACGTTTTTAAAATTTGCATTTAATTTTAAATGTAAATTTTGAAGTTATAATTATGTTTAGTGAATAGAATCTTATGTTAATATCTACCAATTTTTAAGGTAAAAATTTCAGTGAAGTTTAGTCACGATGGGCCTAAAGGAAAACGTAAGACTTAAAGACTAGTTTTATTGACAATTAACTGCTCTTACATTATTTATTTAAACAAATATGATTTTTTTTGCCTAAACAGATCTAGAAATATACAAATATCTCAACGGTAAAGTCTGATATCCATTATTCATAATTTCAAAAAGTGATGATTATTTAAAAGTGACGTAAAATGAAGTGATAAAAGGGTTAATTTTCTAAATCTTTTCCGAGAACATCACCAGTACATTTCCCCCTCAGATTATCATAACTTCCACAATATCCTTTATTAATTTCTGCTTGGATTCGATTCAAAATGAAAAAAAAAGACTACTAACTTAAACGTGTGCTGGAAATCTGAGTTATTTTCACGTTTAATGTTGTCAACACATTTGCAGTATTTCTTCTATAATCCAACCTTCCATAATCCGGCCTTTTTACAGAAGTTGATAAGTGATAGAAAATTATTTTATGCCTTCTACTTCAAAAGCATAATAAAGGCTATCAATACAAAACATTTCAATTTTTGTAATATTAGTTATTTCGTTTCTTTGATTCTTTATTTTTGTGTATTGTGTTAACTTTTATACCAGGAGGGAGCAAATGTTTTGTTTCGGGGCCATTTTGCAGAAGCGGAGGCTAGCGGCGGATCGCATCTTTTAAAATGATTGTATTCATTAGTTAACTTTGCATTTCAGAAAAGGTAAGTTGGAAAATAAAAATAAAAAATTTAAAAAGTTCTATGCAAAGAACAGATTTAGCCACCCAATGTATGCTTTTTTGATAATTATTATTAAATTATTTAATTAAATATAAGAATTAAAGTAAACAATGAAATACCCAGAAATGAGCAATAGTAAATTTTTTCGATATTAAAATTAAAGCAAACGATAAAAAAATTGAAAAGCGATCTGGTACTCCAAAAGTGATCCGATTAAAACAATAGCCCCTTAGGTGGCTAAAAACACGTCTGCCTCACAGCTGTCTTAAAATTCTTAATAATATTTTTTTTCACTCATGTCTTGATTCCAGTTTACATTTGATTTAAGATAATACATAAATCGATAAGTAAATAAAATACTTAATTTTTATATTTGTTTCACTTCAATCCAATAATAAAAATTGGAGGAAATTTATTACGACATATTTTTGAAAATTGAGTTCATTAGTGGTGAAAGCCGGTACCGGACATATATTGCATATATTTTATTTCAATCGAATACAAAATTCAGGACAAATTTATAACGACGTATTTTTGAAAAATGAGTTCGTTACTAGTGAAAGCAGACATAAAAAATCATACGCAAAAACAAAATAAAGTTTGAAAAGTGGTCCACCAATTTATAGGGTATAGAAAACAATAGCCCTTTGAGTGGTTAATAAATATATATTAAATAAAATAGTGGCAGTTTTATTCAATTTATTTTTATGCTAATTTCAAATCAGGTATAGCTGCAAGCACATTTAATTTTAGAACGAATTTAATGAGACAAATGAATCCAATCACACATTTCTAATTTTCTTTAAAAAAAATTAAGGAAAGAGAATGCTTGTTTAGATCTTCATCTCAGCCTACAAATTAATGTCTGTCAAAAATAATCTATATTTACTCTTTTTGATTTTCCCCTTTGTACCGAAATATATGTAGATCCAAATATAGGGGATATTTTCCCAGCAAATTTCTTGATACACGGAAACTTTTTCAAAAGAAAAAGATTTGTAAAAGTCAACACAGCATTAAAAATTTCTTTCACAGTGTGACCTGACTACAAAATCTGTGCCAATATCAGCAGGGATGAGATAATATCCAATTAAATTTAAGCTCAATTTCCATAAATTCCTTAAATCTCCGTGAGACCTCGTTCTTCAATCTCTACAGACGATCACTAATCTTAACATAAACACTTTCAGACACTTTCTGTTTTCCTGACAAAGATAAATGATAAAAATTGCCTTTATCTGCTTGCCTTGTAAATAGACCTAATTTTGCTTTGAATGATTTTACGCACGGAAAGGAAATCTTGGTTCAAGGCTGATTTTTCTGATCGTTTTGGCTGTCCACAAATAAACTCTTAGAGGGTTGCTATTTGCCCACTCCTGTTTTATGCAATAATAAAATGCTTTTCTTGTTTGAATGCGTTATTATTAGTGGATTTCTGAGCATGCGGCTGTACTTGAGCTCGCGGTAACCTAGTGGTCGCGTCGCGAATTTGCAACCAATGTTGTTTTCGTCGAGTCATGGGCTCGAGCACGAATGCCTCTAAAGACCCGCCATGTAGTGGGGCTGGGGTGCATAAAACCTGTTCGAGGTCCAGAGTCTTCCCGTTGGCTAGTGTGAAAGCTTGGAAAGGGAGGTGCCAGCTCAAGTGTCAACTTTATCACTTGATCGAGGTTCATAATTGCAAGGTCCGTCGCCCATAGCCCTGGTGTGGCTTCTCAATTTGACGTTAATAAAATAATCATAACAATTACAATCACAATCTGGTCCGATTCCTGCGGCATTACTGTGAGATTTCCGTATTGAGAGGGGGGGGGACTGAGCATTATGTTTATTTGAAATATCTATGTTTGATAACAAGCTAAACATAACTTTAGCACATAATGGAAGTAGTGAAACTCTTTTATGTGTGAGAAAATTTTGAAAATTGTAAAAATTTTAAGCATTTTTTCTGTTGTATAATTTTTTTTCCTGCAACAGTATCTACTTACATGTCATTCCATATTCCATACTCATCTGCTGAAACAGAATTCTAATGGGGAAAAAAATATGAGTAACGATATGATAGTGTAACGTGGAATTAACGCTGTGGAAAATGAGTATCTTTGTTAAATGTGAATGCGGTATTTTGATTGATTTTTCACTCACTTCCAATAATAATATTCTTAACAACTTCTAAAACGCCTCAAAAAATAAAATGTCATAAGTTATATTTATGTGAAATAAGAAAAAAATTCAGGATTTTGCACAAATAAATATGATTTGCTTTGCCTATCACGTTATGTATTATGTACGCTTTAAATTAGCCTGGCAATGTATAAAAATGACATATTGATGAACTTATTAACATTTCTATAAACATTTTAAAACATATTGTCAATATTAAAATACTAGATTTACATTACAAAAAGAGTGACTTCATAATTCTATGAGAAATATGTATAATCTTACTCTATTTCAAATATATATTTCTTTAAAATTCTTTAAGGTAAAAAAAAATCAAATAATATGTTTTATGATCCTTGAACGAATATTTCATTTTATATGAGTTTTATTACAATTCTTTGAAATCATTAAAATATAAATTTTAGTTGAAACATCAATTTTGTTTTCGTATAACGTTCCGTGTTAGAATGAATGACTTTAATTAATTAATACATTTTTTCGTGGTTTTATTCTCCAAGAGTATGTTCTGTGTTGGAATAATTTTGCATCAATTTAACATTAAAAAATTATTCAAAGGATCTAAATGTGTTGATCAAAAAAGTTAAATTGTTTTTTTTATATACTTATGTGATGGATTTTACATGCTTTTTAAATGTCCGAGAAGTAAGTAGTGTGAATTCCTAAAATAATACAAAGGTAGTTAAATGGAGCTCTTTCATATCTTCCCTTGAATATTGTATCAGTAAATATCAATGATATCGACACTAGCGGAAACATTTTTAAATTTCTACACTATTAGTTCACTCTCCCTATATATATATATATCTTGTTCAAATTTTCAATCGTTAATAAAATACTTTTTATTCATCCACTCAAGTTCAAATACATTTTTTTAAGACTTGTAGTGGATGACACTTGATGCTCATTCAGTTTTTTTTCACATATTAATTCATTAAATTTTTTGGTGAAAACTCAGTTTAGTCCAACCACTTGGTGCTATTTGAAAAATTGCCAAACTTGTCGAATATTTTTTGGCTGAACGTTAAGTCCGCGAAGAGGACCAGGGTAGCCACTTTAAGCAAAGTACCACCAAATAATTCCTGTCGCCAAGGGTGGTTGGGCTGAACTGCATTCCAACCATTTAATTTACCGGAGGGATTAAGAAACAAGCCAGTGCTTCAACTGTATCATTTGTCTTACAATAGCAAAGTTAAAAGAGCGTCGGCGTAGAATCTTCATGCCACCGGATCGAGTCTCGTCAAAGCATAAATTTTTTTATTTGATTTTCAAATAATTAATTTTAGTTTTATATGGGAAAAAAAATTCTCTTATATAAGATATTTAGCCGGACATAAATTTAGGAATAAATACCGTCAGTGACGAAACGTGTAGATCACTGCGAAAAAAATTCCTTTTGCCACTTAATATTGTGATTCTGTCATATGAATATACATATTTATATTAATTATAATTATTTAATAAAAATTAATTAAAATAAAAAAATTTTCTTTGTTGACCTAAGTAGGAATTGACTTTAATTTTTTTTATATTACTTGTTTACATATCATTTCAGTTTCTGGCTTGTGATGAAGTTATTGATATTATGGTAGGATTGTTCCAGTCTTGTGAGAAACATTCTCTTACTTCAAAATTGCTACAAATCGTATGGGATTGACATTGAAGGAGTCTAAACCATGTATATACCTTAAACGAAAATACCATCAAGCAATACACTCAATCATTTAAAAATTGGCCTTCGTAAGTTTGAAACTGTACCACGTTTTAATTACTTTGAATCTCTGGTTAAGGGGGAGAGTGGAATGATGTTACCTCTGAGATCCAAATCGTATTTCACTGGCGAACAAAACGTTCTTTGTACTCCACTATTTACTGAGGCTCCGTTTTCACTCCCAAAAAACAAATCTTATTTATGAAACTCTCGTTAGACCGGTCTTTATGTATGGTTCGGAAACGTGGCCTCTAAAAAATTGGGCATACAAAATTGCAGTTTTTGACAAGAAAAATTCTCAGAAGTATTATACCACGCTTCGGGTTTCGTGTTGATTGAGAGTCGATGAAACAATCTCTTAAAAATCTCAAGACTTTTATTCGTAGCAATTTCTATAGGACGCAGGAAGTTTCAGCTGTAGACATCACAATTACACAGCTCCGATTCAGCTAATTCCACAGGAAACAGCTTCCAAATATAGAAGTCTCTAATATCTCAAACGGATAACAGCTGCTATGCAATAAACTAACAATCAAAACCGATCGTCTTCACTCTATTGCTCCTCCTCTTCACTACTACTACTTCTTAGAACACTTAGAATATATTCGAGCACATAGGCCACGGAGCGGCCTTCAAGCTCAAGTCGGTTGTATGCTTCAAAACTTGGCTGTTGTTTGATTTTGAGACTTTCTGACATGGGATACTACTGCTTCTCACGCACGCAAGTTGCGTTATCTTCTAACGTCTAGGCGGCGCAAGCGGCCTTCAAACTCGTATCAGAGTTCTTAAGTGAAGAAATGACTGTTTTTGACTAATAGCCTCTCTGTAAGGTAGAAATCGAGAAGGTGTGCAGTGATTGGTCGGCTGTTGCTGTATTGTATTCCTATTGGCTGGTGATTGAATCCTGGAGTAGATGAGTCTTGAGTTAGAAAAATTTTCAGAGTTGTCTTGAGACGGAGATGTGGAGGGGCTGCTTTGCTATTGGTTGATGGAAGGCAGAGGGAAGTAATGCCATTGGCTGCCCCTGATAGGTGGGTGCTATTGAGTTAAATGTTGGAGGGTTTACTATGTCTGTGTGGGCTGGAGTTAAATGAATTTAAAAATTAAATATATTGAATAAATTGAAGTTAAAAGTTGTTTTATTAATGTGGTTGATAGGAGTCAAGTAGAATTCTTCTAGGTCTTTTTGAATTTTGCTGGGGGGTATAACGTTCAAGATTGTTCATATTTTTATTTTCGGTGAAAGGAAGGTTGTGAAAGAAGTTTATTGAAAGCTGCTTTTTGATATGTTCTTTGAAAGTTGTAATTTTAAGAGCTTTTCTTATTTCATCATTTCTAATATACCATTTTGCTTTGGTTATTGTTCTTAAAACTGAATTTTGAGATACTTCGAGAATATTTAGGTTCGAGTTACATGCAAAACCCCACACAGGACAAGTTTATGCTATTATTGGACGCAAAATCGAGGTGTACAGAAGCAATTTGTTTTCTATAGTCATTTTTGAGTTCCGGCAGATTAAGGAGAAGATTTTACATTTTATTTTCCGGAACTTATCTGGCGTTTGTGTTATATGTTGTGTCCAAGTTAAAGTTTTGTCTAGGGTAACACCTAGATATTTAGCTGTCTGAGACCATGGGATGTCAGTTTGATAGGATGTGGGTGGTGGGGGTGGTATCTTTTTTCTTGTGAAAAGAATTGCAGCTGTTTTATCGACATTTATTTTTATTTTCCATGTGTTAAAATTTTTTTCTAGTATTTTAAGGTGATTATTAAGTGCTTTTGTAACAGTCTTAAGGTTTTTAAAAGAGGCAAGGATTGCTGTGTCGGGCGGCATACATATTTAATGTTGTGAGTGTGTAAGGGGGGATGTCATTCAGGTACAAATTAAATAAATGGGCCTTAATTAAAGAGCCCTGTGGAAATCCCGCAGAAATTTTTCTGGGGCTTGATAGTGAATTTTGTACTTTGACTAGAAAATCCCTGTTTGTGATATATGAGTGTATTAGATGTATTAGTGGGTTAGGAAAAGAGTAGGTGATTAGTTTGTAGATGAGTCCTTCTAGCCATACTCTGTCAAAGACTTTCTGTATGTCTTGAAAAACAGCACCTGTGGTTTTTTGTTTTTCTAGTCCTGAGGAGATTAATTCTGTTACCTTAAGAAAGGGGTGAAGTATGGAGAGTTTTTTAGTAAATCTATATTGGTTTGGTATTATTATATTATTTTGGTAAATATGCTCTTTGAATCTGCTTAGGATTACAAATTCAGCTCGTTTATCTATGGATGAGAGGAGTGATATTGGTCTGTAGCTGTCTGGTGATTTTCGGTTTTTGCCTGGTTTTAGTATGGGGAAAAATTATTGCAGTTTTCCAACATTTTGGAAAATATTGCATTTTTAGTATTTTGTTAATTGCATAAGTAATTATTAGTATGATTCTAGTTGGAAAGTTTTTAAGTATTTTATTTGTTGCTCCATCTTTGCCAGGGGCTTTTTTAATGTTTGCCTTTTTGATGTAGTTTTGTATTTCTTCTGGCCAAACTGGTTCAATTGAGTGTTGGAGTGGTGTCAAAGTTAGGAAGTTGTGTATTGTGTTTTTTACTGTTGTGTCAATGGTTGTGTCTGAGTTTGGTGGTCTGTTGTTTACTTTGAAGTTTTATTCGAGTGTGTTTGCAAGTTGTTCAGATTTTTGTGTGTCAGTGTTTGCAGTTTGATTATTGATAATTAGAGGTGATATACTGCATCTTTTATTTTTAAGAATCTTAGTTTGTGTCCAGAGTGAGTTGTCTCATGTGTTTAGAGATTTAAGTTTGTCATTTCAGCTTTTGTTTGAGAAATTTTGAAATTCTTTTTTAATTAAATTTTGAGTTCGATTCATTTCAATTTTTATTTCTGGATCTAATGTTCTCTGATATTGTTTTTGTAAATAGTTTTTGGTTTTTATGAGGTTTTTGATGTAGGATGGAGTGTATCTGATGTCTTTGTTTGTAACTGGTGTTGATGCCTTTTCATAAGCTTGATTGATTTTGTCTGTGAGGTCAATAATTTGTTTTCAAGTTTGTTTGTCGTGTTGATATTTGTAAAATGTGTTGGGTGAATAGTTTCTATTAGTTGTTATCTGAATTTATACTAGCAGGTGGTAACTGCACGAGTATTAATTTCAATTGATGTTTAGAAGTTAAAATCTAGGACAATGGAGTTATGATCTCATGAGAGTGCGAGTAGTGAGACAGTTTTGTGTTTTTAGTTGAAATCATATATTAGTGAAAAGTCAATTGTGTTTGCAGAATTTGTTCCAAAACGTGTGTGTTGGTGGGTATGCTATTTGAATGTCATGTTTGTCTGTGTAGCTTTTTAAGTTTATACCTCTTGTTGAGTTTTGGGTGCAATGCCAAGCGTTGTGTCTGGCGTTCAAATCGCCAAAAATGACACAACTGCTGTTGGTTTTTCTGAGAATCTCTAGATCATGTATGAATAAATTGTTGTCTGAGGAGGGAGGTATGTAAATGGAAGCTATTGCAATTGGGTTTACTCTTGTTGGTTCAAAAATAATGGTGGTTGTTTCAACATGTTGGAGTGGGGGTTACCTACACTACCACATCAGGCAGTGATGTGGTAGTGATTTTTTGATTAGGATCACGGTTCCTCCTGAGAAGTGTTGTGTGGATTGGTTTGCTCTGTCATTTCTATATGAAATGTAATTTAGAATGTAGAATTTTTTTTGGCCTCAGATGTGTTTCTTGTAATTAAAGGATATGTGGGCTATGCTTCTGTACAAAATTTCTTAGTTCTAGAACATGGGAGAGTGCCCCGTTTGCGTTCCAGGAACACAAACACTACTGCTTCTATCTCGGCCAGTGGTATTTATAAATGACTTGGCGTGAAAATCTAATTGTTTCGCCAAGGTTCTAGGCTGTGTAGCTTAATATTGATCCTAGAGCTTCGATGATGAAATTTTGCAGAAAAATCTATTTTTCGACATGTCGCCAAATCACTAGAAATGCAGTTTTATAACATTGAATACGCCTAAATTGCGTGATTTTTGCTCAAAATCTATCTGAGGTATTTTAAGACTAATTCAAGTAATATTTTCAGATTTGTAACAGTATTTTCGGTAGAATGGTATGGAGATTACAAGTCGTTACACTCATAGGCTCTAAATAAATTATTTAACGTATAAACAGTTCTCTTCTAAGAATTTTTTGAATTTGAATTTGGATTTAATCAATAATCGATTAACGAAAGCCACCAATGGCACAGGTAAACAAATTTCATACTTCTGAATTGCGAATTTTCTTTCAGGCATAGTACGCTGCCATACGCAAACACACATCAGGTGCCGACCACTTATGTATTATTCTAATGAGAATGGAAATTCCTGAAATGCTAACTTTATGTCCAATGAATCATATTTACCTTTGCTTCACGTCCACACACCTCATCAAATGCTATTAAGGGAAACAGCGTATGTCCCAGGTTCGTAAAAATTAAAGGAAAAAAAATTATACTGAATAGTATTAAAAGTTCAAGATGAAAAGAGGGTATTTAAGACTTTGCAAATGAACTTTTGTCATGAACACGCTCTTTGATTGTACATATTTTACTCTTGCAACTTTCGACTGACAAGTATTGAGGTAGAGAGACACGAAATAAGATAAAATTACAGATAGTAAACTATTTTAACATATTTCTCGAAGATTTTTATTCCGTTTTGCATCGGTAAAGGTATGAACAAAAACTTTTACGAGGGTTGTTCAAAAAGACCGTAGAAATTCTAAGAGATGGTGTTCGTAGCATGGAAAATGGTTTGCTAATGACTCACCAGAAAGCTGTCTGAGTCTCAGTTACTTGTGTTTGTGGTTATGGCACCTTTCGCACTTCAAAACCATTTCGTCATAAGTTTTCTAGTCGACGCAACCATCTTCGCCTTCTTTGGAACAGATTCAGCGGAAGGAACACAACCTTTTAAATTTTCCTTTATTTTCGATGCATAATGGGGAATCAAGCTCTGGCCAATGGTGTCAGTTCGATTCAAAATTATGTAGACAAATCGACGCGCAGAAATCAAATTTTGATTGGGCAGCAAATTACTATTAAATCAAAACTAACTTATGAATCTATGTCAAAGTTGTTCCGGATCCATTTAAGAGATGGCAGCACCCAATAGTAACAACAATTTATCTTCATTATGAAATATGTCTCCAAATACAAGTATTTTTTGAACCATTCTCGTAATTTATCATTTTATAGACAATAATTAGTTTCAATGGGGTTGCTTCGTTAATTAGAGGCATTTAATGACACAACAAATTTGTATTTGTTCTTTTAATTGGATTAAAACTGGCAAATTTGGTAATTACTTTCTTAAATTTTCAGATTTATATGAAAGTACATGGTACTTTTTTTTTTTTTCATTTCTTACTTATGAGGTTTTAACTCTATTGAGTGCATTTTTTAATTTAAAATGAAACCCCCCATCGGGGGGGGGGGAAATCGATTTAAATTTGTATAACGCTAATTTTGACTTATTGTATGCAATATTCGAAGAAACTATAGATAATAATTTAATTAATGTATTATTTAAAAATAGATATATTGTTGTAACATACTATTTGAACGAAAACATTTTATCAGATCATCTATATATAAATTTCTGAGAATAATAAATATAAAATAATTTTGTCAAATTAGGTTTATTACTCATGATATTGTTAACTTAGTTTTTTTTAGACATTTTGGTACACATGAGAATTATTATAGTATAACTTGCGGTTTTCGCAATTTATTCTTTCTCATTTTCTGCCAAATCAATTTACTCTTATTTATGTTCCTCTTGTTATTCTGAAATAGTTTTATTTTTCTGATCATTATGCTTTTAAAATTATCACAAGTTTTCAAAGTCAAAGTATTATTCAGCTAATTTTTTTTTTAACAAAACTTTCTTTCCTTTCTGTCATTAGAAAACCATGAAGCTTTTTAAAATTTCCGCAAGCTTTACTAATGGGTATAGTATGCTATGATTATTATTGTATTCAAATTATCAATTTTTGACGTTTATAGAAATTTCTGTTCAATAAATGAGAAATTATTTATATTACATATTCATTCTGTATATTCATGCGCTTTTAAAATTCAAATTACATTAAATAATAATACAATTATAAATAAATATCATGTGTATGTTCTCTCAAAATGGAGCCTTAAGTTTAGCGAATAATTTTTAGTACTTAATAAGTTTCCTTATTTGGAAGATAAAAAGTTGAATGAAAGGACTTAATGATAGTAATCATGAACAATCTAAATGCTAGAGTTGGCAGTGAGTATTCAAAATATCATGTATCCTGTAATGGTGTTATAAGGGAAATAAATTTAAATCTGACAATCAGTTAAATTTACCCACCTATCTGTTTATTGCAGGATAATCTATGAAATATTTTTATACACTTTCTTGCATTCGTAGGTATTAAATTTTTTTTAGAAAAATACTCTCTCTCTTGTATTTATTAAATGCAAGCTAATTTATATCATATACTGTATGACAATGCATACCGTCTTTAAAATGATTTTACTAACATTCATATAATTAAAATGCCCTATTTTTTTATTTACTTTTAAAAGACATTATACCCTAAATATATATATATATATATATATATATATATATATATATATATATATATATATATATATATATATCACTTTTCGAAAATCATCGTCAAAAATTTAAGGGGTGATAGAAAGCATATGAACAAGCAATTTTTTCCACCCTCCAATGCTTCTGCTGGAGAGCAAGCAGGGAACTGCTGGACAGTTCTGTAAAGAAAAGCAAAAAGCGCGACTTTTCTTTCACATCGTCGATCCACGTAATCAGGAAAAGGTCATGCTTCCAGAAATCCACTGTAGAAATTATGTGAAAGAAAACTCGTGCCTTATGCTTCTCTTTGCAGCGCCGTCTAGCGGTTCACCGCTTGTTCTCCGCCTATCCATAAAAGGGTGAAAATTGGTTGTTTAGATGTTTTCTATCATCCCTTAAATTTTTCCCTATGAGTTTCGTAATACCGTGTATTTAAAACGTTAAAAGGTAAATATGTAAAAATTATACATAAATATTGTCTCTCATAATAGATCCATAAATTTTAAATATGTAAGCGAATTAAATATAAACCAGTTGTTTTTGCAATTATTAGAATACAAAAAGTAAGATATTTCACATTATTAGTTAAAATTCAGCAACCTCTTTTAACTTTAATACTTAGGTTTTCTTAAAAATAAACTCTTTTACAATTTTTATGTCATTTTTTTTTTAGGAATATTTATTATTGTTCACTGTTTCACAAATTTATGCTAAGAATTTCAATAGCAACTGAAATATGATACGCATTGCTACAGAATCTTATTTTTTTTATACAATATCAACAAAGAGATTTAATTTTAAATTTTCAACAGTATCACAACATCATTCTGCATCAAATCTAATTATCTGTGAAATGTTTTCACTTCTAGAAATCAACTTGATTCAATTAGAAGTAATTTAATTGTAATAATTCGGAAAAATATTCATGAAAAAGCTTTCAATGCTCTTATTTATAATATATACACTTCTACTTCTACTTCCCTCGTGCAAATTGATTTGTTTTAAATTAGATATTTAAAAGACTCATTTTTTGAAGAAAAAAAAAAAAAAAAAACGCTTGTAGAAGGGCTTACCATTTCTTAAATAATCTTCAATGTGAACCAATGCTTCTTTTAATTTTATAATATTTCTTCCCGCTATAGCCCATTTAATTTCAGCCACTTTTGTGGAAGTGGCTATTTCTTCGATAACATAGTGTCCTACGAAACCAGGAGTTCCAAAAATTACAATGTCAAACTCACCCCCGCTCGTGCTAACCATTCTCAACAATTTTTAATGTCGCATTTTAAAAGAAATATTTATATAGATATTTCAAACAGAATAAATTAGAAGTTATCATTGTTTAAACAGGATAGCTAAAAACGCCAGAAATTTTTGTCTTCCTTGAAAAATACGTCTGCATATTTTAGAATAAAGTACAGTTACTTCCTTATAACACCCATATTGTTTATTGAGCTCCATTCAAAAAAAACCTCAGAATATTTTTTTTTTCGAAGCACTCAGAAGTTTTTCCGGCAGTCCATTCACTGACTAATTTTGACAAAAAAGCAAATCTGTCATCGCCTATTGACGAGATGAGCGCACTATTTTTTAATTAAAGATTTTGATCTTTACTTGGATTTTTCACTGTTAGTATTTGAGAAAAAAACTAAAATGTGGTTAATGTATATTGTTGAAAGATGGTTGTGGCTAAACTATTATATCTAAACCTCCATGGCGTCAAATATGACGAGTAGAAGTTAATCCAACTAATTGCCACATAGCAGCTATATAGGAAGGAGATTTCTGAAAATGAAGCGAATGTGAAAATGAGGATGATTTAAGAATGAATGGAAGTTATTAAACTGGGAAGATGTTATTGTGCTTTGCTATTGCGTTTTTGTTCATTACTAATTTAAATTTCAATTGAATAATTATTCACAGATATAGTGTCACATAGTAAAACCATGAATTTTAAATACATAAATAAATAGGGTATAAGCCAGTTGTTTTTAACTGTGTTAAAATATAAAAAGGAAGAACTGTATCACATAGCTCTGGTAAGATATTGTACATTGTTAGTTAAAATTCAGAAATTTCTTTTTATAATTTCAGTGTTTAGACTTTCTTAGAAAATAAACAATTCAAAATGTTAGGTTATTATTTTAAGGAATATTTAGTGATATATATTGATTAAAAATTAGTGCTAAGAATTTCGGTAACAATTTAAATATAATAAGGACTGCTACAGAATCTTAAGTATCAAAAGAAATTCACTTTAAATTTTCAACAATATCATAATATCATTCTATGATATCTGTTTTATAACTAATTATCTGTGAGATAATTTTATTTATAAGAATAAATTTTTATGAAATTAATTGTAGTTTAACTTACTTTATAAAAATATTCATTATTAAGCTTTTCATTATTTATAATATATACACTCTCCTACATGCATGCATTTTGGAATATTGATACGTTTTAAATTATATAGATATAATTTAACTTTAAAACTTTACACACTCTATTTCTGGAACCATTATCTTAAAATTTAAAAAAAAAAAAACAAAAACGCTTGTGAAATAATTTATGCTTACCGTTTCTTAAATGGTCTTCAACGCGAACCAACGCATCTTGTAATTTTCTGGTGTTTCTTCCCGCAATAGCCCATTTTATTTTAGCAACTTCTAAGGAAGTGGCCATTTCTTCGATAACATAGTTTCCAACGAAACCAGAAGCTCCGAAAATTACAATGTCAAACTCTCTCACGCTCCTGTCATCCATTTTCATTACTTTTTACAATATTGTAAATATTAAAAAATATTTAAAAGCTGGATTCAAAATATACAAAGCTATAGCTCAGTCATTCACCAAAAGTTGACCACAAGATTTCGATTAGCTAAATACATGTATGCGTAAATGAATAAATACATATACTTATGTTACGAATTCCTTGTCATTTTTATGAACTTTCCTGTTGAAAGCTCAAGGTTATATCTAAAAATAGCGAATCGATAAGATCTTAAAGAAAGGGAAAAAAAATACAGATTTTCTTTCTTTCATTGAAAAACATGTTTTTACTGAAGAAATATAGTACGATATCGTTTCAGCTTTAACTTTCAAAGTTTGATATCTTCTGTTCAAAATCATCGTAATCGCGATAACAGAAACAGTCCATATAATCGCGATATTCGGAACTGAATCGTATATTGCTCATGATTTAATAGTATGAAAACAGAGATTTATTTCATTATAGACTGATTTAACAAAATGCACGCTTTAGCTGAAAACTGTAAAATGCTGCAGTAACACCTGCTTTAAAACAGCTGCATAAATGTATGCTTCAGCTGCATGCATTGTATACTTTAAATTTCATTCATACTTTTATTGAAATCGAGTTTCAGTTTTCATTATCTCAACTTGTGAAATCAAATATTAACTCTTAAAAAATACCTTCATTAAAGCATTCATGTATAAAACATCACAGTTCCCATCAAAATACATGAATTTAGTTCCATTTGTCCTGTACTTTAGTGATGAGTGAATTCTCGTTTTGAAATATTCAGCACATGTTTAGATAAACTATTAGACTTAAGTATGTGAATTATTTATTTAACTGAAAAAAAAGATAATTTCTTAAGATATTTGAGCAATTTTTTTATTTCGTTTCGAAAAATTTCGTTAAGTAATCAGAACAATGTAAGTGAACAAATTCTGTTGCTTTGAATTAAAGATGATGCATGAAGATTTTACGAAATAGGAAGAAATTAATTGAATAATTAATTATAAATTATTATCATAATGATGATTTTGTGAGAGAGATTTAGTGAAAAAAAGATAATTTTTTCTTTTTGAGTACTTCATATTTCCTTTCAAAAAATTCCGTAAGTAATCGGAATAATGAAAGTAAACAAAATCTGTTTTATTGAATTTAAGTTGACACATGAAAATGTTATGAAATAATAAGAAATTAATTGAATAATTAATAATAGTTTATTATCTTAGTGATGGTTTTCTAAAATAGAAGTCTTCAGTGTCCGTAAGAAATACAGTGAAAACTGTTTTTTTCACAAACTTTTATCATAGGAATAAAAAAGGCACAAACGTTCTTCTCACGAATGATGTGATTCATTAACATTATTTGATGCTTAATTCTCCTTTCATAATTTCCATTTTCCAATACATTTAGACACATTTGACGATTGAATATTACTCAAGTGAATCCTTTCATACCCTATGCTTTTTTTTTAAATTTTATTTTCCAATAATATGTGAGTATATCTTTAAATTTAAACAAAAAATAAAATCTTTGATAGGAATCACTTTGTTTTAATGTTTAAAATATCCTAATCAAGCTTTATTTATGTTATTATAAAACTTATGATTTTCATTATAAATTGATAGGTCCATGACTATTGGTCATTTACTAAATTCCTTAAAATTCGTTACATACGACTTCAATTATTAAGCTATCAGAATCCATAATAATATAAACTAACATTACTAACTAACATTACACAGTACAAAAATTACAAGGCTTATACCATAGATTAACATTACAAGGCTAATTAACACAAACTATCATTACAATACTAACGATGACACAATGCTTAGTTCCATTATTTAATCGCCACACTTCGTATAAAACTACATTTCCCGATTAAAACATTTAATCTCTCTAAAAAAAATTTTCCACCCTTTATACAACACACATAATAATTTTTGTCCTGTTTAAATAGCTCCTTCTTAAAAAGCGGTGCTTTAAGTTCTTAGAGTGTATAAATTGTAACTAGCGTTTGTTTCAAATTTTTAAAATTTTCCCAATTTTATTTAAATTTCATCTCGGTGTTTATTAACATCATGATGTAATTTTTATGGGAGAGTAACATATTATTTCGAAAATTCTTCAATCGCTTAGATGTTGCGAGTGAAAATCATTATCACTAGGAGAATAATGACAAATGACACTTTATTCACAAATGTTTGGGATGACACACATATAGCAGAGCTTGGACAGCAAGAGCCCAAACAAAAAACACAGTACTTGTACGGATTAGTGACAAAGAGACCGGAACAACATAGAAAAGTAAAAAAAATTCACAATTGTATCAACAATGTTCAGCTCACCAGTTACTTAGTTCGTAAAACAGAGAAGCATCCGATGTAATACTTTGCTTTTAAAAAGTAGATTCCGATAGTTTACGGCAGAATCTTCAGTGCAGAATCGAAAACTCGGTTAATATGCGTTAGTTAATTTGGATTGGACAATTCTATTTCTTGATATAATCCGCAAGAGCATATTTGTAATACATTTTAGAGAGAGCATTGCAATTGGCTTTTAATCTCCGAGAAAGGACCTAACAGTAGCATTGCTGAAGATGTGAGATTCATTGAATCAAGGACTTATAAACTGTTTCATTTGAGGCACGAATTCCCGCAGTGAAATGTCGAACAAAACTTCCTATTAACATTTTCTGAGTTCCATCGTATAACTTGTCTTTCACGCTTTCTTGCGAGATGAACTATGCACACGATTATTCGTATGTTCTATAACTGTTGTATGATATTCGTATTTATTATTTTTACTGTTAGACCTATCTCATACGTACATAATTTTAAGTACTTATGAATCTGGACATAATAAATACAAAGTGGAAATTCCCTTCAATTTGATCTACAGTGTACGTTGTGAGGAATTCTTTAGTATTTTGAATTCTTCTGAATATATATATATATATATATATATATATATATATATATATATATATATTGTATATATATATATATCTGTGTGTGTGTGTATGCTTATATAAACCAAAAATTTAAAATTTAGTCTTAAAAATATAAAATTTACATACAATAAAAATAAAGAAAAAAATTACATTAAGGGGTTAGAAACAAAAAAATGAGACAATAAAAGATAACAAGACATAAATGAAAAAAAAAAAGTCTTTAAAAATAATAATCCAAATGGAAATAGAGCTATTTCTTTTTTTTAAATACAAAGCCAAAATGAAGATTTATCTCTTGATAAAAATTTTCTTTACTATATTTTTCAGAATACATCATTCTTCTCTGCTGGACTTTTTTCAAAGACTGGGCCGTCTGGAGAACAAGTAATATTAAAACTCGTGTTCTTTTTTGCTTTTACGGAATTATTTAGCATTTTAAATAATTCTTATTATTATTTGTGAAATTTGTTATTATTTGTGAAATTTTAACATTTTAAATAATTCTTATTATTAATAATTCTTATTTATTATTTGTGAAAGTCCTTTTCATTATGAAATAAATTTAAAAGGGTAAAATATTTAAAAGAAGAAATGAATTTAAAAATAATATATAATAAAATATTTTCTTTAATTATAGGTTTATTTATTTTTAGGTTTCACAAAGCATTACGAAAGTAACTTCCTATGCTGATGGTTTGAAAAATAGTTCAAATAAACAGTTAATAAAGACAGATAAAAAAAAATTAAACTGACTGTGATTGGAACAGGTGCATGAATTCTGGTAAACATTTTCTTTTTTACTTATTAAATTAAGATTACGTATGACATAGAAATTTATTTTTGGAATTTAAATGATGTACTTTAAATTTAATTTTAATACTTTTGCTTCAAAAAGCGTAATGTAATACATTCAAAGAAAAGAAAACTTGTATGAGAAGTACATTGAAAAAATTAAATAATGCTTTCTTGTTCAATTAACTCAATATGTTTAAACGATTGATTTACCACATTAGAATTTAAGAAGAAAAATACTACTGAATACTATGCAAACTAACAACTGGTAAAATACTTTATATTAACAGTTTAATTATTGGCAATTCAGGGTTAGGAGTAGAGTATTATCTAAAAGTGTCTAGTCGTACAAAATACACCTGATTTTGTGATTTTTGAAGGAGATAACAAATTTAATTTACTGGAAATGATAAATTGTGGTTTCACTATTTGTTACTCTCTCTCTCTCTCCCTCATTCACGATAAGGTATTACAAAACCATTTTTCATGAATAAAAAATAAATGTTGACACTCTAAAATGAGCTGATGAATTAATAATGAAATTAATAATTGCTATTCAATTAATATGCCTGCCTTACCTTAAAAGAAACCACTCAATATAAAATTATTTTCTTTTTGTCTTATCATTATAGACTATGAATTGCATAATTATTAATACATATTAATAATTAATAATACATTGCTAAACTTAAAGCGCGTTTTAACTTTAGTTATAATAAATTTTATGCCGTACTATTTTTACCGAAACCAGTCATAATGACTGACTTAGGAAAAATTACTGATATGAAAGAATTACTAGCTTTTTTTCAAAGTAATCTTTAATGTAATGAAATAAATAATACATTTAGGCTACTATTTTCAAAGTTGTTTTTATTTTAAATATTATACCAGGCTTTGTTTTAAAAATAAACCTAAAAATTTGGTTTTGTGTATATTATTTTCAAAGGCTCACATTTTTTCACAAACATTATGTCTCATACCCACAAAATCCAATTCCAGGTTTTACAGATAAACTTTCAGGTTAATGATGTTGCAATGAAATAGAATTTGAAAATTCTCAGGACAGCTGCTATGCTGACAGAAATAATAATATATTTTCTTGATATCTTTCTCATCCAGAATTTTTTATATATTACCCAGGATTAGACAACAGACAATTCGTAAATATTGTAAAAAAAATATGAAGACACCATCTTCATGACCTTACTTTCACTTCACATTTGCTATTTTTTTACTCCACATATAATTTCATTATAAAAATTTAATGAGTCCGGTAACAACATCCCCAACTCTTACAGATTTATATTCTGCTTATAATCAAATCTATTTCCCTCCCCCTCTTGGATGGGGACATTCTCACACACATCACAAAAATTTGGTGCAACATAGCAAGATTTGGCTTTTCGAACTCAAATCTCTTATTGCTAATCGCACGCAATCTCCCCTCCTCCTCTGTAATCAATTGCGGTGATGAAAATGTGGTAATGTTAGTGGAGACATCTAGCCAAAACAATACACAGTAATGCGAAAGTCTGGCATCTTTCTATTTCGGAGGATGTGACTTAGAGTTATTACTCTTAAAGATCCAGTTAATTAATGAGCTGTAACAAACAGAAATTTGTGAATAAATTGCATTTTGTCGAAACAGTATAGAAATGATAATTTCCTCGTTTGAGCAAATGGCACCGTTTACCCTTATTTCCATTCTTCAATTGCTCATTGAGTGGTTGGCTATCCGTTCATTGTTTACAACTCTTACTCTATAAATTTGCACTCTTTTGCTTGCAGATTTAATTTGTACTCCTTTACTACAACATTCGTTGTTGTACTACACGATAAAATGAGACATTGTTTTAACAAGTTTCCTTGTGGTACTTATTTCAGTGAAGGAATAAAGTAACTTGTGAGCGTGACTTGTGACTCCTTGAACGTGACTTGAGTATTAACGTGACTTGTTCTCCTCTGAAAGTATGTTACGAAACGATAATATATTTTATGATCTCAGACAGCATTGACGTTTGACAAAGATCATTATATACATGAATGCTAATTATGGTATAATTTAACATCACCCGAATCATTCAGCATGTAATATATCATACTTGCATGGATTGTTTTGATATTTCTTTTTCCTCCAAATCAATGTATTTTTTTGTTCACCTGATCTCACCTCCGAATGATTTCCTTAAAGTAAAACTTAAAGTACATCAATATACAAGGTGTATCGAAACTGATTGAAAAAAATTTATAGGTATATGGAAAACATCTAAACCAACAATTTTCACCATGCATTGCACAGGCGGAGAGCAAGTGGTCAACCGTTAGACAACGCCGTAATGGAAAACATAAAGCAAGAGTTATCTTACACATCGTCATTTCTATCGTGGATTCCGAGTTTTTTGCACATCGTCATTTTTATTGTGGATTCATGCCTCTTGAAAGCCACAGTAGAAATGACAATGTTCATGAAAATTCCCACTTTGTGTTTTCCATTACAGCGCAGTTTATCGTTTGAGACACTTGCTCTCCGCCTATGCCTTTTATGGTGAAAATTTCTAGTTTAGATGTTTTCTATCACACGTTAAATTTTAGTCTATGAATTTCAAACCGCTCTGTTTGTCTATTACATTTAAAAATGAATCATTCTCTCTCTCTCCATCCGTTTCTTGAAATCAATACATAATACGTTCAGCATTCAAAAAACACTTTTAAAAAGTACGAAACGTTGAACATTTAGGATGGCAAATTTGCCAATCACTCCTTTGGGATATTTTTGAGTTCAAAATTTATTTTAAAAAATGCAAGGATATAGTATAATAGCAACTATAATCAAACAAACGAGAAGTTTTCGGAAATCGTTAAATGAATATTTTTTCATCTTGTAATTGGCGAATGTTTTTTTAATTTGTGCTTTTATTTTGTTAAACTTAACTATGCTAATTAATTTGTGTGTTAACGTTGTGCTCCTTTGATGCAACTTCTTACTCTATAATTAGTTAATAAACCTTTCTTCATATTTCTGACCGCTTTTGTAGTGAAATTACCTTACTGTTTTCGAATAATTGTTACACGTTACTATCGAAACCCCTGTTTGAATTTTTCATAACAAATAAAAATATATATTATACATGCGCTATTTATTAGCTGAAATAGACTTTCCGTAAACTTACTATCATTAACAGTTATCTGGTAGATTGTGTTGGAAGAAATTATTATTAAAATTTGGATTATGGGTATAATTTTTTAATTTGTATTTAAATTTAAAACTATCGACTGATCAAAGAGACAAAATAGAACATGGACTCCAAGCAATAATTTATGGATTATATTAATATATAAGTTCAATGGAAAGTGTTTATTCCGTTATCAAAAATAGTATTTAATTTCTCCATATATCCTACATTCGATGAAAGAAATTAAATTTACTCTTAACTTGCGTACATATTTCAAGAAAGAATAGAAGCAGAGCAACGACATCTATCTAGTTGAACCATCCAAATTAAATTAAATTTCTTCATAAGCAGACAAAGCAATTATAATTCCCAAAAGCTTTATATAGATTGTAATACTGGTAGACGAATGAAAGCTAATTTTAAAACAATTAAAGGAAGGAAATTTTTACTATTCATGCTTAAGATTTGGATACTTCATTTATTCTAAAGTCCATAGTTTTTTCCTCGTTTATCTGGCTACATTTTAGTAAAAAATATATTGAAAACGAATAGTAAAGTGTATTTCGAAGGTAGTAAATGTGTTTTTGTGTGTGAGAACTATAATATTCTATATTTCATAATGTAATTGCATCTTATAATATAATATAATAAGATACATTGGAAATTCGTAATTTTTTAGCGTAATTGTTTTTATACAAAATTAGTTTTTTCCTTTTTACTTGTGTAATAAATTAATAAATACATCACCTATATTTTTATTAAATTCATTACTTTTTAATTAAAAATACATTCCTTTTTCTTTTTCAGAGCCAGCATATGCTTTAACATCATTGTGCATGGATCAAGTGTGCTTAACTGTCCTCAAGGAAGGAGATAAAATGCCTTTAGAGTACATAGTATTTTTATAGTGTCTGGTTTTAAAGATAATTATGAAAATCCGAGTATTATTATGACTATTGTTTGTTAAAGTATATTCTTCCATTGCAAAATAAGACAATGGAAGAGAAGCATAGCTACATCCGTACATATTTCCATTTATTCACACGCCATAATATTACATCTGTCGTTATGAAAGGTTTAATCCGCCAACCACTATGTTTTCAGAGAACTTTCATCACAGTTATTGCTCTTGTTACTTCGTTACAATTCTTTTCCTTAAAAATGAACAAAAATATAATTAATGAAAGCGACGATATATAATTTTTTTAAAAAAATATTGAATAAGTTTGGAGCGAAGTAATATAAATAGTAGTAACCCTCCTTAAATATTCGTAACTAATATAAAAAGGGGGAACTTATATTTACAAGAAAAATAATTTTCAATACATTATTTATATTAATAAAAAGATATAACGCTGTTATCTAAATTACGCCAACAGTAAGAAAGTCAATTGAAACTAAAACAAAAATAAACCCATCTTTGTTTATTTTTCTAGTTTGAGGTTATGATTAATTGTTTTCTTCGAGATTGTTTGTTTTTTAAATAATCATGGAATTAATACCAGAAAATGTACTTTTAACTTGTTATTAAATAAACATATTAAAGCATCCTATTGCACGAACATACATACAGCTTGCACAGGACTTCGTATGGTGCACGTCTCATCTAGTTTTAATCGCCTCATTTCAAAGGAACTCTTACAATTGGTCCTATTGCTCTAATGTCCTACAAGAAAATCAATCCCTACCAATGAATTAGAATCCCTACCAATTGTAAATTAGTAGGGATTCTGATTTCAAACCTCTTTTACATTATGTGTAAGTGTTTCATCTACAGTACAGGAAGGTTATCTAGTATCGGTATGGAGGCTACTTTAATAGGGAATTATTATATTTTGAAACGGATTGTTTGTGTGTGTGTGTGTTACGAGATGACAAGAAGCGGTATTTTCATTGCTGCTACGAATAAAATTGCATTCTGCACAAAAGGCTTTACTTTCTTTATAAAAATACATTAGTTGCTATCTTGCCCTTCCTTCCAAGCATGCAAAATGACTTTTTTTCTTTTGGTTTCGAAACGATCCTCTCTCTTATACTGTTTTTTTACAGAATATTTTTGAATTTTTCAGCAGCATGTTTGGCTGAATCAGTATCCCCTATTATTTTTAGTTTTTTAAGTTCTTAAGAATAAAATGAATTTGAATAATATTAGTAAAACCTAAATTTTTTGAATTTTTAATCATTGCCGGACATATTAGAGCATTTGGTTGTAGTATGCTCAGAATAGTAGGTTTTGAAATTATATTATAGAGGATCATTCAATAGATTCCATTTTAAACTTAAACTTATACATTACCACTGAATTATTTTTTAAATGAATTTATATCGGATGCCTTTTTAATTTTATATACGGTATCATGTTTTGAACTTCGTACATAGAATTTAACGGTCAACGCAATGGTACCTTTAATAGAACGATAAAATTGTTTAAGTAATTGAAAGAAACAAATATGTACTAATAGCAGTACTAATTTTCCAGATATTTCAGGAGTACTTTCAAGATGGCGATTTAGCAGAGGACAGGATATACAGACTAGCGTGATCGTTCTTCAAAGAATTTTTTTTCTTTCTCCTATGCATTGAAAACAAAGCTATCTTTTATTTTTAAAGGAAGAGTTTCAATTGCAGGCCATTCACAGGAAATTTTAAATACTTCACAACTATTCTTTTACAATCTGTGTTACTACCATTAACTCGTAATGCTAACTATGTTTGTTCGACCTTTTATTCAAGGAAAAGATTCTTGATATTTTCGGTTTCTTTTTATTAAATGGTATCTCACTGCTATTTCGACATCCTTCCGGAACTGGTTTGTAGCTGCCTCGATTATCCCTGATAAATTTAACTGCAAAAATCGGAAATCTTTGCACCATTCACAAAGAAATAAAATCTTTTTTATGCTAAGAGGAATAGTTCCTCAGTTTTCCGTATCACAGTTCAATCCAATTAGATCTACAAACATGCAAAACGACAGTAAAGTTCTCTCACATTTCCGGTACGAAGTTTGACTTCGACGTTTGTACCAACAAGAAAGTGAATTTGGAAAGGCGATTTTTCGTACATTAAAAATTCTAGTTTATTTTACACTATTTTTTTTTATCTAATGTTTAAAAGTTCCTAGGGAAAGCACCTTTAAGGATATTAATTTTATCTAAATATATATTTTACTCAAGTTTCAAGTGCTTTGTAACTTACGGTTCTAATGACATATTTCGCAATGTAGAATATATGTAACTTGTTATCAATTATATAAAATACTTTTATCTACCTCTTTTTAAAGTTAACTGAATGTTAAGGTAAATAAGTTGATTTAGAATACAAAATGGTTATTCTTCCATTTACTGATACGTAATTTCATAATATTTCTTCAACTTGAACATTGAAGTAATTGATCTTTATGATATGTTATAAAAATGTAATTCTTTTTATTTATGTATTCTTACTTTAAACACAGGAGGCGTTTTCACACCAGGAGTTGCATTTGAAGGTATACAATACAAGACAGATTGGAAAAATGTGGAATGTCTTTCACATTCGAAGATATTTTATAGTATTTAAATCTTTTCAAAATATTCAGAAGTATAAAATAAATCATTAGTTTAATATTGTGATATAGGTGTGAATAAAATTTTATTATATATTTTGTTATTATTATTGGAATTTGAGAATTGTTTCATACATATTATGCCTTTCAACTTATTGGCGTTTACTTAAATATTTTTATTAAGTGTGAGTGTGCAATAATTTGTTTTCGACTAAAATTAGCATTAATTTTATACGCTTATAAATTGCTAGATGACGCACATTCGAGCAAAGAATGCATCACTTACCCTAACGTATCAAATAAAAAACATTCACACTGTTCATAGACTTTTATTGCACATAGAAATTTTTTTAGAAAAAAAATACATACATAATAAGTCTATAGCAACATTTCACTTTTTGACATTGATTTTAGAACTGGAAACCAGGCATGAAATACATTGTTATAAAAATAGCATTCTATGAAAACTAAATTAATGATGTCCGATTCCTACAATGCTTAAATTTGAATACCTTATTTTATGAAGCTACTCAATTCAAAACATAAGTTACCTTATATCTCTAAGAAAAGCAAAATTTTAAAATGACTGCTTATTAAAAAATAACATTAAAAATATACCAGAATTATGAAAAACATATTTGTTTAAGGAATATATATATAACAACATAATTTGCTTTAAATAATAACTGTCAAACATTTTTATCATAATGTAATGTATCATAACAACAGGTAGAAAAATAAATGTTTTAAATTAAACAAAGGCAAACATATTTCTTATGGAAGTGTTTCGAGAAAATATATTATTTATAAATGTTTGTATAATTAATTAAGATTTTTTGTGAATAAAAAATATACAATTCTATTAATTAGAAGTAAGTGAATTCCAAAATATATTTGTATTTATATGTAAATTATTTTATTTAAACTTATACATTTAGCAGTCAAATAATGGAATTCATATAGTAATTCAAAAATTTTACTGACTCATTCTGAATTATTTTTCAATGTTATTAATGATATATAGCAATGTTGTGTATAGTATAAGCAGAATTTTGAATTTTAATTGGGCTTAAATTATTCCAATTTTCATTATTCTAATTTTAAGAGTCATTTAAAGGAGGGAGAGAGCATTATTTTTCCTTCTAAGAATTAAAAAAAAAAAAGATCTTTTCCGTAAAGCGGATACCAACTCTTAAAATTATCACTTAATTGATTGTTTATTAACATCACACTCAGAAGAATTACGAGAACTATTGGCTATCGACTTCGTAATTTTGAATCAGGGACAAATGACGAGAGCGACACCTGAAATGGCAACTCCGTCTCTAAACTTCCACACCTCGCCAGGGGAGAATTTGATTTCTCGACAGACTTACCGAGCATCAGCGCTGCTGTATAGCGCGTTTTTAGAGGCATACAAATTCGAACAAATGACTTGATGGAAATATCACCTTTTGCAAGTTCGCGGTCATGGTTACCAGGTTACTGCAGTCTTCTAGAATTATCATGTCTTTCAAGAACCAGATTATGCAAAGTTTGGGTTTAATACAAGATGTTCAGTTGTAAAAAAAAAAAAGACTTTTAATAAGTTTTGCAAATATATTCGAAGTAGATAAAATTAATACGTCTCTCCAATGTAAATGAACTATGGTGTTAATGGATTAAAATATTAACATGGTGATTTAACTTTTAAAGTAATATTTTTTTTATGGTCGATGTCGTTTTTCTTTGTATCTGATTTTTTATACTTAAAACATTAATCTGAATTTAAAATTTTGTTAAAGGATAGAGGTTAGAATTAGGTCTGCTAATATTAATTCAGTCTCTAAATCATTTGATGGTTTGAAACTTTGAATGGGATATTTTTCAAAAATGTCTATGCAAATTGTGACATTTTGCTTTTATTTTAAATAATTTCAAATGTACAAAATAATAATATTATTAAAGCTATGAGTTACTAAATACAGTGACGGATAAAAATGGTTCTATGCTAAAAGTTTTTGACATTTGGAATCTTTCATGCCTTGCTCAAAATTTCTTACAGTTATTTTATTTAACTTCCATAACTCATCAAATATTCGAAGTCTAACTTACGACCTGAAACGACCAGCATTAAGGGGCTATTTACTAATTTATGAAATTTAATTATGGATTACATTTTAGGGCGATGTTTAAAAAGGGAAGCTTTAATTATTATATGAACGAAATAATCCAGTATATGGTCCCGTAATACATTTCGTCGAATGTGTCTGGAATTAATAAATGGTTTTGAATGAATCTTGATACGTAAGCTCTATTTAGACCATCAATTGGGACAACAATTTGGAAAATTGTTAATAATATCAATACATATATTTATTATTATGTAATACGTTTTAAGTATCACTGTAGAATTTTGTTTTTCTGAATATTTTCAATAAAAAAATCAAATACCAAATATGAATAATTTTTTTAAAGTAAAAAGACTTTTTATTCAACAGGAACCTCCTGTAATGTGAGTATTTTAAAATTAAGCTTAGTCTAAAAATATTACTAGAAATGCTTCTTTAAGTGTTGAATGCACATCATTGGTTGAACGTGTATTAGCGTTCTGTAGCACATAAAAACTGCGATTTCTGTGACACCTATACTGCTGAATTACGGAATTTTATGAATTTCCTTATTCGATTGATTACATATATGTGAAAATAAGAGAAAATGAAATTGAAGATAGCTTTTTCATATTCTTGCCCTTGTGATATAGCTTAGTACCTCCCTTTCATATCACTAAAATATTTGTAAGCCATTCGTCAAAAAGTTATACTTTAAAAATTAAGAATTTGGATTTCCCACTCTTGGCGATGGAATACAGATTACGATGTTTTTAATTCAATTTACTTGCATGTACAGACTCACCATAACTATTGTTACATAAAAAGAATACGAAAATTTTCGGTATTAAAGTAAATATATTTAAAGAAGAGAAAGGATTAAATTGCGTTTTTTAAAGAAGATCGGAAAATAGCAAGAGATCAAAAGAACTCGATGTAAATCTAACTAATTTAAAAAAGAAAATATTAGATTAGAAAATTTTCAGATTAGATTTCTCCTTCAACTAAATATTTCTCTTTTATTCCAGAGAGGTTTTTCTGTAATGTTCTGCTTATTCTAATCTGGAAGTATTCCTTTTCGAGACTAAGTAACTAATTCTGTCACGTTTCTCAATTCATCTAACATTTTGAGCTACTTTATCACGTCATTCGATTTAAGATCTTCGCCAGGTGAATAAACCGTGACTTTAGTAAATCATTGCTATTTATATAGAAGTGAATATGAACTCCAGAGAGATTGGACGTGTTAAGACGTCATGAGGAACAAGATCTTACATTTGAAGAAATGGTAACTGATTCCAAACTGGATAGAAATAAAAGAAACTCTTTCAATAAATTTTACCTTTCCAGGGATTTTAGATATCATTGCTATAGTTTTGAAACTTTACAATAAATGAAGAAATATCAATTAAAAAAATAATATACTTTATAGCATTTTTCAATATATATATATATATATATATATATATATATATATTATTTGAAGCCTCATACTAAAAATGATTATTTTTGAATATTTAACATGAACCTTGATTTTCCCTAGATAAATAAATTATTTCAATGGATGACTTACATTTTTTTTATTTAATTCAGAGTTCAATATAGAGGGTGAAAAACTTTACAAATAATCTCATGACTCACTTTAGTGAGACAGAAAATTGAGGCAGCGGTCAAGGTCGCCTAGAGGTCATGGTCGCAAAGTCGCATCTGGTGTTGTTCCACTAAAGAACAGCATCGTTGCGAGGCTAATGCACATTAAATCTATCGAGGCTTCAAGCAGTTGCTTCTAAGTGTAATGTTAAAGAAAACGATCTATCAATCAACGACAAAAAATTTCAAACGTATGCAAAACACTGTCGTTCCATTTTTCAAATTCACGTAGATTTCCTTTGAATTTGACGTACTTTTTCCCATCTTCCATTACATACTTTACTTGTTTGGTAAATGAAAAGAATAGATAACATAAATTATATTTATACAAAGGAGTCAGCTACAGATAGGTTGTAGGAGATATGTTAGCTTAAATAATGTTACCATAAATCTGAATTTAAACAAATATTTTTCTAAGTAATTATACTGTCTAAAGTTGAAAATTCATCTTCGATATAAAATAGAACGATAGAACTTGAATGAACTCTTGTGTAAAAGAATAATCCAAGGCAGATCCTTTTCCTTCCAAGACATCTGGAAGTAACAAATTTATTATGATTAACATGTCAGTTAATGTTGGCAATAACGGAAGAGAAAAGACGTTAAAATGTGTTATATATAAATTAGAAACAAATTTAAAAGATACAAATTTTCATAATTTAGAATAACAGAAATAGTCATAAAGTACACTTAATTGTGTTTTTGATCTAGATAAATATTTTTTTCTTATAGAAAAAGGTAAATTATAATCAATTTAAATGTACTTCTATAAAAATTTAGATCTATAAAATAATTCGTATCATAATTATAATAGATTTGAAATGATAGAAACAACCAATGCAGACAATTATTACATAAACACATACTGATTTAACACAATTATTATAAAAAAAGTGCTGAAACGCCAATTATATCTTATTAATATTTAATATGTTAAATGTAAATTTTTGTGATGTATTGGACTAAAATATGCACTCTATTCATTTATCTGAAATAAACTTAACTAGTTGAATCTAAAAATGATTTTTACCACATTTTGGTCCAGGACACAGCAAAGTACATCCACAGGGTTCACTCTCCAAGTCTAAAACTTGACCTTCATCGCATACTTTACCTTCACAGCAGACATGACTGAATTTCGTGTTTTTGATGATAGGATCTGAAATATAATTATTACATAATCAGTATAAAATTAACTTTTAGTAAATGAATTCATCATTCTGATATCACAATTAAAAACCTTCCAGTAATTTTAAATACTAAAAAAGACAGATTCTTGTTTTTACACATAATTCCGTTATTTCGTTTTTCCTAAAATAATGGATCAAATGTATTATTTGAAGTAAGGAAATTAATATATGTGTAATCAATATTCATTGATAAGGTTGGGACGTCAGATTAATACATAAACACACTCACGCAAGCACTCACACAGACACACACACATATATATATAATAGGAAAGTTATTTGGTAAGCTAAAACTTTATTATTACAATATAAACTAGGATTAAAAGAATAAAGAGGAATTCGAGAGAGAGAGACATTGCTTAGATTTTGATAGATTATAAAGTTTATTGTATTTCTCATATGTATCTTCTGTTTGAGTTTTAAACTTACTGTCCATTTAATTAAACTTTAAGATGGCTGTGTAGAGTCAGATAATGAAGGGGATACGTCATAATGTAAATACTCACTGCATGATCTGCACATTTTTCGACAGTATTTCTTAGCCACTGCGAAGTTATTCAGAGAACACGAAGCTTTGTTTGGAAATCCTGGGTTGGCACCGCATCTATTATGATGATCTTCACAAAGACCTATTGCACAGACCACAATTACTTAAAAATACTCATCCAATCATGGTGAAAAAACAATCTTTATACAAAATATGAATTTCAATGTTCACGTATTAGTTAATTTTAAATTAGTTTGCTAGATAAAAAAATCTTTGTTCATAAAAATTACACTAATATAAATAATGTTTCAAATGCCAACTTTATAATGTGTGGGATGTTTATGCGTTTATCCAGTTTGACTAATCGAATGAATTTCCGAACTTATTCTTTCAATATGGAATACTAGAAAATTATTTTCATGGGTATAAATTATAAATGCTGTGAATGACATGAAAAACTAGAGCACTAAAAATTAGCCGAATTTAGAGAAAATTCGTATGCAAAAATGTTGACTAAATATGTAAACAAATAAAACTTGATGTCCAATGAATAAAGAGCCGTAGTTCAAGAGCAACCAAATTGGGCTTTCAACAATTGTATTAATAATAATTGGTGTATTACAATTTAATTGGTGTGTATTACAATTGTCATTGTTTTTAAACGTCGAACTGAAAAGTAGCACGAGGGCTGTTCACAATGGACCTCATAATTTTGAACTTTGATCAAGTGACGTGGACGACATTTGAGCAGGCATCCTCTCTCTAACCTTTTATATCTCACCATTAGGAAAAATTTGGACCTCGACTAGATTTAACAGGCATCATCCACATTACGAGATGGGCGTAGTATCTGGCCCCGAGCCCACGACTCGATGAAAAACGTCAGCAGCAAGTCAATGACCTTCACCACTAGGCTACCGCGACTAATATGGTGTGTATTAGGAGTAATTCTCAAAAGGATGACCAATTTGACTGTTTTAATTGGACTGCAACAATGCCTCACCGACAGACTAGTATCCATTGTAATTTCATTTCATTTGATTGTTTATTAACTCAAACTTAGAAGCAACGTAAGGACTATCCGAAAGAGCCCTTATAATTTTGAACCTCGGTAAGTGATGAGGACGATATCTGGGTTGATACACCAATCTAAACTTTCACATTACACAAACGGGAAGACTTCGAGCCACGTTGGATTTATTGTACACCACCCAAGCTCCAATCCGGGTTCCCAATGGATCCAGGACGGCTCAAAGGCAATAACGCTGGTCCCCAATCTCAAGACCATGACTGGGCTGCGTGGCTTCTAGTGTCCGTTATGAGCCTATGTATGTGTTTGAATGAGCGCACCATTGGACAAATGAGGCTGAATGGTCATGTAAGGAATCGTTCGACAATTTTGACTACGAGGTATGGAAATTAAACAAAACTGACAAAATTTGTTAAAAAATATAAGATTCAAGCTTTAGTCGACTTAGAACCACCACAGAGAGGGATGCTCGGAAGACTGTCATATAGGCGGTTGTAATTTCGGAATCGTCGCTATCAACCATCCATCGTCGGACTCGCCCTCGAGGTACCATCAGAACCTTTCACAGACGCCTTAGAAACGAAATCTTAGCTCGCGTCTGTCGTCAAGCCTCTAACCCCCGACACTCGTGCACCATCGAATTCGATTTCAGTTGTGTCGGAATCGTTCAGCATGGAACTTGGTGTTGAGTTGTCTTTAGCGATGAGTGTCATTTCCTATTATGTCCTGATGACCACCGCTAACTTGTATTGAAGTTTTCACGGCAGTGTGCGCATACTACCTTTAACACAGTTACAAAATTGCCCACGTAACACAGTTGCATAGCAAGTAGCATAGTCACACTGATTTAGTTTTAGGTTGCCATTTTCTTGGGTAAATGGACCTTTTTGCTAGTCATTCACAAAAGAGAAGTAAGCAGACGAAAATTTGAGATCCGCTTTATTGCAACTCCTTTTGTGCTACCCAAATTTACTTTTAAAATAGACATCAATATGCCCGTACGCACGCGGCAATATGAATTGTCTTCATGGTTCCGACTTTCTCTTGACCTGTTAGGTCATTTTATCTTCTCGAACAACATTTTGGACATAAAGAGAATGTGCCTTCCCAGTAACGTTTCTGATTTAGCTGGAGAAAGTAACAGACATCGAGATGAAAATTCCTACAGAGCACAAGCAGGGAACTTTATCAACCTATGCCATTCTGGGTAATTGCTTATATATTTCTAGAGGGAGACAATTGAACATATTGACTCCCTCACTATCTCGACCAAACTCTGGAAAAAGATCATGTCATTCGTTTCTTTTCTATGCATATTTATCCCATTCTACCCATTTTTGTCGCAATTGGACAACTTTTTTAAAGCATCGATTTTTACAGTGCAGAATATATTTGTTTATTAAAATTTATTATGAGATATGGTTTTATGACTTTTTCTAATTAAAAGTTTTACGTCTGAAACTGCTTTAGAGTGTAGTAAGACAGGACTATGCTATCGATAAATATGACTATATAATATTCTTACATATATTCTTATTTCCACTGTAATACTTTCAATCAAATTTGAACATGGAAAACGAATTCCTTTCTATTTATTTCTCTGTTGAATTCCCGAGAGCCTTAGAACAACATTTCAAGAATCGTTGCTTTAAACATCGCAACTTGAATATTATTAAGGAAATATTTGAAACGATTCGATTCCCGCGGAAATGCGTGCAGGTAAGGGAATAGAGATCAAGAATATAGATTTAGAGTTTTATTAATGTATTAATTATGCATCATTTAAGGATATTTATTAACATAAAAATAAACAGTATAAAATATAGTTATTCCTTCAACATAAATAAGAAATTAAAATGATACATATAGTTATTATGTATTATATAAACTGCTGTTTGTAGAAAATGCAACACCATGAAGGAATCATCAGAATCAAATGAAATTCGCAGCAAATGTCAATTATAGGATATTATGCAAATTAATAAAGTTTCAGAGCCATCGCGCGTGCGCGGCGCGCGCAGCGCCCTCTGAATTGATGCTGAAAGCGTATAAATAAAGTGCTGTAGCGGGACGTTGAAAAAAGTCTATGATTATTTGTTAGTGGCAAACGTTTAGTGAGACCTGAGTATGCCTCCACGACGGAAGAATAAGAAATTCAAGCAACTTACGGAGTTTGAACGAGGGAGGATAATCGGCCTTCGAGAAGGAGGATTTTCCTATCGCGCAATAGCAGCTCGTATGCAGCGGAACAGTTCCACAGTGATGCGAGTTTGGAAGCAGTGGACCGACGAGCACCGAACAACTCGAAAAACAGGCACTGGACGACAGAAGGGGACGTCAGAGCGCGATGATCGACACCTGCTCCGCATGGCGGTGAATGATCGCACAGCTTCCTCCAGGCAGCTGGCAGCACGTTGGTCTACTGCTACAGGTGTACAATTGTCGGCTTCGTCAATTCGTCGTCGTCTGCTGCGCCGTGGATTGCGTGCAAGGGTGCCTTTATACAGGATTCCCCTCACGGCGAATCATCGACGGCTGCGTCGGCAGTGGGCTCTTGAGCACAGAGACAGGCGAGCTGATTGGCACCAAGTTGTCTTTTCAGATGAATCACGCTTCAATTTGTGGACCCATGATGGCCGTGTTCGTGTTAGACGTTATGCCGGTCAACGCTGCCTTCCTGAGTGTATTATTGAACGACATAGTGGTCGAACACCCGGAGTTATGGTCTGGGGTGCGATTTCGTATCATGGACGATCCAATTTGATACGAATTGAGGGTAATCTCAATAGCAACAGGTACGTCCGTGAAGTGCTACAGCCCGAAGTCGTTCCTTTCCTTCAAGGCATCCCTGGAGCTATCTTTCAGCAGGATAATGCACGCCCACATGTTGCGCGGACTGTTCGAGACTTCTGTTCAGCACAACGCATGCAACTTCTTCCTTGGCCTGCTTATTCACCGGATATGTCACCTATTGAGCACGTGTGGGATATGGTTGGTCGGCGTCTCGCTCGTGATCCGCGTCCTGCAGTTTCCAAAGACGAACTTTGGTTGCGCATACAAGCGATATGGAATTCTCTTCCTCAAGCAGATATTCAACATCTGTTTGACTCCATGCCACGTCGTATAGCAGCACTTATTGCAGCGCATGGTGGCTGCACCAAATACTGATTTCGGACGCTTAATTTGTTTCTTTTGTTTTGAAAATTTCATCATTTATTTGTATCAGTACAAGTCGTTTCTGCATTAAATTTCATTTGATTCTGATGATTCTTTCATGGTGTTGCATTTTCTACAAACAGCAGTATACATAAGATTGCACAATTTTAAACATATTCATTAATATTAAAAATTAACATATGTATAATTTTAAACATATTTATTAAAATTATAATACAGAACATAAAATATAAGTATTCCTTGAATGTAGTTAAATAAAAAATAAAAAATTTAATATGAACCTTGTCCCTCCACCGTTCAACTAAACCAACATCAGGGGTATCGTTTGTAACTTTCAATTTGGCACATGATTTTGAATGTTTAGTTAATAAATTTCTTTGTGGACTCAATTTACTTTTATTATAATTCTTTATCAAATTATTTTACCATAATATTTAATCACATAATATCTTACAGATTGGGGCAAAGTGCAACCTAGAATAGGTTGCTTAGCTAGCCGATACCTGGCTTAGACCAATGTTCCTAACCCTTTTTAATCTTCAGCTACCTTCTCGGAAATTAACCACTCAATGTTCTTTTTGAGGAAAAAAAACGCACGTGCAATATCTTATTCTTGAAATCAGTTACGTAGTTGTGAGCTTGTGGTGCATTGCGCATGCGGTAACTTATTCAAATACAAGCCATAATGGTACCGTGAACAAACTGTAATGTATCAATGCCATCTTTTAATGCGGACTAATCTTACTTAATATATATTTAGAACTAACTCTTGAAAGTGTTCGATGATTTTTAATATTAATCAGGTATTTTTAGTGCTTCCTTGCGAGTATAGAAAGGAGAAGTGGGCATTCGGTTCTCAGCGCCCTCTAAATTGACCTTATACCAAACATTTCTCTTAAATATCTTCAACACCTATCAGAGTGCGGTGCCGACCCCGTTAGATTAAAAAGAAGATTTTAGAATAGAAAAAATAGCGTAAAACTGTAACATTCTTTCAAAAAAGATTTGGCACAAAAGTTTTAATAAAATAAATTTCTGTTCATAAGCAACTCGATGGAAGAGTGAAGTATTTAGCTTCTCAAAAGATTTTGACTAAATATATTAAATTTGACAGCAAAAATTATCTTTTTTTAAACGCTATATAAGAAAAATGGGAATTACACATGAAGCAAAATCATTTCAATTACACTCGAAATAAGTTTTATTAAAACTAATAAACAATTTTAAGCAAATATGATTCATTTGTTTTTGGAACTTGTTTTAATTTTTGACTTACGTGAACAGTCCGGAGAATCCCATCCATCTGCGCATGTGCAGTGACACGCTGTTTTATTGAGTCGACCACAGTTACGACATTTTAAATTGCATGTTGCTGTTTCTGTTAACATAAAAAATATATATGCATGGTTTTATTTATATATTATTACACAAAATAGTGAATGCAATATTTTATTTATTTTAAGAAAAGCTATCCATTAGCTATAAATTATAATATTAGTTTTCAAAATAGAAATTTAAGCTACATGAAATTAAAATATCAGTATAATTATACATTCGAGAGTGGTGTGCAATTTTACATTAAAAAAGTTATTGAAAATAAATAAAATTAAAAATTATATGAGTGTAGCTATACAATTATAAATATTTGGCCATCATTTATACCTACATATACGTTAGAATTTTTAAAATGGCCTTAAATAGTTTCGTATTTATAAATATATAGGAAAGAAAAACATTTGAAAAATGATTAATCTGATGAAAACTGTAGTTGAGGTGACTTAATAAAATTTCATCTGATACTCCTTTACGATTGTAAAATACAGATACTTAAGACAGCCAGCATTGATATGTATACGGAATACATTAATGTTATTATTTGGTTAGTAGGTAAGAAAATGAAAGCTTACGAAACAAAATTGAAAATTGTATTAGACAAAAAATATTTAGAAAGAGTCGAAGCAAGTTTTTCAAAGCTCACACACTTTTATGAAATATTTAAAAAAAAAAGTGATATGAATAAATTTGAAATGTAAAAAGACAAGGTTAATTTAACATCTGAATTTATTAGTTTAATTTAGGTTATAATATTTTTAATGACAATGATTTATTGGTTACTATATTACTAATTTCTCATGACCGTAAAATCCTTATTCCAACTAGCTTCCTCGAAAACTTTAATTATATTTTATTCAAAATTTGATTTGCCCTGTTTTCTCAAAAGTACACTTCTCATCCATAGTTTCTGTTCACATGTTACTTTATTTCTGCTTATTTAAAATCGAGGTAGCTTTGTGGTCACGGTCGCGGATTCGCGGCCGGCATTGCTTTCATAAAGTTTGGGTTCGAGCCCTGAATCCACTGAAGATCCGCTGTGTAGCGATACTTGTGTTCGTTAAATTTGGAAGTGATAAGAAGTCCTCCTCCAGGCGTGGTGTGGACTAAAGCAGAGGGATGCACTAGAACAATTGTCTTTCTCGTCACTTGTCCGCGACTCAAAAATACGAGGCCCGTCACCAATAGTCCTCGTGTTGCTTCTCGTGCGAAGTTAACAATCACATGACCTATGATTATTTATTTGAATTTCAAGAGAATTTTTTTAAGCATCAATTTCAGGCTTTCTATCAAATTTTAAAATTATTTTCTCGGCTTCAGAAAGTAGTGTATTTTCTAGAATGAAGGTAAATGTCCAGAAATAAATTTTTCTTGTGTGTGCCTTTAAATATTCCTTTCATGAAAAAGAGGTTTTCAACCTAAAAGATTAGAATTTTTTTGATTGATTGATTATTTACAAACGCCACTCTCTCGACCATGACCACTAAGCAATTGCATCTCCCTGAACTAAGGATTATTTTAGAGATTTTATGCATGTTACTTGATTGATAGTTATAATCTGATAAAAAGTTTTGTTAACCTTTTGACATAACTGTTTTTATTAAACTCAAAAGTGCTAACGCTTGACATAAAAAGAATTTGAGACTTTAAGCCGAATCTAAAATATCTAATAAATGCAAATGCATCAAGAGCCCTTACATCCCTTTTTTCCTTTTTCTAAAATATTTGTATTTTATTTAATGTCACGTTTTGGTGAGTGCTTATATTTTTAGTTAAAAATTTGAATTATACTGTGTGTTTTAAATATATTTCGAGAATTAATAATAACAATATAATAAAAATCAACAAAATAAAAAAAACAGATATATAAAATTTATATAAATATTAATTTAAATTAACTGTCCAAAAATAAAAACATATTAAGCATGGAACTATAACTAAAAATTTCCGTAATGTAACTTTGGAAAAATTTGTGAGATTTAATAGAATGTAGAATAAATTTATTAGATAAACTTACCGCAAATTTTAGGATTTCTTTTGCATTGTTCATGAGATACTGCAATTTAAATAAACTTGAATCAAATACAATATATTTTTAGAGCTTCGAATATATATGCATATTTTAGAAAAACTTCGAAACATAAAAATGTTTCTAACGTAATAATAATCCCCCCCCCCTCTAAATGCGATTGAAAAGTAATAAATATATTTTCGATGGTGGTAAAGATTATTCATGAAAAATATGTGAACTTTAAATGCTTTTACCAACCATTCAGATTTATTTATTTGAAACTATTCATTTATGCATTCCTTCTTCACTTGAGTGTTAAAATAAATTTCTTCGTATAAATAAATTTGAATCCATTCTTCAAAATAGATTCATAATAATAACAAATAAGTAGTTGAGTATTTCACAAAAATAGTTTAAATGAAATTTGTATAGGAATTTTCAAATACATATGTATTTTAAGAAATACAATAACATTTTTTAACTCAGATCTTTAATATACATTTGTAGGACATTAGTCTTATGTTCATATAAATGCATTTTCGAATTGTATGAAATTTTACATACGAGTATATTGAATAAGTAATATATTGCTACTTAATATTAACTGAAGCCACAGAACTTAATCTTTAAACATAGGAAATTTTGAAATTTTTGACTATAATACTATTACATTAATGAATCATTACACAATTTGTCTTCAATCACAACCTCTGAATCAAACCTCTTTCATAATGAGTTTTGAATCATAATTATAGACCAATTGAAATCTTGTGTGATAAATATTTATTTATTCATTTAGTTGCCACTAAACTTTATGTAGCTTTCTTGCAGATAATACATATATCATCTAAATGGTACATCCATTCAAATGGGGGCTATTAACAAAAATATAAACAATACACAAAGCAAATTTTTTCATACTTATTATATACACTGCATACAATTAATTGTATTTATAAAGAGCAAAATATCCAATAACTATGACAGTAATTCAGATACTTTGTGTGAGATAGTAACATTGGGATAATTTACTCTTATTTTATTACGTCATTTTGTATAATCTAAGTTTGTTCTATCAATTCTGCTTATTTCTGAATCGATTGTACGTTTCCTTTCCTGTGAAGTTAATAAAATACATAACAAACTATGATGATCTACATCTTTTAGTTTTATTTTAATATATTTCACTCTGAGAGCAATGCAAGAGGAGTTATAACGTATTGCTGTGGTTCTATTCAATAATGACAACAGAAATTTAATATACTATCCGTACTTACCACAAAGGTTATTTTTACACAAAGCATTGGAACACTGTGAACATGGTTTGGCGATGATATACATATGAAGTCCTTCCACTGCCCTTCAAAAATACATTTTACTACATTACACTCCAAAAGTTCTTTTTATCACTAAACGAAATATTTCTAAAGACTATTTTAATATCAAAAAAAAAAAAAAATTTAGCAACAAATTGTTAAATTAAAATTACAGTCTACAACGAAATTGTAGACTGTAATTTTTTCTTTAAGTACTCATATTTATTAAACATATCTATTGTTGTTAAAGGTACACAGAATAATATAACAAAAGTAATTATGTGATACGAGTTTTCCAACGGTAAATTATTTTAAACCCTGAATCTTCAAATAGATGAGACTATACAAAAATACATACAGCTTCATTTTATATAGCTATATGTAATGTAAACAAGAATTAAGATCGAAAAAAGGATAGTAAAATAATAAAGAAAGAGGACAAATATAACGCGGGAAAATATAATGAATACATAACATGTGTAAGAATTAATATATTAAATTCGCTGGACTACCACACTTAACCTGCTTATATGGGTATTAAACTTAATTTATTAAAATTACTAAGCGAAAACTCGAGGAAACAATTATTTTTATTAAATCTTTGTGGCTCTAACATTTATTTGGAGCTTAACATAAGTGCTGACCCTAATGTTTATAACAGATTCACGAGAAGAAATTTAGTAATTTATTTTTAACATTTACTAAATGAATCGCATTTTAGTTAAATATTATACGAATCTTCTTAATTCTTTACTCATAAAAATATACGATCGACTTCGTTATTGTTTTTGAATAGGATATTAACACATAAAAATCTACTTTCATTGGGAAGAAGTAATTTTTATCGTATTCTTTTTTTTTCAACCTATCAATATATAATAGTATATTGTTCATCATAGAGGCGTCTAAAAATAAAATTTTAAAGAACGATTATATTTTTTGGAAAGAAGTGCCATAGAGATGTTATTTTCAGATCAACAAATCAAATTGTAATGATATCATTATAGCAGCATTTCATATAAATGGGTTAAAAATTATGAAATATAATAGTTCAAATTTATAAAGAGCCCTCTCACCTTGGATAATAATGGCATACAATAAGATATCTAAATCCACATCTTTTAACTCCACAACCAAGTCGAGAACTTTTACCCCAAGCCATCTAAATAGAGATAAAATAATACAAGCAGTTTGGAATACTTAACCTTGATAATATAATTGAATCTGTAGGAAAATTTAAGCATAAACAGTACACAAAAACATGATTTTTAGTAATACTTACATATAAACTTTCAAGGCACAGGTAAAAAAAATGCACACATAAAATACAATTCATAATTCTTACTTGTACATATATGTAAAATCCACATTCTTCTGGCCCATAGAATTATTACTATTATTAATTATTATAGTGATCTGTAATTATTATTCCTTATGAGTTTTCTCAACACGTAGTTATTATTAATGAATCAATGCACTCTTAAAATAATATTCATAATTTCTACTTGTGCCTGTACATAGTATCCCCATTATTCTCGCATGCAGTTATTATTACCACTATTAATTATTATAATCTGTAATTATTAATCCTTATGAATTTTCACAGTAAATAATTATTAATAATGAATCAATGCACACTTTAAATAATATTAACAATTCTTACTTGTGTAACTTCGTTATTCGCTATTTATTTCCCTTCAGATAACATATTTCTGATTTTATATTTAAGTTCACAGCTTCTTCTCAATCGGATGGAATGAGAAGCAAATTAAGTAAATTTCGGAAGTGAAGTGAATAGATATAATCAAGCCGTATATAAGTGACAGAGAATTGAACTGAAAGGAGTTAAGGTTGTTGTAATAAGAATGGTTTTAACATGATGTGCGCAAAGGTCTGATGGTGTGTGTAGAAGATTTGATGAGATTAGAAATCAACGCAGTTGGAGAAATGGAAAGATGTATTCGCATTGTATTCCGGCATGCTTATTCTTCGATAGATTGTAAAAGTAGTTAGTACTCACGGATAGCAACTTAACTGTGGAGATCATCACCCTTATTGGAGGAGTAAATAGAGATATTTTGGATATAACTGACTATTTTCAATTAATTAGTACGTACTTGAATTTGATTTGATATATAGGTCTAGTGATTAAACTTTAAGATGACAGACGACACGGGTAAATAGAATACTGCCACAATTGTACACGCATGTAATATCCGCATTCTTCTGGTTTATAATTATTGTTACTACAATTAATTATCATAGCTGTCTACAATTGTTATTCCTGATGAATTTTTTCACAAGTAGTCATTATTAATGAATAAATTCACATTCAAAATAATATTCGTAGTTCTTACTTGTACATAATGTCCACATTCTTCTTTGGGCTTACAAAACTTCGCTCTACAATCGTAATGTTGGTGTTCTTCGTACCACATCCACAGGCCCAAGTAACCGGATCGATCCGAGCCTATGTAGAGATTCTGTCCGTAATCTCCATGAGGATATGTTTTGTCACGGGGGTACCCGTGAGCAAATACACATTCATCAGCCCAGAGTTGTGCTAGGTGCTCCAGCTCTTCGTCCCATTCCTTGGACATAGGAACGGAACATGAATAACACGTAAAGATAATAAATAAACTTTATTAAAATGACTCAACGCTTATTTTCGGTGGTGTTCAATAACTAAAAAAAAAAATCAAAAATTTTAATTTTTATGCATCAAAAAAATTCCCATATAATATGGGCTCTATCGAGTTTCCTCCATCAACCGTCCCTTTGGACTTCAATGTTTGAATTGAAAATCTTCTAATTGATGAAATGTGACTTATATAGATAAGATTAGAATTATTAAAGTATTGCGAATAGATTTGATGAATTGCATATATAAGTAGCGAAGAATTTAATACAAAGTTAGTTGGCTGGTGGTTGAGAGAGTGATCTGAAGTTATCAAAGTAAGACAACTGTATTATGCCTCCTTTGAGTAAGGAGCTTCAGAGGTGAATTGAAAAAGGATTTATAAAGGGTCACGCATTCGAACTCTGATGTAATGCTCTAAGAAGGACTCGAAAGTAAATAATTAAAATCAGACAAGTAATTAGTTATAATATTAATCTTCAGGATCAGACAAGTATAAAGGCTTTTATCACAGAAATAGAGTAAGCTAGGGATTGATGTTTAAATATACATAAACAGTGAAATAATTTGGTTATAATCAATGTATAACTCTCTATTCATTTGACAATGTTGAATAGCGACTCTCACAAATTTAGAATTGTGACATTGGGCTATTCGCGGTTTCTCTTCACTAACCTAGGGGACTTTTAATTGAGATGGATTGCTTTTGCTAAACAACCTTTGCCCAACCAAAAAGGAAATGTGATTATGTAAAGCAGGTAGAAATGAAGTGAAGCGGGAGAGTTAGGAAATATATAAACTCCGACTGAAAGTCGCGAAAGAGAGGCTGAAGGAGAAGTGAAACAGAAGTTATAGACAAACGGAAGGAGAAGTGGAAAGAGAGGTTGAAATAGAGGGTTAGATTAAAAATTGTTGCAAGAGGTTCATTTACTACTGTTTTCAACAGTTGATCCAGAGTCTGAGTTGCTGTCGATGAAGGATTAGTGGTAAGAGTCTGTTAGATTACTATTGGTGGGTTGAATTTAGTATTGAAATATTCCCCAGGAAAGCATAGTGAGTTGTTGTCATAGTAGATAGGAGTTAATAAATTCTGTAAATATTGTTCTAGTGTCTCTTTGATTAGTTATTGTGTCTTAGTGTTTAATAATTGAATATAGTTATGGCACAAGAGAAACTCCGGGTTGGGTTGGCGTCACAGAATGTGATTTTGAACCTCAGTCAAGTGACGAGGACGACACGTGAGTTTTGGCACCTCCCTGATATCTCTTCAACTAATGATTGGATTCTAATGAAATATGCAACAAAGACGTTTCAACACATTGACTACCAATCACGCGCCAGCGCGTGAAGTAGGTGATTTCAGGAAATTTTTTTCTGTTCATCCTCCAATTCATTTGACACAGCATGTAGAGTATCTCTGCTCGTAAAGGTATAGAGAAATTTTGGAAACGAGCAGTAAGAAATCGCGAATAAGTTATAAAGATGATCGTGTGAGGCCTTCTTGCGACCGAAAAAAAAAACACGAAAGTTCGAATATTGAGCAACCGACAGATGATGATTTCAGGTAACAATCCTATTGATTTCTTTCACCATTTTTCCACCGACGGTATCGGGGAGAAAATAGTTGCTGAATAAAAAAAAGAAACATTCTTGCAGGAACATAAGAGAAACTATCGGTATTTGTGGGTTTAGTTTAGTTATATTTTTTTAAAAACGTCGCACTAGAAGCAGCACGAGGCCCATTGGTGACGGACCTCGTAATTTTGAACCTCGGTCAAGCGACGAGGACGACACCTGAGCTTGCAACTCCCTCTCCTAACTTCCACACCACACCAACGGAAGGACTTTGGGTCCCGAAAGATTTAACGTGCATCAGTCCCGGCTACACGGTGGATCTTTAGCGGCCAAGAATCGAACCCGCGACTGAACGAAAACTGCCGGCCACGAATCCGAAGCTATGACCCCTAGGCTATCTAAGCCACTTTGGTATTTGTGGGAATGAGAACTTCAAAGCAAAGTTAATAGCATTCTAAAATGTATCTTTTGTAATACTGCTATTGTAATTTTCTTGTTATGAATTCATTTGTAATTTGTATATTCTTTTGTAATACAGATTTATACAAAAATAATGCCCACTGTCTTTATTTTTCTTATTTTGATTAACTTTTTACATGCCACGCGCGAGCTCGTATGTGGCATTTGGGAAAGAAATTGAGATATATGCCAATCAAGAGCTAGTGCTTAGTTAAAAAAAATTATTTCATGAAAAAGTTAAATAATACTTTGATATCACATAATCATCTTTTATTATTGTTTTAAAATCATATTTCCTCTAATAAGTATGTTGGTATCTGGATGCAATCTACTTCCATAATAGAAGGCAATAACCATCAATCCAAACTTGAGGGTCATGCAGTCAATGTATTAAGACATTCTGTATCTAATTTTGCTGAAAAGGTTTCGTGATGGGAAAGGTTTTTGTGGAAATTAATTGTTTTAATAAATAGGATAAACTAATAATTCGATCCATTAACACAATAACTTAGTTCCCTTTAACAATGGCACCAATTTGATCCAGATGGGATAAAAAGTAGTTTAATCTGAATATTTTTTTTAAAATAATGGTCCTTTTTAAACCGCTGTTGTGATAAAATGATTGAATAATGAACACATATTTTATAAAAAGAAGCCGAAATTTATGGAAGTATGTATAACAATAAATATCTCTAAAATACAACAGATAAGCAAAAATATGTGAAATTTGGTTTCGCATAGTTATTATGGTTTTTATGAAATTTCTTAGTAAAACTTTCAGAATTAAAACTCTTTTTTTTTTGAATACTTCTTCATTAGCAAAGGAAATTTTGTTGCTGCATGTATGGATGGCATTTTATTATAGTATTGGTTTTCTTATTATTTAGAATTCATGACAATTTAACACTAATGTGACTTCACTCTGTTTAAGTATAAAATAATTATTGATTTTGTAAATAATATTCGAAATAAAATAAAAAAACATGAATTTTTCTGAGTTATTTCATCTGCATCTCCAAGTCTGCAATTGCGGAAATTTATGAGACTGGTCAAGGTCATAGCGATATCCGGCTGAAAAACAGTTTCTCTTATAACATTAAGGTCCTATTGAAGTCAAAAAGTCTATGAAGAAGAAAAAGTGTTTAGATAATATAAATTTAAAAGTTGGATCTTCATAAAAATTCTGCTTGGCTTTTAATAACCACTCGAACCTCTTCGACTGATAAATTGAGGTATCTATGCCGAATTGTTTCCAATCAATTCGGAATTAATTGAAATGACTAACGTAAAATATAATACTTAGTAAAAAGAAACAATATAAGGTAATCAATGATTGAATATAAAGAAACACTACAAGACTAAATTAAAAAGGATCTAAAGGGAATAAATATTTTTGTATACAATATTTTTGAAAATTTGCATTAATTTCAATGACATTAAAATTATATATCTGTGCCGAAATGTAATAAGAAATAAAAAAAAATAGTGCAATGCTACTTCGTATCTTATATTAAATCTAGCTTTTTATTTAAAAACAATGCTTGTTTGGGTTTAATGCACTGCAAAAGAATATTTGCTTTTCATATCAGATAACTTAATACTATCTTTATTAACCTCGTATTCTTTTAGTGACCTAAAACACTAATATAATGTAAATACATATAAAAAAACTAAAGAAAACGAAGCATGTTTTGTAAATTTATAAGACGTTTTGATCATTTTCCAAGATTTATAAATAAGACTTTAGGTAAAACATTTCTTTTATCACATTTTTGAAATTTTTTAAAGGATCTATGATCATCCGGAATCTTTTTAAACTTTTTAAGAGTTTGTTAAATAACAGTTAAACAATGAAAAAAATGATTTACTTTTTTTCTTTTTTCGTAACTGTCTGAATGATTGTGTTACGAAAATTTAAAAAAAAAATAATTTAAAAAAATGCCCAGTCCACTTCAGATTAAAATTTTTTTTTTTTTTACATCCAAGTAACTTAAGTTTCTAAGTTTCATAAAAATAAAATGCATCTTTGTAATATGAAATTATTTAATATTATTATATTATTATCTCTAAACACGCTTAGAGTGGTTGCTTTTGTTTTTGCATTTTAAATTTAATCAAAATATAACCATGTAATTCGTTTGAATTTTGGATTATTTAGCACGTATATATATATATATATATATATATATATATATATATATATATATATATATATATATATATATATACCTCTCTATACATATATATATATATATATATATATATATATATATAGATGTATGTGATTTTTTGAATTTATTTTTTTATATGTTTGCTTAATTATTGCATTGGTTTTTTTTTCTTTTCTTTGGTTGATGTTTGGGTTTCTCTATTTTAATAAGTATATTTGGGTATATTAATGTTAATTGATCTTTTGATTTTTGACAACTTTTGAATTTTATGAGAGTTCCATGTTACAATATAACGAATTTCTGTTGGTGAATGTATGGCCTATAAAACTAGTTAAATCCTGCAGATCTGTCATAAGTCAGATTCAATATTCACAAAAGTCTTATAGTTTATTTAATTATGGTTTATTTCATATATTTGTTTATATTTTTTTCATGCTTAAATTCGTACTTTTACGCATTTTGTGGTTTATCGTTTTGCTAATTTTCTTATTTTCTTTAAGATATTTCCTCTTTCCTATTTGTTTGGTGATGCAATGTTTTACTTTTCTATTTCTTTTGCAATTAAAAATTGGTTTACTTTCTTTTACATAATCTAGTAAATAGCAGTCTTAGTAGTTTTAGGAAATTCTATTCGGTTAATTCATAGTGTTGTATAGAAAGTAATTTCGTTTCTTTTTATGAAAATGAAAGAGAATTTTCTTAAAGTGAATAAATATTTAATTGAATTACTTACTTTCCATTCTAGTCTAATACCGTTTGCCATAATTCTGGTAATAGCATGATTCCATACTCATAAAACTTCCGTTTTTTGTTGGCAAAAAACTGATCCAGGCTATTTTTGACCTCCTCATTTGAAATATAGGTTTTACCATCTGACCGGAACAAAGGATAATCAGACGGTTCCAGATCTGGTGAATATGGTGGGTGCGACAGTATATCTCTTCGAAGCTGTAAAAACACATATTCTATTGATCAATTCTGGTCTTTTCTGTTGAGTGAATCATTCAATTTGTCCAGCTGATGATACTAAGCCTCATTATTGATAATTCTGTTGTCCGGTAGAAACTCAAACAAAACGATTCCTTTGAAATCCCACCAAATTAATGGCATCCCCCTTTTTTTTATGAATATCGGATTTGAAGTGCTTTGTGCAGATTGATCTTGTTTACTCCATGATCTCTTGCGTTTATCGTTGTTGTATACAGCTCATTTTTCATCACCTGTTATGATGTGCTTCAAATATGGACCATTTTCTTGACGTTAGTGAAGCAAATTACAGACGTCAACGCTACGGAATAAATTTCTTTCCGTAAAAAAATGAGGAATCCTTATGTAGAGCTTTGAGATTAAATCTAAGTCGTTTCCAATTATGATCAACTGTCAAAATTTGATAAATTTAATCTCTCAGTTATCTCTTGTTATTATCCGCCAGTTTGCACCAGTTAATGCCTTTGTTGTCTCTTCATCAGCTTCAATAGGCCTTCCAAAACGTTATACATTTTCAATACCAAAAATTGCTGGAACAAAATTTTTCAAACCAATTTTGACACTGTCGTTCTGTTAATACATCTTTTCCATGCACACATATCGGATAATTTTTTTTCTACCTTGAACAGCATTTTTAAACTTTCGATAGTAAAAATATTCCGACTATGGAGTAGAATCAATTGAACTTTTTCACAAACATGCCATGCTGTAACATTTGTCAAAATCTATAATGATTAGGTGGCTTAAGTGGGAAATTTGTTGTGAAAAAAATACAAATAAGTCCTATGTCGAGAAAAACCGAAATTACTTTCCTAACAGCCCAATAATTCCTATAATTTTATAAAATATATTTAACTGTTTTGCTATTTCAAGGAAGAATTATATATATATATATATATATATATATATATATATATAATAACACTCTCTTTCTATATATATTATTAAATAGTATTGTGTGTGTGTGTGTGTGTGTGTGTGTGTGTGTGTGTGTGTGTGTGTAATGATCCTGCCGGCTTTAAATGTAACATAATATCAAACAACAGTCGAGGCGTATTGAATTTTCACAGAACTTTTATTTTAAGCGGAGAGAGAGACCATTTCCACTACGCAGTTGGTTACAGGTTATTGCATCATTAAACAGCAAGAAGATGAGAGAAGAGGTGTATGAAAGAGAGAGTTTTTTGTTGTATTTTAGTTTATATACCAGGGAAAACTCCCATGAAACGTCAGAAGCACGTGGTATGATGGAGGGATTTCTGGAGAAATATCATAATAGACAGGGAATTAAAAGGGATTGTTTTGACATATTTATAATTGGTTTAAGAGGAATTAACCCGTTTTAAGAGCGCATGATGTAATAAATAAAAGGATACTTTGGAAGGGGATCAGAAAATACGAATGAACTCTTTACTTTTAAAGAAGAGGATGGGTAAATTTAGTAATTTAAATTTTTATAGTAAGAAATTAATGGGAATTAAGTTAAATCATTATATATATATATATATATATATATATATATATATATATATTTATATACATGTGTGTGAGTGTGTGAAAGATATTGAACGTTAGTTTTCACATTAATTACATTTTGAATGCATGGTCGAAATGAAGTCTTTTTTTCATAATAAGATTATTTATTGATTCTAGCAGAGAGAGCGTTCTCATAAACCGAAGCGAGAATCTATATGAAGATAGCAGATGTGTTATGCAAAAGAGCATAAGAGTAAGAGTATAATAGTAAGAGTATAAGAGAAAGAGAAAAAGAGAGATAGTTTTCTCTTGTTTTGATTTTTATATTAGAGATTTTCAATAATAGACGTCATAGAACATGTGGCATAGGATTAGGGACTGTAGGAATTTCTAATATAGACAAAAAGCCTTGTAGGGATTATTTTGGCAGATTTACGACCGTGGAAAAGAGGATTAAGCAAATTTCATGAGTGATGGATCTAATAAATAAAAGGATAATTTGGAATTGGATCAGGAAATAAAAATGCATCCTGCACACATAAATTTTTTTAATACTCTTTACTATTGAATTAGAGAGAGAGAGAATGGGATAGAGTAGAAAACTAATTATATATATATGAATTAAATATATATAAGAATGTAAATAATCGTTAAAGTTAATATGAGACATTAAAAATAATAAAAGTATCATTATCAGTATAATTAACTTCATAAAAAGGCAATAGATGTTAGCCAAACTATTACTTGCTGATCCTCCTTGTAGAATAATCCTTGTTTGTTTTAATTTTTTATCTTTATTATTAATATAATTTCCTGTAAATACAGTATTAATTAAATATTTAAATATATCGTAAGCAATGAGTTCATTCTTAATATATATAGCCCTCGTGTTGCTTCTAGTGTGACGTTAATAAAACCAAACCAAATGAAATCATTCATAATATAATTATTACAAATAATTGACAATATTTTAACTAGATCATCTATGTCTATCTAATTAAAGGAGTATTCAAAATTATGACTATGAATAGCAAATATATTCTTATCTTCTACTTTCTCAATACTATCTATACTATTTTTAATGATAACTGTTTTATTAAAATTATTAATCGTACCTTGCAATAATTTTGTGATGATTTATTCACTTTTATGATATAAATACTGTAACTATTATTGATGGTTCCAACTTTAACGAGTCTTTATGATATTTTGAAGTAAAAAAAGATCTAAAGAATTTAAATTTTATTAATTTGTAAATCTTTTTTATATAGATCTATAATTATGTTATTACTTTCAATATCACTAAAATTGTTTTTAAATAATAATTATTCTCTTCTATATATTTATTAATAATTTGATAATATTAATATTTACAAATATTTGCATAATTCTCAGGAACTTTGTCAGGTACGTTTATCCTCGTTTTTTAACCATCCACACAGTGCAAATTCAGGTAGATTAAGTTCGTGACGTTGAACTATTCGCGGTTTTCTCTTCACTAACCTTGGGGGCTTTATTTGAGATTGATTGCTGCAAATAACAATCTCTTCCCAACCAAAATGAAAGTGATTGGAAAATTAGGGGCAGGTAGAAATAAAGTGAAATGGTTTAGATTGAAAAGTATATAATCAAAGCGAAATTGAGACGATAGAGGTCTAGTGGCACTAGCGTTGAGTATATTTCTTACGGGTGGTAGACGATATCAAGAGTTGTGCGGGGGATAGTGATCTTAGTGAAGTGAATAAGTCAAGTCAACCTCAACTGAGAAGGTTTCGGTAAAACACTCTTAATTCGGTATTAGTTGAATGGGCGAATCTATCTCGGGTATTATCTTGGACAGCAGTAATCCATTAAACATTATAGTGCAAGTCTATAAAATAAATACATATGTGAGATTTGTCTAGTGCCATTCCTTATAAGTTATTGATTTTTTAGTATTTGTTATATTTGATTGAGTTATGTGGCACAAGAGTCGAATAGGAATACTCTTTCGCCACAAGTTGTCTGGCAGTTTCTGCTTGTCCTACCTCTTTTCGAATTCTTTCGATAACATCGAGTATTACCTCGAATGCACAAACCTTTTGTTTACGTTAGTACTCTTTCGATATATTTTTTTTAAAAAAAAATTATTTCGGAAAATAATTATACAAAGAAAAAAAAAAATCTTTATAGCTCTTAAAATTTTACCGATACAAAATGGATGAGTGTGTAGCTAATCTAACTGACAGCGAGATCTTAAAAATAAAAATTTATCAAAAGAAAAGAAAAAAGAAGAAGAAAAAAGGGGGGGGGGAAAAGAAAAGAAACTCGAAAATCTTACTTTTCCGAGGAATGGTGATTCATATATGTAACATAAAAGAAAAGTTATTAATGGCTGCACCTTACAAGAGTTCGTGACGAACTAAAGATTAATTTGAATTTCACGAACGATAAACGAGAATTATTACGCCGCGATCTCCAGGAGTGTTATCACAAACGGTAGCTTATGAAGATGGAGGAAGCCATAGTAAAACCGCGTTTAAAGCAGACTCACTTGTTGCTGAACCGCCTGTAAACGGAACCTGACTGTAGTTTGAAAAATCATTCATCTTCAACTTAAATTGTTTAATCTCAATAATTCAAAATAAAAGTACTGTAAATTTTTATTGAAACAAATGATTGTATCTCTTCCTTAAAGAAAAAGTAATCCAAAATCTAATAATTTATTTTAAAAAAAAGACTGGTCTCCAGAAAAACATTAGGTAAAGCGTTATGAGTCAAAATCTACAGTAAAGGAGGAGAAAAGAAATGTTATATTTTGTCTTAGATATTCTCCTGTATTTCAAACCGCTCAATTCACTTAACCCTAATCACATACACATTTTTTTTCACCTTTCTATAATTGGTAAGACTTTTCGCTCATTTAGGATTTATTTGTATTATTTAAAAATGAAACAGCCATTATATTATTTTACCTAAACAGTTTGAAAATACATTTGTTCCTGGGAATGCGAAAGTTTGTCCTTGCGTTATTTATTATTTAATCATAGAAATACAAACAAAATAATCAATATTTAATGAATATTTCAAGAGTTATAAGCAATACATATAAATATCATATATAAATATATATAAATAGTTAATAAATATATTTTTTTCACTTATTAGATATCATGAGCAATAAATATTTTATTCTTCTACTTATATCAAAATTGTAACAGGGGGTAAAATTAAATCGTTTGATTAGATTTCATTTTATCCGATTTCTGGGTTTTGTAAATACTGTTTTCAAAGTAAAAATATATTCAGTGAACATTCAACTGATTTGATTCTATTGACATTAGAAAAAGATATGAAGATCCATCTTCTCTGAATTGCTTCATATTGGTAGATTTTCTTGCAGGAATTTGTGTTGTGTTTGTTACGTACAATGTTTTGCTGTGACGTAGTGCTTGCGAATAAAATGTGTCGCTTTTTAATGAGTTTACTTTAAACGTTATTAGGAATGCAAACAAGAATTTTTAAATTAAGTATTATGTGTTGTTAATTGATATACTGATGCATTATTTATATACGAAAATGGAAATTAAAGTATACTGAAACAAGATAGAATGAAATAATTTTTTAAAAAAGTTTCTAAAAAAGGTTTTTTTTTCACGTGATTCTCAAAATATCCAAAATGTTTTCTTTTTAATATCTATAGAGAAAGAAAAAATCAAAAAGTTTTAATTGGCATCATGAATCGGTTTTTAAAAATTAGTATGCCACTAAGTTTACGGAAGAGCCAAACACAGTCCTTGTTAGGAATTTTATATCATAAATTCGAAAATATCAAATAGAAACAGAATAATAAATCTGAGCTTTCTTTGCTTACAAATTATCAATGGAACATTTATTTCATTCTCATTATCGAACAAATGATTAAGTTTTGACTTACTTGCAATTTATTTTTGAAAAAAACTTCCTTACTTGTCATTAACAACTCAATCCTCTTATTTGAAGAATAGTTAATATTCTTATGAAAAATTATAATACATACCATCATATGCAGTACCTCAATCTTATCGCTGATTTCTTATTTGATTTCAAAGCAATAAGTAAAATATAATGTTGCATAAATTTTAATAAACAATTTTTCTCTTTTTTTAAATAAAGTTTTAATTAACTTACTTGAGATCAGAAGGCCTTCAGGACGTCTGAATACATTTACAAAACGAAACAACTTCTAAGGAGGAATAAAACTTATTTTCTGTATTTATATTCCATTACGATGTAAAACGGTTATAAGTGAATTTTATGTATTCTGTATCTTATTCCTTCAGATCTCATATAGATATACAAAGAAAAATTAACCGTTGAATTCCAGAACTTTTATTAGCGCTTTTCAGAAATCGTAGGATTTTATGTAAATAAAAATTAAAACTATTGCCAATCCAGTAAAACAAAAAAGCTACAGAAAGTTACAGTTTAATGAATATGATGTTAACAATAATTTACAAAATGATATTTGCAATTAATAAGAACTTTTGAATTACAGTTATTTAATGTTTATATTTCAATTTGTTAAAAGACTGATTAATGTCCTTTTATTTAGTGTAAAGAAATGGAAAGATATACGACAGAACTGATAATAAAGTTAGCGTAAAAAAGAAAAAAGTGTATGAAGATTAATCTGAATTGAATAGAACCTCTATTGAATTTGAAAATAAAAATTTCATGTAAATTATGCTAAATAATTTTGGCTGTTCAGAAATAAAGACTTGTGTATTTAAAGTCTTAAAATTAATTCTCTTTATTATTCTCAATATTTATTAACACATCCAAGAAAACGTTTTAAAAAATATTGGAAATTTGTGTGTATCCACAATACTTAAAATTGAGATTTCTATTTTTTGGTGGATTAAATCACTAGTTCTGTAAAATATTTAAAAAATAGTTAAATTTCAAAATAAAAGCATTATACTAACAAGCAGAATTTATAAATTACCCTCAGAATTATCAATGGAAAAACAGTATTTTTAACGATCATTCATGAGTATTATTTAAAAATCTAAAATATTTTCATACTCACTTATCCCAACGTATTAAACAACTTACCATGAAAGCCATATTTCCAGCTGGTGGGGTTACGTTACTTCTGTACAAATTATGTAGATCTAAAATTTGCATTTTGATTTCTTGCGTAAAGCCTCTGTCTCTATCATAACTTCTTTTATCGAATCGAAGACTCAATGCTACATCTTTAGAAATTTTTTCCACCTTAGGACTAGATATTATGCCCTTTGGTTTTAATTCAATATCTTCCCATACAACAGTATTTTCTGGATATTCACTGTGGGCTGAAATGTGATCCGTGACAAGTTCCGAAATAGACGAATCGACATAAACATTATTTGTAGAAAGACTACGGACTAAAAGATGAAGCTTAACTATGATACAAATATATAAAACAATTGCATGTAAGTTATCCATTTAGAGAATTTCATAACATCTTCATTATTTTCAGTGGTATTGATGGAAGCAAGCGTAAGAACAGAATAAATTTCTGAGTTACCAGCAAATATATTCATGCAAATTATGAGGATATCCGTATAATATATCTCAAGGAAAAGAAGGTCTTCCTTTATTGATTATGAAAACACAAATATTCGTATTTCCGCCTCTTCTTCTGAAATATCCATTTTTAGTTTAGAGTGGATGGATTAGTACAGAATTATTGATATGGAATGTGTGATTAAAGTAAAAGTAAAAAATTACTTTTAAATCTACTATTTTAAACAAAACTACTAGTAAACAAAAGGGCACATGCACACAGTAGTTTTTCGGTTTGAAAAACTACACACAAAAAAAATGAAAAATTCAGCCCAACAATAAACCATTAAGAATTTTGAATAAAAAACTACCCCTTTTTGTACGAGAAAATGAAAATTATAAAATAATCCAGATATTGAAGGATAGTTTGTTTTTAATACGGAGTAGTTTATAAATAATATTTTGAGTAAATTTAAGTGAACTGCAAATTATCTTCCAAGTAAAGAGTGATTTATTAAATGAAATAGCAAAATGAAAGATATAAAATTGAAACCAATGAGTGTAACGTTTGCAGCTCATTAACTAAAGTAATTTTTAAACTTTCGTAATGAAAAAGAATTTAATAAGAAAACCCCCGAGTTTATAGCAGGAGTTATCAATGAGGAATCTTTTTCTCAATAAAACTAATAATAAAATTTTATATAAAGTTAACAGAAACTCAAATTTAGTAATAATGAAATTTGCATTTAATTTTTCCGCTCGGATGAATTTCAGTACTTAACAACCTATCTACCAAAAGTAAAGTAATTTTAATGAGCAATATGATTTTAACAAAAATACATAATTAATGTACATGAATAGCTATCAAAATTTCACAGTAAAGTATTTGGGTACAACCATTTCTATTTAGGAATAAGTAAATGAACAAATATAATAATGATCGCCAAGAGAATCAATGAAGAATAATAAATATACAAAATCATATAGACTTTAACTTAATATGGGTCGACAAAAATCGAGATTAACGGATACAAAATTTTAAAAAGAACGAAGGAGAGAAAATGAATATTCGCTCACTGGTTGCGTTGTTCAAAATTTGAAAAATACAAATAAGTAATATTTCTCTATGTTCTTTTTCAAATGGAGGCTAAATGTGCATATCATTTGCCACACGAATATAATTTCATTTAGATCGATATATTTCTGGACGAACTGATTTTAAAATAATTTAAAAAATTAAAAATTGACCCTTTTTAGCGCTATTTTCAAAAATTCGCCAAAACCCGTCGAATAATTATACGCATTTAATGATACAAAAATCGAAAGTTTGAAACATTTCGTTCCAAAGCCATCCCGTAAAGTATACCAAAATGTTGCTTCAGCATATTAATTAAGATAAATATTTCCATATGGAAGAAAATTATTAAAAAATAAAAATAATCATCTCTGAAAACAAATTCAAAAAGAAGAGTTCTGAATTAAATTGAAACTAGTGATTACTGCTGCCATCTGTCGATGTTGAAAAAGAGTTTCGAAAAATATTCTAATATAAATTTGAAAAATTATTTTGGTGGGTATATGTTTTCGGCTCTTCCGTACATCAGAGAAGAGCCCTAAAAATTCGGAATGATGCGATCAGCTGCTTGTATTTTCACAATGAAAGAACCAACATATAAACAAATATTCAAATTTGTACACAACATGTTTATAACATGATTAAGTGATATATAAATTTCTATTCATAGATAAAATGATTTTGGTAAAAAGCAGAAGGAAGGCAACTGAGTTTTTACTTTGGAAATATATTTATTTAAAATACAATAGAATCACATGCAACAAATAATAATAAAAAAAAACAGCTTGGAAGGTTATATGGTATTGAACTTAATATTGAGAAAATGGATAAGAAATCATTAGAATCTAAATATGAAATTTTCAATTATTTAGATGAATATCTGACAATTCTAGTTTTCCTTTTTAATCCAGTTGTATATTTTAATACATGTATTGATACATAAAAATTGAAGAAGTTGTCATGTATACACAGAAATTGTTCATCTATGTTTTCTTTTACATTGATACAATCAGTGGTTAAAAATTTCTTTCTTATTTTAAACTTAAAAATAAAGTTTTGTTACATAGTAAACTAACAAAACTTGCAAAATCACATGTACGAAATAAATTTCCAAAACAGATCCTTTTCCAACCCACGTATCTACAAAAATAAGAAATTTTCAATTAGAATTTTATAAATTAAAAAAAAAAAAGACAGTTATGTATAGAATTTACATAACTGTAAAAGAAATGAACTAAAAGAAAAATTACATATACTTATTAACAGACGAGGGCAGATTTTAAAAATTCTCCTAAAATAAATAGTACTAATCAAAGTGCCTTATTTTTCATAATATTCAATTATAATATTTTTATAACATGAAATTATATCACATTTATAATAACAAATTGTAATATATTTATGACATTGAATTGTATCACATTTATAATAATAAATTATAATGTACACAAATTTTATATATTATGCTTAAAATATTAATATTATATTACGATATATTAAAATGTTAATATTAAATTATCATTTATTTAAAATATTAAATTATTATTTATTTAAAATGTTAATATTAAATTATCATTTATTTAAAATATTAAATTATTATTTATTTAAAATGTTAATATTAAATTATCACTTATTTAAAATATTAAATTATTATTTATTTAAAATGTTAATTTTAAATTATCATTTATTTAAAATATTAATATTAAGATTAAAATTAAAGTGACTAAATTTATAACAAATTCATAAGTGTTTCAATGTAATAAAGTAATTTTCTTAAAAGTTTTAGTAACGGAACTTATTCACACACATATGTCGTTGTCAAACTGCAAAAAATCGATAACCAAGTAAAATACAAAAATACAAGGTGATACAAAATGCTTCATCCAATTTCAAAATCCCATATTTTCATAGGCAAACGACACAATTATATATATATGTATATGTATATATATATATATATATATATATTTATACTTGTCAATATATATATATATATTGACAAGTGTTAGGTACAACTTCCTTTAATTGTGAAAATTTTAAATTAAAAACTTTAATTCTTTCCTTTAAAAGTGAATGTACAGCAGCATAAATCTGTTGTTTAAGTTCAAATAAATTTGTGGTTAATCGTGGCTTATCCACTTTATCTTTTACAAACCGCCAAAGGAAGAAATACATATCACCCATATCAGTTGACTTAGGTGGTCAGCCGTGAAATGCCAAATCATCTGGCACTTTGGGACCGATCCAACTGCAAGGCAGTTCCGTGAAAGCTTCTGAAACAGCTTTTGTAAAATAGCTTCACGAAGAACTCACAAGGGCTATCTGTTATAAATACAAAACTTCCATAGTTTTTCTTTGAATTTTTTCCACTTATGATACTATGTCGTTTATCAATAAAATAAGAAATTTTAAAATAGGATGATTCGTTTTGAATAACCCTCTATTACAGAAATAAAAGTTCGATCTAATGTAATTCAAATCAATTTAAATTTGCCTTCAAAATTGATATTTTTAAATTTATAATTTAAAGAATAACTTAGTAAATAATAGCATACAAAATGAATTATACAAAAGTATTAATCGCTTAATTCTCTTGGAGACTTAGTGATTCATTAGAGTTGCACAACAGTTATACGTGACAGAGGCGTAATTTTGTTGATGATGACTGAACTTAAATCTATGTTTCTGAACTTTCACTACATCTTTAGTGCTTTAGCTTCCGTTGTTTTTCATGAAGATCTTTCGGAGAATAGAGACAAAAAATTGAACGTCATATTTCGTTCAAAGAATGGGACACTTGTATGCCATTTCATAAAAATATTTTCACATATTTATTTTGAGTTTAATTTCATTTTCTGTGTAAACTCTAATGAGAAAAAATCGAAAATAGTTTTGAAAAATATTGATCATTATATTTGTTAAAACTACTTTTGAAATCATAATCATTTTGAAACATTCAGACAAAACAATATAACTACTTTTTCATCGAAAATAAATTAAATTTGACTTGAAATAAAATATACAAACCACAGTATGGTCCTGGACAAAGCAAGGAACATCTACATAGATTCCTGTGTAGATCTAAGATATAACCGTGTTCACATATTTTGCCTAGACAACAAGCATGGTTGATCTTCTCCTTTTCATTATAAGGAGCTGAAATTACATTATTATTTATATATACTTTCAAAAAATGTACATTAAAATTTTACTCCTAAATTTCTAAGGAAAATGCATTTATTTCTAAGGTAACTCTAATTATAGGAACTAAAAATCATTAAAAAACATTTTAAGTAATTAAAAAACATTTTAAGTAATTAAAAACCATTTTAAGTAATTAAAAACCATTTTATATAAGACTGGTGAAGAGGCGTACCTTAAAATCTGTTCACTTGTACCCAAGACCTAAAGCTCCCGTCTACCGGCCATTTTGATTTCGCGAACGTAATGTTAGTGCTATGGAATTTCTATTACTGTTTATTCTAAAATCTTTACTGATTTATCTATTTGAATGCAAAAACAAAACAAAAAAAAAAAAAAAAAAGTGCATCCGAAAGAACAAGAACTAATGAAGGGTTTTGCCGAATTACTCCCTCCCTCCCTAAGATTTTTGAGATTATTTAAAAATATTTTTAAATGCGGGAAAAGAGATATACGTGTCATTAAAATTGACGTAAAAATATTTTCGAAAATCAAGGAGAAAATGTAATTCCGCAGAAATCTTCGTTATTTTTCGGTCTTTTCGATGCACTTTTTTCTATCTAAATCTATAAAAAAGTATAGATTTGAGAATAGTAGTAGAAATTCCATAGGATTAACATTACGTTTGCGAAATCAAAATGGCTAGTAAACTGGAGTTTTAATGCTATTCATATAGTCTTAGGGAAGTCATTTCTTGCAGCATTTCTTCCTTCTTCGTAATATTATGAATGACCTCACTTAAGAACATTAATAAAACATCGACTAGTCGTACAGTCACCTAGATTTATGAGTACATTTATTGTATTTTATTATTATCATTTGAATGCGAGATGTAGTAAAAAAAGGGTTATTTAAAAGTAGTTTAAGTTTTGAAATGTAAGCTAATCACTCTATGGCTTTAAAATTTTTAACGTGTTGCTCCACATATGAATTAAAAAGAAACGGATCAAAACTTTTTAAAATGTTCTCATAAAAATAGTAACAATACAATATAATTATGATGTATGGACAGCTGCATGATTTATCAATGTTTGGAAAAGGTTCCTTAAACTTGCTCATTTTTAATGTTATGGAAAATGTGTGAAGCAATTCTCTGAAAGTTAAACTCACGACTATTACACAAAAGCTGTATTTTTAAATTCCTACTATTAGTTCACACTCTTCTTATATGTATTTATATATCTTGATCAAATTTTCAATCGTTAATAAAAGACTATTTACTTATCCACTCAAGCTCAAATACAAGTTTTTTAAACTTGTAGTGGGTGCACTTGATGTGAATACAGTTTCTTCAAATATTAATTCATTAATTAAATTTAATGTACCGGATGAAGTAAGAAACAAGCCAATGCTTCTACTATATCATTTGTCTTGCAATGACAAAGTTAGAAGAAAATCGGAGTAGAATCTTCATGCCTTCGAATCGAATCTTAATTTCGATCGATTAAAATTTTTTGATTTTCAAGTGGTTAATGTTAGTTTTAAATGGGAGGAAAAAAGTTCTCTTACGTAAGATATTTAGCAGGATATAAATTTAGGAATAAATACCGTCAGTAACGAAACGTGTAGATAGCTGGAAAAAAAACTTATTTTGCCACTTAATATTGTAATTCTATCATATGTATATACATATTTATATTAATTGCAGTTGTTTATTAAAAAGTAACTGAAATAAAAAAAATTCTTCGTTGACCTCAGTTGGAATTGACTTAATTTTTATTTTTATTTTTATATTACTTGTTCTTCTTAAAACACAAAGAAGGAAGACAAAAAGGATGAACCTTTATAGAAAATAATAGACAAAATTTGTTCAAGTGTGATCTGTTTTCCAAAGCGAAACTGTTTATAATTTAAAAAATTAAATACATCATAGCATAAGGTTTACAGCAGAATATTACAGGAAATCGTTACTTTTTGTGGGAAAGATAGACACTTAAAAAAAACAACATGTTCCACTTTAAAATGGCATGGAATTAGAGAATTTGTATTTTTGTAACATTTCAATCTTTATAAATTATTCATTTAAATCTGAATGATGATGGTTTTATTTTTTGCAATGCTGATATATTTATTAAAATGTTTTTAAATATAAAAAAGAATTATATTTATGCTAAAAGGGGATTGAATCACCATTTTTGTTATATTACAAGTGTGTTAATAGATTTTACCTTATTTCTCGTGAAAATATATTCTTTTTTATTTCTGGTACAACATGCAAGGATAAATAAAAGTAAGAAATTTTAATAATTTTGAAAAATTGAAAAAATATTTATTAAATCATAATTTGCATTTAATAATTAATATGTTATATATGTTTGATGTAACAAAAAAAATTAATTAAAGACAGAAAATAAATCACTCAGTTGGGTTCAAGAAAATTTGAGTTATATATATATATATATATATATAATTTTAGTTTAAATACTTAATGTATTTATACATATTTATTCATTATGGATATTATGGATGAATCTGTCACTTACGGATTCAATTTCAAGCAAAAAAGAGAGCTTTTTGTTTTTAATTGAAATACATTATTTTTTATTATTTTGGCCGGTGATTGCACAGAATGAATGAAAATGTTTATATTAATGAAGTTTAATGAAATTTTCTATAAACTGTGATTTTCTAAAGTGTAAATGTAAAAATTTTTTGACATATATATAAAACATTTTTATCCTCGCTTATTTTCCCAGAATATTTACTACGTTTACTTCATAAAATAATGCACTTTGGAATAGTAATTTCCTGTACGTTCCATTGGTAAAAAGAGAATTAACATACATATGATGAATTCTATTTCCATGAACTCTCCCTCATATCGTAATCATTATTAAAACAGAAACTAACGATAAGATCCTGAAGAATGAAAAAAATGGCAAAAATAGGCTGAATTCTCGTTTTTGAATCGCGAGAATAAAAAATTTTGCGCGTTTTGAAAAGATGCAATCACTACTGAAATTAAGTAATTTTATGGCAGATAAATTTTAAATTTTAAAATTGAATTAATTCCAAATCTCTGTTACAGATTTCTTTGAAATCTGTTAAAGACATGTTTCAACAAACATTAATCTATATTTGGGTGAGGAAGGTCGAATATTCTTAACTACAAATCATTCAACCGTGATATATTCCTTAGTAAGTATATGCTATATACGCCAGTGCATCACAATTTTCCTCACATCCAGTGTAAGGGAAAACAAAATAAAAAATCGCTTTTAAAAGCGGATTGTATGTAATAAGACATTCGTAATTTGTTCCAACTATTTCTTTCCCTTGTTAAGTTCGTAAATTGAATCACATTAGAAATTTCAACAAATCAAACTACAAAATCTTAACAAACAAGTGGAGCTATTGAATTCCTTCATATGTACATTTTGATTTCTGATTTAGATTCGGGAAGAATAAGAAAATATTCGTAACAAGAACACAGAAAATGAATGATTGCATTATTACTCCGAATGAATATATTTACTATTGTTCAAGGAATGGATTAAGTATTCTTTGAAAAATCGAAAAAGATATCACGTTGTTTTTTATTTTTATTACACTGATTAAAAGAAGCCTTCTCATATCACAACATTCTATTCAACATATCTGAAAAATTTTCTTTCATTAAAAATTTCTCTCTCTAACTAATTATCAGATCCATAATGCATGTAAGCATTTGATAATTTTTTTCTAACTATAAGTGTTTCTACAAAGAACTATATATTCCTTCGATTCAGGCAAGTCGTTCACATAACAAAAATCTTTAGTTATGATAATTAATAAGACGTTATACTTAATCTTAAGAAGACCTCAAATCTTGAAATGTTAACACAGCTTAAAAAACAACTTTTAATACAAATTTAAAGCAGTATTAATGAAAAATATTCATCGCCTCTTGTTTTGCTGAATAGTCTCAAATGGCCACGATACAAAGGTAAATTTAATGGCAAATTGATATTATGTGTCATATATAGTTCAAGTTATCAATATACAACTAATCTGCTTTCCAATGAATCTAATGAAGCAAAAGTCTGATCTATTAAAATATAGTCAAGTTAAGGAATGGTCAATTTTGAAAATGTTCTTGTATTTAGTAAAGCAGATACTTACTGCATGATCCGCACATTTTCCGACAGTGTTTCTTTCCTACTGCTTGCTTATTCAAAGAACACGAAGCTTTACTTGGGAATCCAGGGTTTACTCCGCATCTTTCATGCTCATCTCTACAAATACCTAGAACATAAAAATTATACTCTATGTATTTAAATTTAAATAAATATTGTAAAAATAAGTACTTTTTCTCATTTATGTTTTAATTTGTGTCATGGTTGATTAGTCCGAATTAATGTCACTTTTAAGCTATATGACGGCTATCGGCAACGAACCTCGTAATATAAAATTATGGACAAAAGACGAAGGCCACATCTGGATTGATAATTTTATTTCTTATAATTCATACCATTTCTCTTGAGTACACTGAAATAAAGTTAGAATATAGAATTATAGATAGATAGTTATGGACAAAAAAATTATGGATATAGAATTATGGACAAAATAATTATGAATATAGAATTATGGACAAAATAATTATGAATATAGAATTATGGACAAAATAATTATGGATATAGAATTATGGACAAAAGAATTATGGATATAGAATTATGGATATAAAACCATGGACAAAAGAATTATGGATATAGAATTATGGATATAGAATTATGGTCAAAAGAATTATGGACACAAGAATTATGGATATAGAATTATGGACACAAGAATTATAGATGTAGAATTATGGACAAAAGAATTTTGGATATAGAACTATGGACAAAAGAATTATGGATATAGAACTGTGGACACAAGAATTATGGATATAGAACTATGGACAAAAGATAAATCCACTTCTAGATAGTTTGATCTCCTATAATACATACCATAACTCGTGAGTATACTATTATCGAATATAGAATTATGGATTTAAAATGATGGACAAATGAACTATGGATATAAAATTATGAACGAATGAATTTATGGATATAAAATTATGATTAAAAGATATATGGATTTAGAATTATGGACAAAAGACGAAGGCCACATTTAGATTTATTGTTTGATCTCCTATAATTGTAATCATATCTCTTGAGTAACTGAGATTCAGTAAGAAAATAGAATTACAAATATAAAATTATGGACAAAAAAAATTATCGGTATAGAATTATAGATAAAAGAGACAAAGGCAGCATCTTGATATATAGTTTTAATTCTTATAATTTATACCATATCTCATGAATGCATTGAGATCCAGTTTTATTCAATAGGCAGCATCACCAGTATTCCCCACCATCGTTTTTGATGGAAACAAAACTCGATCAAATGTTTCGATTGAGCATCACCGAGAACAGATCTCTCAACCGTAAATATTATTCTTTCACGGCATATAATTTATATTACTCTGAAGTTATTTCAACTGATTAAAAAGAATAGAATTAATTATTGTGTAGGCGTAAAAAGGGGAGGATGACACCAATTCTATTTTATTCTTCAAGACTATCACTCTGTGACCGTGTTCTCGTTCCGTTGTCTAAGGAACACTGGGATACTGTGAAGCCAATTAAAGTGTGCAGCAAAAAAGTAAAGTACGTAATTAAAAGTTGCCGAGGGTGAAATATCTGTACAACGTAAAACAATTTTTGAATGGAATTGCAATCAGCAAACGCAAATGACAAATCATTTGGTTATCCGAGACGTTTAATAATATCGTTAACTTAAAACATACCTGACGTCATGTATTAAGAAAAAGTAACGTCCCATACAAAACGAAATGATATATAACAGTATCTTCAAACTATGAACCATAGAATGTATTGTTGGGCTGGATGGGTTGTGCTATTTTTTGTGTCATCTGCGCAAAACCAGAGAAGTTTTTTTTTTAAATGTTAATACGGTGGGGAAGAGAAAGGGACACAGTAATGCTATGGGACACTTCCGTAGCAAATAGTACATCAATAGTCTTTTACTACTGCAAAATAACCTTTGACAAATTATATTATCATTCGACAAATTATATTATATTAAGTGAAAATATACCTGAGGCCCTACAAAAACTTAAGGAGATATTTTTTTCAACCAGATATCACTTCATACACATTTCTAAGAATGCAGTAGTCTAATTTGAAAGTAATTCTGTAACTACACTTGACTGACTAGCGAAGAGTTTCAATCTGAATCCAATAGAAAATTTATGAGGCCTTCTAGCCTAAAATGTTAATGATAACGAGATACAATATCAATGTAAACAGGATCTTGTGTTAGCCATGAAACTAGCACGGACTAAAATTTCCATAATCACTTTAAAAGAACTTTCGTAATCTCTCGGCTCATTCTAGTATTTGAAGAAATAAATGTCTTTTCTTTATTATTAAGTTAAATGTTAAATAATTTAGAACATATCCTAATACTTTTTTTCCATATTTTCTTCGGTGATAATTTTTTTAAAATCGATTTTTGTAGGTTTGTATTTGTAGTTGTATAGATCGTAAATGTTGTACAGTTTTATATTAGTTGCCAAAAAACGCAAGAAACTTATTTTGATAAAATGAAAATAAAATATATTTTCGCTCGAAATTATAATAGGGGACCTTGAATAAATTCTCACTGTTCTTTGTGGGAAAATAAATGTTTTATTAAAAGTATGTGGCAAAAAACATGTCACTCTAAGTACTACTCATCACTAACCAACACTTTCTCCCATCCTTCTGGCAGTATATGAATAGCAAGTCGGAAAAATGACACGTCTAACAAAGTGCTACTGTACAAACAAGTTCTTCGCCCAATGATCACTTATGCCGCCCCCATTTGGGGGTCGGCCGCAACCACCCATATGAAAAAAGTGCAAGTAATGCAAAATAAGATCGTAAGAATTATGACAAATTTCCCCTGGTACATCAGAAACTCAGTTATTCATAACGATTTAAATATTGATTCCATTGAATACTACATCACCAAGCTGTCGCGAAATGTTTTCAACTCCCTCTTAAATCACAATAATGAAATTATCAGAGCTCAAACTATTTCTGCCAATCCTCATTCAAAATTCAATTTCGCCTTCAAGACAACCAAATGGTCTCTTCTCTTAAAACCGTCATAGTGATTCTCATTATTTGTCTAATAATACTTCACTTCCCGTAAGGATTATAGCATCACCATTTGTATTTCATATTGGTTACATCTAACTCACATTTTGTTGATACTGAATGGTATCACGGGTACTCCTCTGATCTATTTTTCTTCATTCATTAATTCCAACTACTTCATCTCGCCCTCTTCTGAACTTTTCATTCACCACTTTTTCCTACATTCTGAGCAAAAGCGATAACTCGCTGACGCTCGTCAACCATCTTATGTATCTATGTATGTATGACACGTCTTTTGAGACTATCTAAGAATCTAGCCATTTTTTGGTATCTTTATAAAAAGGAAAGTGCTGCTCAGTCAGGCCCTGTGCCATCGAACGGAATAAGTAATAATCGGAAGGGACCATGTTCGGTGAATATGGCGAGTGGGGCAGGACTTCCCAATTAAACGTTTCCAAGTAGGTGTTCACCGGGTTTGTAACATGAGACCGAGAAAAATCACTTTGTCGTATCTCTGATTCTATAGCGACAGTTTTTCATTCAGGACTCGACTCAAACGCATCAATTGCAGTTGATAGTAATCTCCCGAGGTAGTTTCATTCAATTTGGGCAGTTCATAATAAATTACACCTTGCTGATTCCACTTAATATAGAGAAGAAGCATTCTTTATATCCAAGATCAAACTCATAATTTTTGAAGTGTCTCTGCATATTATTTCCGACAGAGCATGCTCACTGAAAGTCCCAACAAGAATTCCGTGTACTGCAATTGTAGATTTCTTTTGAATAAAATAGTGCAATAAAACTCCCTGCAAATATTCTTTACTTGTAACAAAACTCGACATTTTGAGAACTAAGAAAAAACGTTATTTACTCGTTAAAAAACATGGCGAGCTAGCAAAACTGAAGTTCAAGTTTACTAACAGTACTTCCATGCAGATAGATACATTACTATCTGAAATTACATGCACATGGTCATGGTTATACCATATATTAGGAAACAACGAGAAACTATTCAAGTTCCTAATACGCAGTTCTTATACTTGCTTCACGCACTGTATCCACAGAGTCGTAAATTTACTGTACTGAGTGCTAGACGTATTGTAAACGAAAATGCAAATAAGGCTTTTTAACGCTTAAAGGCAAAAGATAAAAAAAAATCTTTATGCAACAATTGCATTTTGCGAATGATTTATAGTGAATGAAATTATTATTACTTTATGCCAGAGTTTCTCAAAGTTACTTGTGGTCAGCAAGTTAGATCTTTATTCTTGTTAGATCGCTAAAAGATCTTGAATATACAATCTGAAACGAGTTATGTTAACTTGTGGTAATCGGGACTCATAGTTAATAAATTTAGGTCTACACAAAAAAAGTGAGTTACAGAAATGAAAGATGATAAAGGATGCAGTTTGAATTATGTTTGGTGAAAAGAGTTAAGAGGAAGTCGAAATAATATCATTTTCAAATGACACAGTAAGCCGCAGAATCAATGAAATGTCCCATTGGACAGAAATTCAATCTGTTCAAACATTTGTCACAGAAAACAAAATTCACTGGATGTGTGTTTGTGTGATAGGACCTTATAATGTTGCAAGTGCCAGATGTGGCATTGCTGCTCCAAACAATGTAAAGCTGTGTTGTAGACATTTGAAGAAGAAAAAAAAAGATAGAAATGGGTTGACAAAAAGTAAGGTCCAAAATAGAGAAGGATTATTAAAATATTCTTGGTCGGGTCACTCGTGTTTATCAAAGACAGTAAACCCTATTGGAAAGAAAAAGACCACTAGGGTACCTCGGAGTCAACATTCCCTTTAATTACCCAATGGTGGCAAGCCCCATCAGGCCCCCAGTCTGGAGGACCAGTCCCATGATAAAATCTCCAGGTACGTGCTGTCCGGATGTACCCCCAGACACTAGGTACCAATTTTAGTAACAACCTCTTACGATACGCATGAGCTACAGTGGGACTATTATTTCACGCCCAATCACCACTCAGGTATCGTTGCAATTGCTCTTATCTACTGATGTACAAGGTTTGCTCCACTTGTTTGGTTTCATACGTTACATACGGAACAACGAATCTCGTGAAGGTAAGTTATTTTGTGAAAACCAATTAGTCGAGGAATTAGCGAAGAAATATTCATGACACTCGACCCTTGTATAAAATCAAAAGACTTAGATTGGATGAAATGTGTCCGAGAATGTACAGATGGTGTCCGAGTTACAAACGATAGAAAAAGGCAGTGTTGTAACTCAAGCGTTTGTAATTAGTCCTAATGTATCAAAGATAGACTGTAACATTCACAGAAAAGCATTGGTACCAAAATCTATGCAAGATGAGTTTAAAAAAAAGGTTTTAAACATTATTATTAAAATAGTAAATCTAATTAAATCGAGATCGTGTTATAATGGCGCATATTTGAAAAGTTTTGCGAAAAGATGAAAACAATCACAAAAAAACTTCTGCACACGAAAGTACATTTACAATCTAGAAAGAAAATGCTAAAACTCATGAAACTCCGTAAAGAATTCGCAGTGTTTTGGGTGATAGAAACAAATTAGCAAAATCATTGCGCGATATGAAATTCCTTTTGAAGCTTACATATATAGCAGCCACATTCACCAAACTTAACGAATTAAATTTATATTGACAGGGATGAGAGATAGGACGCAGTTGTAGAGCATGATAAAATTCAAGATTTATCAAAAAACTGTTTTTGTGGAAAAACAACACTGAAGGTTCTGGATATGAGAGTTTTGAAACATTTCAAACGTTTTTAATCGAAAATAATATGAAAGTTTCGAATAACATAATAACAGGGATCTCAAAGCATTTTAAATGCTTTGAAAGACAATTTTAAGTATGACCTTACTGAAGAAATGAAAAACTCCGAAGAGAAGAAATGGCATCCCTTCCTGGTATTATTATTTATGTTCATATCATCAGAAGCCGATGAAGAACTTATCGATCTATAGATAAACACATTACCAAATTTGAATTTTAATTGTTCGAAAATTGACAAAAGTCTATTGCTTCAGTCTAATAAACGTTTTTAATTCTTTCTAATGGAACTTTGAAGATATTACACCCTTTTACATCCTCATACCTTCGTAAAATTGGATTTTTGGCAATGGCAAGAATTAAATCTAAGTATCGAAACAAACTGCAATTGTAAAACTCCTTTTCTCTGAAAATAGCTCGGGGTATAACTTGGATTTCATTGTCATCGTTAATAACAATCTAAAACAAACCTTCTTTCATGCAGGCCTTATAAGAAATATTTTCTTGTAATATTACATTTGAATATAAATATATTTGTTTCTTCATGAAAGCTCATTTTTGATTCACAAAAACTCTTTTAGAAAGAGTGTGTGGTGTTGCTCTCTGAAAAAATTAAATGGGCTAAGAAGGAATGCTTCACTATAGATTCGATATCTAAAAAATGGGTCGTAAAGTTGGCAGGTTTGAGAGCCCCTGCTTTATAAGATATGATAAAGCTTAAAATTAATAATATTCATAAATTAATTAATTGGATTAGAAATAGATCTGTATTACAATGCAATATTTTTAGTATGAAATAGAAATATATACATATTGATTTCAATATTTGAACAAAATGAAAAATTAAATTGCAAGGGCGTCAATCAATTTTAACTTACGTGAGCAATCAGGAGAGTCCCAACCATCAGCACAAAGGCACTCACAAGAAGTTTTGTTGAGCTTTCCACAATTGAGACACTTCAAATTGCAAGTTGCGTCGGCTATTCATATGACAAAAATATTATTTGTAATAATGTTATATAAACATATATACACAGTTATATATATATATATATATATATATATATATATATATATATATATATATATATTCGAATTTATAATCAGTCAAAGGAAGATAAGTTTATTAATCAAAATTAGACTAGACATATATTTTTATTAAAATCCTGTTGATAACCAAATAACCAGTTTCTTTGTACCATAGTTATAAAAGAAAACACATATTTTCAAATACTTACATCAATGATAGTTAATAAATAATATTTAAGTTCTAGAATTATAACTGCACTTACGTAAACTAAGTTACTTCACTGTATGGTTTAGAAGACTTCAAAAAGTATAGAAATATATTGCAGAATTTTGAAAAAGGTTGCAGATGGAATTTATGATGCATCAAATTATATTTTATTCTACAAGTATTATCGAATGAATTTATTTCCAGGAATATAGTTATATTTTAAATCATTCGAATTCTGATTTATAACGTTAGCGTTTTTGTATATAAAATTTATTTATTTACTGTTTGTAAATGAAATTTCATCATGTTTATGAATTTCTGGTTTTGGGTTAAATAAAGTCTCTTTAAGACAATGAGTTATGAGCAACGGCTTCCGTGATTCCGAAGTCCAGTAGACTTTGACGATCTCCTGAATAATATTTCTTGAAATAATAAATCAAATATGTGTAAGTAAAAATTGTACAGTTTACATAATTAAGGATTCCAGAAGAGAAGTCTTCTTTCGTTTCCCCCCTTAATCTTTTCTTTTGCCCAGAAGTCTCACACACAAAGATGTTAAGGTTTTCACTAAAATACCTGCTAAAAAGATCTACAAAAACCTTGTCAACAGCTTTTAATGAGTATCTTTCATGAGTCATTAACATATATTACTAAGCTTTTGATCTATTTAATCTGGACCAAATAGCTCCATATAATTTTACAATATCATCTGAAGACGTATTAATAGAAATTTAGTGGCAGCGTTTGAAAATTACAGTTATTCCTATTCTATAAAGCAAATGGTTATATCACTTACGTGTAAGGTCGATTGTTCAATTGAACCAGATTGTGATTTCTTTTTAAGTCCAGAGTGAACTCTCTTTTAAATAGAGGCTTTTTATTCATTAAATGAGATTTTATTTATATATTTACTCAAAGAATATTAAATCAAAGGTAGTTGAAACGTTGGTGATGTTTCTTCCTCACAAATATGAACTTCTGTAAGGAGATTGGAACAAAATCTGATAAAGTAACTCATTCTCTAAATCTCTACGCTTTATCTTTAGGGATTAAGAGGCCTAATTTCCTTTTAGTAGCTTCCTTTATTTTAAATAAACTTCGTAACAGAAGTTAAAAATCGAATTTATGACTCGCCCTACTGTCGAAATGTTTCAAAATAAAATTTTTCTATTACTTAAAAGCTTAAGTCTTTCAAATACGGTGGAAATTTCACAACAGAAAATTTTTAATCACATTGGGGCTCTCATCATGGCTTTCATTACTCACAGAAAAACAGGAAACTACGCTTGAAAGATATAGAATCTTTCCAAGACACTCTTTTTGGATTATGAATTTTTCAAGGTTATGGAGGATATACCAGACAGGAAATCTAACACACCTTAAGATATTTAAATCATATTAAAGTCTGTAATCACTATTCAGGGGAATGAAATTAGACTTATCCGACTGAGATTTTTTTGGACTGACTGTGAATTTTTTTATAACTCTCCACACGTGTAGATGATTACGGGTTTGATCAGTCATAACTTCCTGTTTGACCTTGAAAGGCGTGACATCCGTAAGACATCTAGGAAACACAGGGATATACTTAGAAATATCTTTTGCGCGAATTGTTATTTATACTAGGTGCAGTAAAATGCCCTCATACAGTGTAAAGTACAGCTAAAATGTCAGTTTATTTTTATAACACATTGTGGCCTTGGTAACCAAGTGATCATGGTTTCCGTCAAGTTGTGGACTCGATGTATCTTGACTTCGATGTATCTTGAATTAAGATACATCGAAAAATTGCCGTGTTGCGGGGCTGATGTACGTTAAATATGTTGAGGCTCGAAGTCTTCCCGTTGGCATGGTTTGGGAGTTAGGAGATAAAAGTACTAACTCAGGTGTCTCCCTCGTCACTTGACTGAGGCTAAAATCTATAAGGTTCGTCTCCTGTTGCCGTCGTAAAGCTTAAATGCTCCTTTAGTAAAAAATCAGTCAATTATTCAACCCATTTTATTCCCTAATAAATTTATAGTTGTATAATTTTTTTTATATTTTTTTTGAAAAAGAAGCTTTAACGTATTAGACATCGTTAATTGATGGCTTTTGTGTCATTTATTTAAAAATTGGGAGTTATTTTTGTTTGATCAGGAAAATAATAAATCAAACATGACATTGATTTAGTTCCTTACAATTTTGAAAAGGAAACTCTTCCTATATCTTAAAAATATTTTTCAAGAGTATGTAAAAGTACTTCAGTAGATCTCTTTTTTTATTCACTAATTTTCCTCATTAAGTTATGGTTATTATTAGTTTTCAACATCAAGCTTTATAATAAAGTACAAAAATGTTGTTGATATGAAAATAAAATAATTTGCAAAAATTACAAGATTTTTTTTAAAATTATTTTTATTTCTAGAGCATCGAAAAATTAAGACAAAATCTATCAAAATTAAAAAAATATATCGAAAATTTCTACAGCAAATTTATTTTGATATTTTTGAACCATAACAAAAATTCTTCAGAATTTTGAAAATTTATTCCTTTATATAAATCAAATTATTTATTCTTTTGTATAGATCATTTGAAAATAATTCTGGATTTTCATTGCATTTTTATTATGACACTAAGGATGTATGATATACATTTTCCTTTCATCTCTATGACCAAAACGTTTCTCCAGTTCTTTCTTTATATGAGACCATTAATTATTTATATAGATGCTGAAAATGCTTTTAAAAAAGCAAAGTATATCAATTTGTAGGAGATGATTTAACCTATTACAACAGAAAATAATAGTTAACGTAAATTTGAATCTAATTATGTATTGGTATTCAAGGATTAAATTTGCAATCTTGCTCTTGAATCTTTCGTACGATTTTCTTTTTGAACTGTGATCTCTTGAGGAAAAAATTATTCATGCGTATTTTCTACTATTATAAATAGAGATATATACATAAAACAAATCTGCCGAAATTTTTTGAATTAAAAATGTATTACTTTTACATAATGAAAGGTTTGATTTGTTTCATTAAAAATCTTGCTACATATATGCTTAAAGGCTTATAAAATACAGGATTTGTAATTTTGAGCCACGATCAGATGTCGAATCTGGTATCTTATCCTCCAAATTTTCATTCGCAATGTAAAGGTGTTCACTAACACAATTATTGTTAATGGTTACTTGTTAGATTTCTATAAATGAACGTTCTTAAGCTGAACGGAAGCTATTGGAGATGGAATTCAGCTAGTAGTAAAGGACGGCCTTTGAATTGGTTCCTAATTCAATTTACTCCTGTCCTATGCTGCATGATGACTTAGAGGTTTGAATTCCTTCAACGGTCAGTAACAGCCTAGAGAAAATTTCTGTTTTGGGTGTTAAAAATTTAATTCTCTGACTCTGCCAATTAAATTCTAGTCGGGCAAACGTCAAAACCTATTCTGATCTTTTACAGGAGGGTTACAATTACTTCCGAAGCGCTCGTAGCTCTTCCATACATTTCAAAATATTCTAAGACCCCATTGAAATCGAGACTTATGGCCATGATTCGATCCTTACTTAAAAGGCTACAAAACTCATGGCCTTACCAACTGACTGCCACAATCTTGATCGTTAGATGAATTAGATATTTGAACAGTTTGGGGGAATTGAATACTTTATAAGTAAATAAACTAGGTTTTCACTAACCTGCTATATTTTAAAAATAATTGCCACACCGCACCATAGTTGTTTGGCTATGACAGTAGCTAATTTACAACAACCTAATGTCTATTAATAACTTATTTATATACTCTCACAGTCAATGAAAATACCGCGTCTAGAAAAAAGTATTCGTTACATTAAATTTTATACACATAAAGATATTTTTAAAAGATATTAGAGATATGAAATTCAAAGATGCAGAATAATCAATGAAGGAACTATGGGCCTTAGACCATGCCTCTTCAATGGGTAGTTGCACTGATGCTTGCTGCTATACAAACCGCAAAAATGATGCGGCATTGAGTCAAATATATGCCTGATATTGATTTGGTGCAGACTGGCGCACAATTGTACAAAGGTTTCTAAATATGGAATATTATGGCATGTTTTATGAGATCCAAGACATGCAATACATGAGACTGATCGGGGGGTTAGTAATGCTTAAGAAGTATTTGCATGTGATGTAAGAAATCATGAACAGCTTATATCGTATGTGGTCATTCATTATCTATTTGAAATAGAGCACCAGAACTCCTGTTTAAAATTGGAGCACTTGAATCCAGGCAATATCATTCACATACCGCTGGGATGCCATTATACCATCAACCAATTCAAGTGAAAACGACTATTAATGGATATGGCATGCCTGACTATACTACCTGCTGTTTGGGATATGTGTCTCTTGACGACAAATTCAGGATTGAGTCTCTCTGGAGTCCTTCCACACTCAGATACGATGATCATCTGACCTTAAGACGAAGCGTGACTCGTCGTTGAGCATCGTGAAACTCCATTCCACAACTGATCATGTTTCTTGCCACCATTGCAAGAGGAGCCACCGTTATTTCAGTGTTAAAGGCAGAACTTGTAAAAATATTAACTTCTTTGATGCAACACGTCATGGCTTTTAAACTCACCCGAATGTCTGCAGCTCTACGAATAGAGAATCGTGTCGTCATTGCGTTTACGTGTGCTTATAAAACGATTTTTCTGTGCTCCCTACTGGTGTTTTTTATGGTCCTTTCTCAACCAGTGCTCCAGGAGTTACTTCCTTCAAGTGCTGTCTGATAGTATTGTTGCTTCTGCCAATACTGTCTGATAGTAACTATTCTCATACCTATTCAAGACACTGGTGGTACGGTAAGTAAATCACTCTACGATTTGCATCCTAAAGATGAATCCTCTATCGAAGTTTGCAAAAAGTTCATATTGTCGTCTATGGCTCTAAAGCTACGGTTTCCCAAAATTCCCTTTAGAAGAGAGTTTTATAATCGAAAGAAGGAATGAAGCAAGTTTCATTAGACATATTACAATTGTATCTACAGTTTGGAAGAAATTATTATAAGAGTCCGTAACATTTATAATAATAAAATATGAAGCATTAATAATTAGAAAATAATTAATAATGAAAACAAATTGTTATAAAATCGGATTTTATTTTATATTAAATTATTAAATTATATTTTCTTATGAAAAAATCTAGAAATATTGAAAATCATGAACGTCGGATACAATATGATGAAAAAAACTTTGGAAAACGATATAAGAAGAAAATAAATTTGTAAGCATTCATAAACAATTAAAATATATTACAAATGTAATTAAAATTATATTTTAATTAGAAAGTTTCTAACAGTTTGAATTTACCTTAAAATTTTGACGATTTTAATAACGAAAAGCCATACTTACCACAAATATTCGGATCTCTTTCACACTGTTCTCGAGATACTGTTGAGAAAACGAACTTTTTATTAGGAAACCAGAGTACATAAACACACATTTCTCTCTCTATACACACACACAAACACACACACACACACACACATATATATATATATATATATATATATATATAT
>BMAW01019486.1:254817-283591 GCA_019974015.1 Nephila pilipes | reverse complement strand
CGCGTAATCTCTAATTCAAAAGTAAAGAGTTCATTGGTATTTTCTGAACAAATTCTAAATTATTCTTTTATTTATTAGATCACCACTCATAAAATCTGTTGAATCAACTTTTACATACTCAATAAGTGTGTCCGGAATATTCCCTACTAGACTCATAGACGTCGTCAATATCCCTCTTTATCCCTTCATCTTATAACACGTCAGTTGGAAATATCCCTAGCACGGATCTCTCCGTTGGCTAAGGACCGACTCACCCATGTGCAAACGCTGTTGACATGGAACCCTTCTCCAACTTCAGTCCTCAAGGTTCTCACTTGAGTATTTGCTACTACCACCAAGATCTGCACCGGCGGAGGCTCCAGGCAGGCTCGTGCCACGCCCTTCCACGCCACCGCCACGACCTTTCTACTCAGTGCCCGAATAAAATCCTCAATGAGGGATTTCAGGCACCGGCCGGGTATGGGCTCGACGCTGGAGCGCCATCCATTTTCAGGGCTAGTTGCTTTGGCAGGTGAGTTGTTACACACTCCTTAGCGGATGCCGACTTCTATGGCCACCGTCCTGCTGTCTAGTGCAACCAACACCTCTTATGGGGTCTCATGAGCGTCTCTGCATCGGGCGCCTTAACCCGGCGTTTGGTTCATCCCACAGCGCCAGTTCTGCTTACCAAAAGTGGCCCACTAGGCACTCTCATCCACCGTCCAACCTTCAAGTCGAGAAAAGAGGACTCTACGACCATTGAATGTATGAGAATAGGTTGAGGTCGTTTCGACCCCAAGGCCTCTAATCATTCGCTTTACCGATCGTGACTGAATTTCGATCGAGCGCCAGCTATCCTGAGGGAAATTTCGGAGGGAACCAGCTACTAGATGATTTGATTAGTCTTTCGCCCCTATACACGGATCAGACGATCATTTGCACGTCAGAACCGCTTCGGACTTCCAACAGGGTTTCCCCTGTCTTCGTCCTGTCTAAGCATAGTTCATCATCTTTCGGATCCCAACGTGTGCTCAGGCTCCGCCTAAGTCATAGAAGACCAAGGCAGGCCGTCGGTGAGCCCCTCGCATTTCTGCGGGGGATCCCGACAAGAACCATAAACTTCTTTGCGCCCGTGAGCTTCGGCGAGACCAAGTGACTCGCACACATGTTAGACTCCTTGGTCCGTGTTTTAAGACGGGTCGGGCGGGGGACCGACCTACTGCGCCGATTTATAGTTATATATATATTCGAGTTCATGACCAAAGTAAAAGCCGGTTTTTTGATACAGGGACACATAAAAAAAGACACAAAACATCTTTCATTACATCTAAGTGTACAGTACTCTCTCTGTGATCCAGCAAGTTTTGCACTTTTTTTCAGTTATATGGTGGTGAAAGCAGAATTATCACTAATAATAACGCATTTAAAAAGTAAAACTACCTGTTATCGATTAAAATCTAATACAGTACATGTTAGTAAAGTATCAAATAAACGAAATAGCTAAGACTACAAATAAACTTAGTATTTTGTCCTGATAGCGTACCTTATTTTGTGCTTTGAAAAAGAAGATATAAAATAATTCCTCGCGACTTGTTGTAGTTAACTTGTATGCGTGCGTAAAAACGCTGGATTACTTACAGGACCGGAGTGCCTGATTATAGAGGGAGTGCTGTATTTAAATCGGGCTGCTATATATATTTTTTATCTGGAAAGTTTTTTAACATGTGTTAACAAGTTGTTGTTTAAAGAAAATAGCGTCAAAATAAGTACGTTGGCTTAAAATAAAGGATACTTATAATGTTAGGTTCAAAAGATTGACATTATAATAAATTACGACTATAATAATTACATTTAATTTACTTAAAATATATTTATAACGATATTACTTAAGATATAGTAACTCAAGATATATTGTGATTCCATATTGACATTACAGATGCAGCGTAATCAAACAATATGAAAGGAAAAAGGTTACAATTATATTTTGAAAAGTTTGTATCTGAAACATAAAATATTGAGAATACAGAAGAAAAGAGAAGGCGTAATTTCCTTTTCAGTCTAAATCTTCAAGAGGTACATCTGTTGTACGATAGAACGGCACTTTTAAGAGCGTTAATGGGCAAAGAGTAGTCAATATGTTTGCCAAGTTATTTATAGATAAGGGAGCATGAATTAGCTCTTGGTTGGCTCCTAATTCAGCGCACTGCTTTGAGGAACGACGAAAAGTTTTGGTTTGCGATAAATGACCAAACTGGTTACCTTTCTTCTGTCAGCCGGTTTCTGGAACCTTACTATAAATTTGATTATTGGTTGTAAACAGTGGATTAGATTCTTGACTGGCGTTTTTTTTTTTTTTCTTTGGTAAAGGTGGTCGATAATCTAGAGTCCATTACAAAATCGCTCAGCGTAGGATGAATATCATTTCACAGTTGTCCAGTTGTCACAGTTGTTTAATTGCTTTTAGCCACCTAAGGGGTTATTGTTTTAGGTGGATCAATTTTGGCGTACCAGATCCCTTTCCAATTTTTTATCGTTTGCTTCAATTTTAATTACATTTAGCTTAAATATATTCAATTAAATAATTTATCATTTGCTTTAATTTTAATATTGGAAAAGTTTACTATTGTCCATTTTTCGATACTTCATCGTTTACTTTAATTCTTATATTTAATTGAGTAATTTAATAAAAATTATAAGAAAAGCGCACCTTGGGTGGCTAATCTTTTTTTTTTCAAAACTTTGCACAAACATTTGATTTTATTATAATTATTTTTTAAAATTTTATTTCCTTTTATTTCCCGTCGCTCAACTGTTTTCAAGCTATTTACATGTTTCCAGCAAAACGGAACTTTTCCTTGGATTTCGACTTTTCAACGAAACGCCTTTTTGTTTCCTGTTGTAGAGACTTCCGAGTTGAAAACAGAGCGTTTGGCGGTTTTTTTCCCCTGTGATTATAAAATTGAGCTTAGCAGTATGCTAAGAATTGACTTTATCTAGTACATATTTTTAGCGAAAATTGTTGATTCAGCAAAGCATTGCTTAAAATCTAAGCATTAAGATAGTCGCATTGTTAACTGTGAGGGAGTTTTCGAAACAATTTGCAACACTCATTGTATATTTATATAATTCTATCACCAACTTGGCTTCACGCAATTTGCTTTAATTTACAAATTGAAATCCTTTTTTTTAAAGACATATGTTTCGGACATCAGATATGTTTCGAATTGCAAAACATTATGTTTTGGACAACTCATATGCTTCGATATACAAGGCATATCTTTAGGAAGTAGTTTTGTGAGGATAACTTAGAACTATTCACATTTGGAATTCTTTTCCTAGCTATGATAAGTGGAAGCAGCATTGAAGCAACTACTTCGATCCTAAAAAGGTCTTTTTTCATGCAAACGAGTTATAATTTTACATATAATTAATTGAGCACCTTTTTATTTAATCATTTTCATTTCTCTTGACACAAACAGTGAATAAAATATAAAAGAAATTTAACGGCAATTGACGCAATTATAAATTTATGTTACTACTTTTTACTACGAGAAAGTAAAAACTTAAATAATTGTCCGGAAAGTAAGGGAACCAAATCTCTGACACTCAAAGAGAATTTTTGCAACACAATTGGTTGCACTGCATTCAAAATCATATTCTTGAGTGTAGGATGCTTATTGCTTGTCTCAATCGATTAAATTGTAGCGCCACATTAATATGGTAGTCAAGAAATCGAATTTAGCCAACTCTTATAAGAAACAAGGAGAATGTTGTGCAGGAGCACGAGTACACAAATCGCGAACAATAAATCGTGTGTTTATACCCTTTCCACAGCCAGAGCTCCGCAAACTCGCAAGTATACATATACGTTTTCGACTCTGAATGTTTGCATAATTCTCTGCGGCATAATTAGTACCTTTGGTTCAATACTTTTTGTAAAGAAATAAACACTTAATTAGAAAATTCACTTACATGTGTTTACGACTGTATAATGATATTATATTCAATGTAAAAACTATGCTTTGCATTGTGCATCAATTTTCAAAATAAACTGTTTTAATTTAAAATTATCTCAACGCAAGTAAGACTGGATATTTGTAAAAAAAAAGATTATTTTTATTTATTAGAGCGTAAGCGTTAACTATATGATTCTTCTGTACAATATAAGGCAACCTTCATTATTACAAAGTGCTCTTTGTGGCAGATGAACTTCCTGGTAATTATTAGAATGGATTTTCATACTCACCGCAAAGGTTATTTAGACATAGAGCTTTATCTTCCGGAGGACACTGGGAACAAGGCTTAGCTACGTCATACATCTGGACTCCCCGCATCGCTCTGTAAAAATTTCATTTATTAGGATTTTCTTCCTCGGTTAGGATAAAAGTGCTGAAGACGTGCAGTAGGTTTAATTTTTTAAGGTATTGGGTAGGTGAAATTCGACCAAAAATTCGATTTTACTTCTTTGTATCATTAAATAGCTTAAACTTTATATCTCTCCAACGATGTTTCAAACTTGTTCATTAAAAAATAGAACTGTTGGAATATTTTATTCTTTCTTAAAGTGCAATTTTTTCACCATTTAAAGTACGGACAAATCAAAGCAAACCTGTCTCGTGACGTAGGCGCTTCATTTAATGTTTTACATATATTATTACCTATATTTAACTTTTCCAATTTTCTTAAGATTGAAGAATTGGTAACAATAAAATTAATAGCAACTGGTTTTTACAGTTTTTAACTGTTTATATTGTTCTTTGCCGGATTTTTAAACATTGGGTATAATACCCTTTTTTGTTACATATCCTACAAAACTATTAAATATTTAAAAATATTTCCTGTGCATCATGTCTTGCACACTTAGATTGTTCTATATTTTCTTTAGTAAGTAGTATTTCACTGGTATAAAAGAGTTAACTTATTTAAATGCCATGAAATAAAAGTATATTTAATAACAATAAAAGTGTTGGAAGGTAAACCATCAGCGATAATAAGACTATTATTGAATCAAATGATAATATTGAAATTGTAAAAGCGCCATATTGAGCTATTTTTCTATTCAGTATAATTAATATGAGACTGATTTTTTAGGTACGAAATTATATGATTACTTGTTTTGAAGTGTTTTGAATAAATTTTCCGCTTGTAAAAACTGGGATGGGAGCGTATCTGGTCGAGTTAAAAAATGAATAGACCTTGCATAAAAATTACGGAACTTATAGAAATGTTGGATTCGTCAAATCTCAGCTAGCTATCTGGGCTGCATATTTTCGTTTGTTGTAGAGTAATGAAATAACATTCATTGATGAATAATAACTCTGTCTATTTGGATTTGAAAGCTGATGTGGTTTTCATCGTGTCCAAGCAAAAGACGAAACGTATGACCACACCAAGCATACGTATGTTTCTTTACCAATAATGAAAATCATTAAGCTTGTACTTAGAGATTTGGCAAATCCCAGAACTGCTAATAAAATTCCTTTATGGTAAAATGCAGAATTTTAATGAATCTGTGAACAAAGTCATCTGGGCTTGTGTATCACAAATTGCATTTGTTACCACCAAAACTTTAAAATTTGGTGTTTATGAAGCTGTTCCTTGCTTTAATGTGGAAAATATAACAAAGTCCTCCATACTTTATGCAGGAATGAAATTTATCCAGGTCATCACTGTGTGAAAAGTATGGAGGAATTAGACAAATATTGCATTATCTACAAAGAACGATAACTATTCTAATATAAAAATGGCCAGAAAAATAAGCAAAAATACAAAAAAGAAGCTTGAAAATTCTTATGAGGCTATAGAAGGTGATGGTCCTTCATACAAAGAAGGATTTCATTAAATTTAACTTTATCATCTACGATAAAAGTATCAATGAAATTTTTAAATGAGATTTTCTAAAAACATGAGTTTTTCAGGTTCCTTTTTCTCAATATTTACGAAACTTAAGAATTAAGTTTTTTTATTGACGTGCTTATTACGTTATATTGCAAGCATTAACTCGGGGTTTCGTATTGTCCCTTGCACAGTTTATGAGAAAAAGGTTCATAAATTTGTTAAATTTAACATGGGAGCGATAGGACTTTCCCAGTCCCCTTAAGCTTTCATTATACTTTTATTACTTTACGTTTAAAAAGTTCATTTTTCAGAAATATATTTCCAGACGGCATTTTAAATCTATTTTACTCCAATGAGCTTGACATACATTGGTATAAAAGACGAGAGATCTCAAATGGGATTCCTTGGAGAAAAAAATATTATTATTTTTATAAAAATACTGAAAAAGTTATTAAATTAATGAAATGCAATTTCTTTCACATTTTGAAAAATGCTTTAGTTACTATTTTTAAATATATATCGAATGCCAAATGTATTAAATATACATTTGTCATTCAATTTCGAACGAGAGAATCATTCAACGAGTTATCGAATATCGAATAAAACTCGTGAAACTTTGTTTATGCGATATTCAATACTGTTAGGACAACAGATAATTAATTTAATGTTTTTCTTGATATTAGTACCAAGATAGCTCTTTATCAAATAAGTTTTGTTCATAATCAAATTTAATAGTATGCAGTACATTTATAATTCGAAAAATTAAGAATTTCCCAGTCATTCATGTTTTTTATTCGAATACAGGAATGACTCGAGGGATGTACAGCCAGTGCCACCGTCTCATGCGCCGTTTGCATAAGCTCCAATCCCTAATCATAAGTTTGATAAATTTGCTGGTTTATATAGCTGCCGACTAGAACACGATAGAATGGAAAGTTAACTGAAAATTCCAGGGCTGAGTGCGAGAGACACTTATTCTCTTTTAAAGCTATTCTCTCTCTGGAACTATTCTAATATACAAATTTTACCAAACAGAAAAAACACTCGAAACAAACAATGCACAAAATTTCGTTTAGCTTTAACTGAAGGATCTAAATCAGACACATCGACGGAAGTACATTGAGTTTTGAATTAATAAGCATGGAACAATTTTCCCGAACTACTGACAAAAACAAATATTTCGACACTGTTTTACGCTTTATATAAAAAGACACTAAAAAACCTTTATCTCGTGGATTTCAATGTGAATCCTACTAATCAAGTCAGTTTCTGTTTCCAGTGGCGAGAGAAGTTTCTCCTAATTAAAATTCCCCAAAACCTTTTTTAAGGTCAATTATAGGACAAAGTAATTTGAGATCACGAACTACTCTTTCAATAGAAAACGAAATACTTCATAGCCTAGATTTTTCAGAACTCTTGAAAAAAATTGGCAAGTGGGAAAGCGAAGAATACGCATCTCTTAAATTAATGCTGTATAAAGATTAAATAGTGGTACACGTAATATCGAGTGAAATGTTATGTTTCTTAATATATACACCACTACCTCTAATAAATTATTATGATTATATATTCATTCAGATATTTTTTCTGAGAATAATTTTAAAAGCATATCTTGACGCTTAGGTTGCATAATTATTTCAGAACTGAGAGATTATTATAAATACGCGCATAAGAGATTAGTTCAACTTATCTAAAGCAGAAATTTTATTACAAAACCTGTAAAAATATTTTGATTTTCGTAACTGATTTTTCTATGTGTATAGTTAATGAATAACTTTGTTAAAATAATCAAGTGTTGCATTTATGAATAAATTTTTCTAAATATATATTTAAACTAATCAATGCTTCATTTGTTCTGTGTATATATTCATTTACTCTTATTCTCTAATGCAGAGGTTCTAAAGCTGAAGTTTCAGAGAAATCACAAAAAGAAATTACTTTTGGTGGGGAAAGGTAAGTCATGAAGATAGAAAAAGCACAAATGTAGAAAAAATAAATAAAAATGTTCGCTCATAGAAAAGACTAGATTGCTCCCCAGAAACACCTACTGTTTACCGTTATATTTAATTTATATCTCTCAATATTTATTGATTTTTTGTTAATGTTTTAAGAATTTCAAGTTTTCTTCCTTTTAGAAAGATAATATCAATCGCTCAAAACATTCACAAAACAGTAATTCAACAAAAAGGTCAAATTAATTTTATGTCAAGGGTAACTCCATTTTTGTATCAATGGCTTAGTATTTAACAATTATCTAAAGCTTCGGTTCCAGGCGAAATTTATTTTCATAGCTTTATCATAAAGTAGAAATAGGCTTCAACAAAACAAAATACGCTCAGGAACACTGAAAACAGCGCACCACGAAAGAAGCGAACTATAATGGGGAAACTTTGCTAAGTAGTTGAATGGTGTCAGATATGAAAAGAATCAAAGTTTAGAGCCAATATGTATGACCACTCATTCTGCAGCTTTTTTGCAACCAGGAAGTGCGTCCTATAGCGGGAAGGTTTCATAAACGTAACGATAACGTACCGACTCTAGAAGGACTTAAGTAAGCAAAGATCCCAGGGTAGACACATAAGAAGATATTTCGCACAGTTTCGCGAGTTTGATAGGTACCTGAGCATCGACATAAAATCCTCAAGCTGGTCAACGCGCCATGTTGCTCTCCAGGTCGATATTTCTGAGTGTGCAGCCAGAATATAGTGGGAGCAGTGGACACAAGATGGTACCCATCGTGTAGGGAATTGGTTCTGGAACAACCAGGAAGATGACTCAGCAAGAGTATCAAGGAATCGAGCGGCAAGCACTTGAGAGTCCCATAATAACCCGTTCCACAATACAATCAGAAGTAGGGCTATCAATTGTTCCTCAAACCATTTCCAGACTTTTAGCGAAAGTGAATCGGTAATCCAAGAGCACCTTTCGCATATTGCCTTGAACTCTGAAACATCGGCGACTGTCTAAAGTGGAGCCAAGCCAGAACAATGTAGAATGCCACAGATTGGGTAAAACGTGGTATTTAGTGAAGAATACCAATTTGTTTTGGGAATAGATGACAACAGAATACAGGTGTGGAGGTGCCCTGATGAAAGGTACAATCCCAACCACACTATTGCACACACACAGCTGACGTATTGCTCGCATAGCTCGAGTAGCTCAAGACTTTCTACGTCATGTTCAGATTCTTCCATGGTTAACCCGCTCCTCAGATTTGTTTTCTATAGAACATTTGTGAGCTCAGCTGAAACGCCAGATACCACCGCGCCACTCTGTACATGGTTTGGAGATGGGTGTTCAAAATTTGTGGGCCCGTTGCCTCAAGACTACATTCGACATCTAATCAACTGAATGTCAGACCATGCTATCGTATACTTTGCAGTAGGAAGCGGTCTGATGCTCTTTTGAATTTGAAATAATTTTGTCTAACATAATTGTACACACTGTATTTGCTTAATCGTCTTGATTTTCGGATCTTGTGAATCTCTGATCTGTTTCATTCAGTGTATTAAATTTCTTTTCAATTCAAAGCTTCCTTCTTGGTGAACTATTTTCAATATTCCTAAGTATATTTATCTAGAAAAACTCAGAACTTGATTGGATAGGGTGATGGAATCTAATCCCGCACAAACGTGTACATAAAGAATCCTGTTTCTTTTCATTAAATACAACGGCCGTATTTCGTTAAATACAACGGTCGTATTTCATTAAGTACAACGGCCGGAATTCAATAACTTAAAATAAGCAAACTTATTATAAGTTATTGAAATATTTAGTGCAATTTGTACCATACTGAAATAAATTATGTTATATATTCTAATTATAATATTTAAACTGCTATCATTTTATCTATAAGGCGGAGACAACACGATGCACACAAACACAAAGAATTTGAAAAAAAAGAGGCTATGTTAAAAGAAAGACCAAGAACCTCTGTTCTAAAAATGTAGACAAATATTTTGAAAATTTCTCTTAAGCAATCTGTATAAAAAATTAGTATTTCCCCCATAATGAATTAAAATGTTAAATCAATACCGAAAAAGTGCATAGTACACCAATATTCATATAGATCTTACGAATATATAAATGTAATGAAAAATCAAAACATACCAAAAAGCCCTGATTACATTGCACTTAATATTTAAATAGAACGCTGTAGTAATATTTGTCGAAACATACTCACGCTGGAAAATAATGACATACAATGAGGTATCTCAATCCACATCTCGCAATTCCACAACCAAGCAGTTTACTTGGAGCCCAAGCCAACTAGAAAGTAAAAGATAACACATTCTTGATAGACATTAAATTTGATACCAAATGTATTACAAGAAAAATGATTGCGATATTTATTCCGTTATCTAATGAAGAACAATATGCAACTATCGATCGAAACACATTATTTTTTAATTTAGTGTGTGAATGCAGCTATCATTTCTATAGCCATACAAATACATAGAAACTGAGAATTCTAAGAATACAGGTCTAAGCCTAATTGAAGAAAAGGAGCAATAATGCAAATGAAAAAAAAATGATAATGTTGATGTTAATGTTTTTCTTAAATAATAAATATGTATTAATTATTTTTTTAATTCTAATTTATTCTATTGAAAAGGCTTTACAATCTTCAAATATTACATGTGGTTCATGTAATTTGATATTATTCTAAAAAATAAAAGTCAAATCTTTTATTAAAGTTTCCTGGTTAAATTTTTCACACAGTTCGATATGTGCATTTGCATAAAACTGAATAAAATCTTTCATCTTTAATTAAATAAATAGAGGTGTTTTTTTTATCTCAATTAAAACTGCATCATTGCAAAAGTATTTTTCAGAATATTTTAATAAGTAAATACTATCGAAAATCATCTATCAGTTTATAAGAAACACAACAAAACAGTTGATTTTGACAAAAAAAAAAAAACCGATTTTTCCTTTATGCTTACTAGCTATGGCGGATCTACGAGGTAGGCACGTGTCTGTCATAATTTTATGCGCAGACAAAAGAATATACCTGAGCAGGAAATCCCAATCAAATTTAAAAATACTTATTTTGTTATTTTACTTCAAAAGTTGTTTGTTATATCCAATTACAGGGATTAGGTATTTTTCGTACTGTAAGTTTTTATTTCTCAATTCAAATCTGAGTCTTGAGTTAATATTTTATTTTTATGTTAAGAACTACTTAAAAATGAATAATAAATGGAATAAACACAGTTAATTGTTATGCACTTTTTAAAGGAAAAACAGTTGTGGTTCCTCTTCCCCTGTCAATTTTGTGCATTTCCTATTGAACTTCTCTATATCCGCCACTGTTTACGAGTTCTTATTTTCAGAGACTTTTGGAATAATGTCATAGCAAATATATATATTTTTTTAATTTGCGTAAGTGGTTTTAAAATTTATTCCTAAAGATTATTCGTGATTTTTTTTTTTGTCATACTGTTTTGCAACTGATATTTAACATTTTTTCTTTCTTTTTCTTTTCAAACAAGTCTTTCAAATATTTTCTCTCCCAAAATACTTTAGTTCGTTTTTTTTCCGTTCATGTCCTTTATTCCAAATTATCCATGAAAATTGTAATTTAACTGGAGTGCTGGATTGTTTTATATTTTATATAGAACAAACAACACTGATTAAAATAATATTGTAAGAAATTCGATCAACTTTTCCAGAAAAGAACTAAATGGTTTTTTTTAAAAAAAAATCTGGGTATAAATGCCTAAGCCTATTTTAGAATATTTTGAAGGCCAAAAGCCAAAGCATATATTCCACTCCATAAGAAAATATTTGATTTTGAATTTGCTATAAAAGACATTTGCTATAAAATATTTTCGTATTTTAATGTTGGTAAAGTAATTTGTAATTTCTTACAGTTTCTCAAAGAAAATGCTTAATATATAAACTAGACGTTTCTAAATCGATATGGAAAGAACTGTCCGGACATCCAGCGAGGAAATGTTCTGATAATTCGATGAAAAATCCGTAGTCGCATGATGTTTGACGCAAAATATTTGATTCCCCAGCCTTCGGTAGTTCCTTCGTAAATTCTCTAATTAATCGTACAGTGAACATATTGTTATTATTTTGTGCTGAAAAAAATATATATGATTATTTCAATTTAAGTAATTAAATGTTTGAAAAATATTTTAATTGGAAAATGAATGAAAAAAAAAACTTTTATAAATGTTTGTAAATATTTGATATGGTTGCAAAACCAAATATGCTTTTATTTCACTTATTTTATTACTTGTTTGAAACAGTAAAAAATAGTAATTAACCATGAATTATATTTTGTAAATTTTAAAAAATGAAGTAAATTAAAGCATTTCTTCGAAAGTGTAGATAAATCCTAAATTTTAAAAAAATAAGAACAGTTTAGTGAGAAATTAACTTTCCATTTCTTTTGAACACACCAAAAACGCTCTTTTGTATGAAAAGAACTTTTTGCATGATGTGTTAGTCAAGATTATACCATACTTTTTCTATGAAAGATCTCAATTCCGTGACATGAGAAAGCTGCCTAAAATTATCATACGCTTGAGGAACAAGTATTCCACAGATGTAATATTCGATTATAGACTGGGCAGGGGCCAATCCAACACAGAAAGAGAGTGCATTGGACACATAGACGGAGGCAAAGTCCTGAAGAAATTACAATTGTGCAACTCAGTGCTGCTGAATTTCACAATAGCAATAATTACTATTTCAGGAAGGGGTAACAAACCATTCTCTAATGTTAATATATAACCATTTGATGTTTGGAGACTACTGAGGAACTGTAAGAGTATTTGTCCATTGCCAGCAAAAGGAACCTCACACCATGACTCCGTCATTATCTTGCTGTCAGTTAAATAAAAGATACTGTTTCTATTGTAGACCATGACAATAATTAATCATCGGGCCTATAAATAGTTGTCGTGACCGTCAAGGTTCAATTTCCCATCCGCATTGAAGATGACCGAATTCCATTGGCTGCGGTAGTACACATACGAATACGTTACCATTCTAATCTTTAATATATATAATGCCATTTTTAAGCTACCGTTCTATTAGAGTTTCCGATATAACATTATTTTATTCTTCTAAAAAATGTATCTCTCGAGATATGAAGGCTTGTTGTACTTAGAACGTGTTGCACTGACATTTCTCGCACAGTCGTCAGCCTTTGAATTCTTTTGTGGTCCTTCTATTAATAATTCGTGGTGTTCCAGTGAGAGAATTTCCTTCAGATTTTTCTGTTCCTGTATTATTCGATAAATACTACGTATCAACCTATTACTAATTGATTCAATATTCGAAATGGATTTGCCTTATAATTTTAATTTCCATAAATCAGTAGGCTCGCCAAGAGTAAACTGTCTGGCGTTCGCATTTCGAGTTTAAATGCTGAGGTATTATATTTAGGGAGGGGAATTTCTCTACAATTAGATGAACTGTTCTTATTTGTATTTAAAGAGCTGTTATTTCATTCAGTTGTTTTAGGGTTTTCGAACATATCCTTAAAGTTATTAGAGGGAATTTAACACTGTAGAATTACTATATTTGATTGCGCATTCAAATAGGTTGCGTTTTAAGGAGAAATTCATGTTTTGTAATAAATTAATGCTAAACAGAACATCAGTTTCTAATTTTATCAGCAATGTGTCAAAATAAAGTAGCTCTTTGGTAGTATCTTAAAACGAGTATTTTTTATATATTTATGTATTCAAAATAAATAAATAAATTGAAATAAATGCTGGCAAAAAGAATTTTAAGTCTGTTTTTATATAATATAGTATTTTTTTAAATAGAGAATGAATTTAAAAAGTTCGCTTCCAATGCTTTAATTTATAATGCATAAGGTATCATACTTTTGCTTACAAAACTTACCTTGTTCTGTCTAGAAATATGAAATGTTATGAGCATAAACTTTCTTAATTTTTTTCTACACTTTAAATAAGAGGAACACATTAATAAACGTATACATGAAACAAATGTTAAAATTCGTATTCTATTCACATTTGTTATCCTGATACACAATATTGAGAATTAAGATAATGAAAAAATTTTCATAAAAAAATTCAACGTATATCATTTTTAGATTTGATTAAATTCAAATTGGAGGCAATTTCAAATATTGCATCAACACATATAAACTTGTTGCAGCAAAACATCTTGAATTCGTCTAACATTATGAGTCCTAAAATACATGTTGATGACCAAAAATATTCTTTGAGAGAATTACAAATCCATAAGTATTATGCACATTATATATATATCTCTTTTTGTTTTCTTATTAATATATAGTAAAAATGCGAGAATTTGGAATTTACTCATAAATCTAATAATAACGACTTACATTATATTGAAAAATAAAAATAAAAAAATACAGTTAAATGGAGAAAAATCAGGTTTGATTCCTTTTGAATGAAGAAATTGATTACGAAACGGACTTCAAAAGAATCGAAGAGCTGCCTGTCGGAAAAGAGTCGTCCCAATTAGAAATCGATTCACCTGTATTCTCTCTAATTTAAAATTGAACCAGTTCAGAATCTTTTGTCCTCGATTAATTCTCCTACTGATTCGAACCTAATTCGCGGAGATTTGTTTTTATTTAGAGTCCGCTCTATTGAGGACCATTTCCCTTAAATCGTTCTTATTTAACGTCCGATCTCGTTTGCTCTTTGTTCTTATTATATTCCCGGTAATTTCTCCTAACAGAATTTTTCCGGGGATTTTTTCCTCAGACGTCTGTTTTCAAGGGACTTTTCTGAAGGTTCGTTGGCTCTCTGCGGTAACTATATCGGGCATAGAATGAGGAGGCGAACGACATTTGTTTTCTCCCAACACGAAAGCGGATCGACGAGTCGAGTATAAATGTGTCAGAGATGCCTTCGTACCTCTTCTCTGACGTATAATAGCCTTCCGTAACACGAATCGCGTTATGGAAGATAATGCACTTGGGAAAAGAGAGAGGGGGGAACGACTCTGAATAATTTGGAATAGCAAATACATTGCGGTAATGAGACACCCATAAGGTTAACATTGTGTCGCAAATTGATAACGGTGGCCTTAACTTGCCGTTTTGCTATCCTGTTAGCAATCCCTTCTAACCGTGACCGTATAAGAAGAATTCTACTGATAAATGTTTGTTGACGTTATTTGATTGCTCGTCATATAATTCTTTTTAAATGGTTGAGGGACTTCTCAATAAAGTTTTATAAAACCACAATTTTGCAATAATAAGCTCATTTTATATCAGTTATAAGCTCAGATATCGGGATGGGTGTTAAAAAGAACAAAAGAGAATCCTCTTTTGGCGATGTAAATATTTAACCGATAGGTCTCTTGCCTTTGCGGGGATGAGGTTGTAGTGTGGATTTGATTCTGTGCGCACGTATTTGCAATTTCCCTATTTTTAGAGGTATAATGTAATATCAAATGCTTGTAAACTGTTCTCTCAGTATCTCAATAAATTAAATGTGGAACTATCCGTAGAAGATTACTGAGTGACAATTTACAAAATGTTAAAATTTCATATACTCATCTCGAATGCTAACTGAGATCATAGAAAAGTCTTAAAAATAAATTGAATGCTAATTAAATAATGAATTATTTAATTCCTTTTAAGGAGGATGTTGCTAAATGTTATATTTTCATTAAATAAAACGCCTTTGATTGTGCTTTGAAATGTAAAAAGTAATGTACTTTCAGTCTTAATTCATGATTACTAAATTGAAACTTGTAGGTATTTGAATGAATTGCACATGATCAGCATTGTCTTTTAACCGTTTCAGAACGTTGCATATTAACCTACGCAGATGACAAGCAATTGATAAAAGTATGTGCCAGCTAACTATTTTTTGAATTTATCGAGTGCACTTACTTGAATAAAATGTCCACATTGTTCGCCGGGTTTGCAATAATGTAGTCTCAGATCGAAATGCATGTATTCTTCATACCACATCCATAGACCTAAATATCCTGATGGATCGGTACCTATATAAAGGTTCTGACCATATACTCCGGGGTAGGATGTGTTTGGAGGCTTGCCGTGTCTAAAATCACAGCCATCAGCCCACAGTTGTGCAAGGTGCTCCAGTTTGTCATCCCATTCCTGTAATAAAAAGATGTTCGAAAGACTAATATGTAAGAAAGTAAATGAAATAAAAAATGAGCCTCTGAGGCTACTATTCTACGTTATTTTAATTGAGAACCTTGCCTTATGAAGGAGCAGAGAATTAAATAAATTAGCACTAGGTTATTTTCCTTGTTTCGTATATGAAAGATGTGTAGAGAATAGGAATTTTTTCGATAGAGAAATTGGAGGTAAGAGAGATATATTAAATTTAGGAGAAGATAGAAGAATTAGCGAGATTGATATGCATACTATATAGAAGGGAGTAACTGTGAGGTAATATTCTAAGAGCGTATAACTGACTTGGATCCTGTTACTAGAAGTCTACAGGATTTCGATCCAGTTAAACCGAACCTATTGTTTTAATTATTTACGCAGAACTGTAATATTTGATTTACTAGATTAACCAGCGAACAATATTATACAGCAAGTAAGCCATTATACACCGAGGTGACTTCATTTAACAAAGCATCAAACTTTCGCTTATTTAAAGCCTGCGACGAAATGAGATTGACTATTATTGGGACTACCGTCATTACATTATCAAGAGATTTTAAACCACTCTTAGCATACAAGGCTTGTAGGTGAATGATGCAGGGGAAGTCAAGAATCGAATGTCCTACGTCTGTTTGAAATAAACTTATGAAACCATTTTTTTTTGCCCACCATACTTAAGCATCATCAGTTGTTACTGAAACAATTTTTTTCAAATCAATTTCTTTCTCAGCAAGTGAATTTTTAACAGCTGTGCAAATATCTGTGCCCTTTGTAGTTCTTAGCTACGATGTTATCGCAATTAATTTTTCCTTAATGTCGTTTCCTACGAAATATCGAGCAAAAACAGCTTAACGTGCAGATTTAGTGACGTCAGGGCTTTCGTCAAGACATAGCCATATACAAGGAGCGGAGTTAATGACAATTTTTTGTTAATCTGCTACTTTTCCGGCCAGTCTTAAGATTCTTTCTTTTATTGTGTTTCTAGATAGAGGAGTATCTTTGATGCGCTGAAATATCTTATCTTTATTATTAAAATCATCCAAAAGTGAGGGCACGCATGCTAACCAGGCTTCCTTCAAAAACTCTTCCTCTTGAAAAGGTTTACTATGCCGAGCAATGACATTTGCAGCCGAGTAACTTGCCGCACTCGTATGACAATTTTTGCCAACATATTTAGTCATAGATACCGACTGTTTATTTCTGTCTTTCATTGCCCTTGCAATTAATTCCTTTTGCTCAGGTTCGCTTTTTTGACTAACGAATTTGTGATTTGTTTCAAAATGTCGTTTTACAGACGATATTCTACATACCACTGTTCCAGAACATAAAGCACACACCGCATTATCACCTTTACTAATCGTGCCCTATTTCTGAGTCCACCAAGTTTGAAATTCTCTGATACACTTATTATCTTGCACTTTTTTTTTTTTTTTTTTTTGCTGAACTAATCATATTAACAGATAAAAATCGTAAATAAAAAACGAATAAACTTTAAAATTTAAGTGTGTCAACAAAATTTACTATTATGCTATGCGTAAATAAATCATCCGTCATTAGCAATTGTAATCCACGATGTAACTACAATAACAAACGAGTGCGCTTCCTGGCCGCCAACACCTCGCTGGAACACTCCATTTTATGAAACTCGCCAGGATTCCGGCGCCAGACGAGGTGAAAAAAAAACTTTTTTTTTTGTTTCTGTTGGGAGTGTGCAGTCGAAAGTTTCGTAATAGAACGATGCTTGTAACGAAAGTTTTGTAAGAGAATGTAAATTCTGATAAGTATTATGCGTGTGTATTACTTATTAAAATGTGAAAAAGACATTCATCTCGTCATTTCGAAGTGTCGGATTTGTTTCGGCGATAAGACAGAAATAGTGAAATATTCCGTAGCTTAGGATCACTCTCGTACTTCCATAATATGCTTCATTGTAAACTTTGTCTAGATTTCTGTAAACTCGAAATAAATACATTGCCAAGTTTTTTGTAAACTTTGTGATCGGTGGCATGCCCAAAATATTGTGTCGCGTGCCATTGGTTCGCCATCCCTGTACTAGAATATAAAATCCAACTATTCTTACCACAGTTCTCAGTAGGGAGAAGATAACAGTGTTAGCAAGTTGTAAGGCAATGCAAGACAGGGATCAGCAGGATGCAGGCTGTTTAGGAAAGCAGGATTTGAAATTCCGATGTTTCGAGTTCCCTCGGTAAGAATTCTACTGATGAAAATGAATTCTTTGAAATTGTCCAAATCAGTAGTAATGCTCAAAGGCAAGAATATTTAGAAATAGATGAAAACTCGTGAACTGGAGACACCAATGATAATATAAAATATTTTATTTAAACTATAATTGAGGATGAAATTTTAAAAAAAAAAATGCTTGGAAAACAACGAGGAAGACGAAGAAGAGCCTGATGACAAGAATGACAAAAAAACTATACAAAAACTTTAAATACCCCTCCCCCAAATAAAAGAGTTCATATTGACTGTAAAAATATAAATCATTTATGCGTTATAAATGACTTAAAATAATTATTGATTTTAATATCCACGTGGAAAAAAATGTTTGTAATACACATACATTCAAATAAACCCTTCTAACGGAATATTTTCAATAAATTTTGTTTGTACACAAATTATATTGTTTTTTTTCGAAAAGTTTTTGGAATACTTAAATTTTTTTAACTAAGAATTATCATTTTTAATTAACTTGAACTTCAAACAAAAAAAAGAACTTAGATTATGTTACTTAGTTATATACTATTTTTATTTAAATCTTGATACAATCTGAATTTCTAATTAAATTACATTTTGTTAATATATGTTACTCTCTGAAGATACATCTCTTTTCAAGGGACAAAAAAGTCTTGTCCGATGGTCGTCTCTTATAGGTAATTACATCAGTAGGAATTTGCTTATTCTAAGATAGAATAATATGGTTAAAAGTTTTTTGACTGATTATTTATTGAGTCAACATTTGTAATGACACTAATTCTCTGCAGTTTGATTAAAGAAACTACTATACTTACAAAAACAAATATCAAGCATTATGTTGAACTGTATGAAAGCCAATTTTTTACTACCTATTTCATACATGCTAAATTTAGAAAAGTGGATCTTTCAATAAATCCTTAGAAAATCCAGGAGATGGCGCTCGTAGCTTCGAAAAGGGTTCGTTATAGTAAGCATAATGACTCCCTAGAAAACTGTCTGTTAGTCTCTGTTATTTACATCATATTGTTCCATTTTTATTGTCGATTGAAGAAAGAAACTTATGTTTATTTAGAAAAATGGGGGGAGTGAGTTTCGAGAGGTGATTAAATACTTATTTAAATGGCTTAACACCGAAAGAGATCAAAGCTGATTTGGGTGGAGTTCATTGCACATCTGATCCTATGTTTGCAATTATTTACAATTGAGGGAATAAGCTTAAAAGAGGCCATACATCCACACAAGATGAACGTTGCTCGAGGCGTCCAATGGGAGTTGTTATTTCCGGAATGATTAACTAAGTCCACTGTACGGTTTTGTGTGATCGACAAATCAAAGTGCGTGAAATAGTTGGCATACCGCAAGGTACAGTGTTTTCAATTTTGCACGAAAAATTGGGTATGTAAAATATCTCGGTAAGATGGGTGCCGCGTTTGCTTTCAGTGAAAATAAAACACAATCGTGTGATCGACTCTGAGGCTATTTTGGCGCTTTTTCGTCTCAATCCTGAAGGGTTTCTGCGTCGATACATAACTGTGGACGAAACGTGGATACAGTACTACATTCCAGAGATGAAGGGAAAACAGTTGGGTTTTGAAAGCAAACGGGCTCCAAGGAAAGTAAAGATGTTGAAATCTCGAGACAAGGTGAATGTCACGATGTTTTGGGATGTACACGGAATCAACTACAGCTATTACTCGGAAAAAGGAAAAACTATAATTGGAGAATATTATTCGCCGTTGTTGCACCGGTTGAACGAAGAAATCAAGAAAAAACGTCCTCATTTTAAAAAGAAAATAATACTTTTCCAACAAGACAATTCAGTGTGCCCATCTGTGTGGTTTCAGTGGCCCAAATCATGAAATTAAAGTTCGTATTATTACAGCATTTATCGTATTCACCGGATTTGGTCCCCACTGAATTCTTTTTAAATTTCGTTCTTAAAAAAGTGCTCGGGGGACAATGATTCACGTCTAACGAAGAGGTAATCGCCCAAACAGATGCCTATTTTAAGGACCTTCCGAAATATTACTATTTAGATAGCTTAAAAAGTTCGAGAAACGTTTGGAAAAGTATACAGAGCTAAATGGAAATTCTAAATAATAAGATAAAAAAAAAACTACATAAAATACTTTGTTTTTCTATCTTTTTCTAAGGACTTGTTGAGCAACCCTCGTATTTTGAATTGAACAATATTTAACATTCACATATAGAAAATCCAGATTAACATGCAACCTTGTTTTAAAAATACTAAAATTAAAACTTAAATTAATGGATGAGAAAGATAAAATGAGATTTCTTTCTTCATGGAAAGTGTATCCAGCAGCAACACTTTTAAACGAATGTTTCCATGATGGGAGATGTAGAAACAATTCAAATAGAGAACACATAAAACTGTGGGCAACAACCTGTTTAATTAGCCAAGTTATTAACCGCAAATGTGTTAAAGTGTAACTTTCAACGGTGTTTCTAGATTAATTTCCTAGTCAGCATATAAATAACTGTTCGCTCATGAAACTGTCAATGTGTTACCAACAAAAATAGTCTCGTTTCCAGACCGCATCCAGGAATTAATAGCAATTCTTACGTGAGTCATTTTAGTTGATACCACGTGACAAATCTAATAGTGTATCGCTCCTATGTTGGCTGTTCACACGTTCGAAGATTTATCTACGAAGAATTGGCCGATTTTGAAATCCTACGCAACACAACTTTTCAGGAAACATTATTATTTGTTTAGCATTTTACCGCTTGCAACCCCTATGCATTCGTAATTTTTTATTCAAAGAACAATACCTTACAACTGAATAAAGTTACTGACGTAATAGTTTCTTTTGCTGTCTAAATGACGTATGTCTAGATATCATTGTTTGAAAAAATAATTCTCATTTGGTTTTCTCTAATGCTTCTTTATTTTAAGCGCTAACATGTTGGAATAACAGCAAGATTTTTCTGTACAATATCTAATTTTAAGAAATTACGGAGAACGCTGTGTGCTCCGTTCATAGCCAAAAAAGATTAAATGAGTGATTAAATTTTCTGTAGTAAAAATGTTAATGGGTCTTTCGTATGATGGTCAACGAAAAACTAGTATATCAAATTGTTTAACAGCAATTAACAGCTTTTTTTTTTTGCCTGCACCCACCTATAACATCACACATGAAGATGAATTTTGTGACGGACGATATCCTCTCCAAGAGCTAGGAAATACCATTCTAGTCAAATTCGAAACTTTATAGTTTTCGAAAGAATTATCATACAAAAATGACAGGCATGCAGAACTTGTCGTTTTTTGCCCTTTTCAACAATATTTAACTAACATGAACCCAGTTTACTTTTTACCGAAAATATTTTTTGTGGGAGGGGGAGACTAAAATTCGTGTCTGGAGCTCCAGAATTTTTGAGATTTTATTGTTCACTCGGAATTTGGCAAAAATGTTTTTTTCAGCCATTCGCGTTCAAATGACATCATATTTATTATAATGTGTAAAACATATAGGAGAAATATCAAACAAAATACGACAGTCAATATCATTTTTAAAACCTCTTCTTTTCTGTCATATCTCATTTGGTAAGAAGTTTATTATTTTCTTAAGAAAATAGTTAGCATATACGATTCTATAATTGGTTGCATAGTATTTGATATAAACTGAAACACTAATGCGATTTTTTCTTCTGGTCAACATACAGCGGTACTTGTCCACGATTGTGATTTTAAAACTCTTGTACAAGGTGGGGAGTCAAATTCTTTCAATTAACTAATTACAAATAGTAAGTGAATTTTAAAATATACCTTTTTTTTTTATCATATTATGTTATTCATTCTCTGTAAGTATAATTATTTTCTCTGAAATATTTAAATTCTACTAACTTGTAAAGTATTTTTATAACAAATCTGATACTATAGGATTCAATCATGTTTGGATATGTGTTTATGTGTTCATTTTAGTTTGGTTTCAGTTTCTCTACCCAGATTTAAAAGAATTTTATTGTTATTAATTATTTCTTCAATTAAAACCTTTAGATGAAAATTATGTCTTACATATTTGCGCATTTTTCTTTTCTTGAATTGTATACGGTTAATGATTTTTTTCCTTTCTGTTCATTTATGAGATAAAAAATATCTTCTTTAAGACGAAATTTTAGAAACCCTGAATCAGGATAATTTTGATTTGAGTTCTTCGTCAGGTAAAGATGATAATTATCAAAGCATTTATACTCTAATGACAGCAATGTTGATCATAAGAAACGAGATCAAACTGAAGAAAATTTGTTTTAGTTCAACACTGTAGGGGAATGTATTCAGATCAATTTGACAAAGTTTTGCTTGAGTGTGAGGTAGTAGGAATGCCAAAGCTCAGGGTCAGTTGAATATTTTTGGAATATTTGGATGAAATATTTTTCAAAGGCAAGGCACATTCCACCAACATTGAATCTGTTTCATTAACTGGTAAGGACCTTAATATATCCCAAGAGAAAAAGTAGACTTCAATTAAGCGTAATAATCTAGTGCCCTGCTATGGGTATCCTAGAATTAAAATAATGTGGGAATGATACTCGTATACAGATAATGCAGACAGTATTACTGGAAATCGTTTCTTTTAAATTCGAGGCAATTTGAAAGTCACGAGTGACAATGATGTTCTGAAGATATTTAAAGAAAATGAGACGAGTTTTGGAAAGTCAGACATCTTCTAAATAAAATTCACCAATTATGTTCATATTTTGTGCAAAATGTTTGTATTGTATAAACTGTGTAACTTGAGCTAAAAATATACACCAGAAGCAAATCTTGAAAATTTTAATTCCAAAATGCCTCGATCGTTATATGCATCACATGATATACATACCTCCTAGCTCCTATATTTTCCCAAGAAAAATTTAAATGTTTCTTTTCTACTTCAGAGTGTTTTAAACAGCTGTATGAATACTTTTTTTTAAAAAAAATTCAAGCTTTTACTTTTATCTCGAGACTGAGGAAATTAAACGTCCTTGAAAGAAGTACCAATACCCATGTACGGAAGTATGAATTTTTTACAAAAATTTTGAATCGTAGGAAATGATAATAAATGTCCGGTTAAGAGCGCATTTTGTTTAATTTCAGGGTTACGGTCATGATTTAGTATTTTTCCTCAAAATCAGATCCAGCATTTAAAAGATGATGAGCTGTAAAATCTGGATCCTGATGATAACTACAAAGAAAATTATTTTAAAAGAGATATTTCTTTTAAGAAATATCTTCTATTTAACGATTAAGTTAATATTATGAGGCCCAAAATTTTATTTTACAGGTCTAAATGTTATAGAACACTTAACAGACAAACGTAATAGCAAAACATTGATTTCCGCAATTTTAGAACAAGCAATATATTATGTCGAGTTCAGTTAAGGTTAAATAGATAAAACGACTAAAATTGCCAGTTTAATGTAACAAAAATCACTTTAATTATTTTATGAATCAACAGTCTTGTGCGCTTTATACTTGAACAAAGATACTTTCTCCTTTATTTATAATTATTTGCTTCTATATGTAAAATGATCTTTCAAGAAGACAATAAAGTAAAATCTTTCGAGATAAAAACAGATATTTCTTTATTTTTCATGATGATTGTTATTCTAAAATTCTGGAATTCATTTAATGAATAAAAAAAAATTCTCAACTCTTATATATAAGTATTACGGATATTTTTGCAATATTTGTAGGAATCTACTTTTATATACGAGTTTTACATGTCCTATACTTCATGTTATACATCCCTTTATACACTATGCATTTCATACTATACATCAATCTTAATTTTTTATTTAATAGTATAAAAGCATAAGAAAAATTAAAGATTAAAAAATGTAATTACTTCTCTCAAAAACTATAAATTAACTGCATTTCTCATATCTTCAGACAAATGTGTTATTTTTTTTTCATATTCCAATTCATTTAAATGTATATAATTTATATAATTAAGTTTAATATTTTAAATTACCCTTTTTATTTAAATTTTCAGTAAGATTTCCTTATAATCAAAAAATATATCACCTTAAATAAAATGAAAAAAAAAAAAAAAAACCTCGTCGAATTTTTATAATCATAAAAATGTTTTCACAATAACAGCGATCAATTTTCCATCGTCTTCCAGCTATTAGATACATTTACTATTACACATATGTAATACTTAAATTGAATACACACAAAACATTAACTATGGGATAGTAAAATACTTATATAATAATGTTCTTAGGAACCGGAGTTTATAATTATTTCTAATGAAATGTAGAATTTTCAGAATGAACAATTAATTCTCTAATGAATAAAACAAAATAAAAAATAACATGACCAATTCGAAAAGTAATAAATAAAATTTTACACTTTATTAAATGATTCATAAATGTTTAAAAATAATTTTTTCATTGGTAAATGTTTTTGTTCTGGTAAAATATTTTTGTTTAACATAATGCCATATATGAGAATATTTTTCCTTAGATATTATATATATATATATAACTCCTCCAATTTACATTTTATTCAAAAGTTTTGAAATACATTTATATGAACTTTAGTCCTTATTATTTTTGTAATTATTGAAGCGGATATTACAATTTGTTATTATTGACAGTGAAATTTAATTTTTTGTAATAACTAGAGATTATTAATTTGTACACCATTCATCAAAAATATTATAACATTGGAAAAAAATAAAATTAAATAATTACCTTTCTACATTAATTTATATAAATTTATGTTTTTATCACTTCTTATTATTTTGATTTGCGATATTATTAGTCACATTATTTTAGTCACAATACACATGAGATATCAAGCCGATAATCTTCTTCAAAGTACGATGGTATATGATTTATTTCACAATATTTTTTCAATAAAATTCATTCTATTTTTGTTGCTATTTACTTACAATTAATTGAAGAAAGTACGCGATATCTGTAGCATATGAAATAAAAAAAATTTAATCAATCAGTTCGGAAATGTATCTCAAATATACTATAATCAAATCATCAAAAATACTATAGTCAAAATACAACTGTTTTTTCAGTTTAGTAATTGAATTCCATTAAATAAGACTTTTTTTTTCATATTATGAACCTTAACAACTTACCATGAAAGCCATATTGCCAGCTGGAGGTGTTACATTACCCCTGTACAGATTGTGAAGATCTAAAATTCGTTTTTTGTCTTTTTCACTGAAGCCACGATCTGGAACATCTCTTCTTCTATTTAATTGAAGACGCAAAGCTTCTTCATCTGAAATATCTTGTATCACAGGATCAGACTGGATTAGGTTGTTCTCATCTACTCGAACAACGTTTTCTGCTAGATAATCATTTAGAAAATTTTCATCTGAGACAAATTCGGAAACCGTAGAAACATCACCAAGAGTCTTGTCCTCAGAGTTGTGTTTGATATTTATTTTATCAGCACTTTCGCTGGTTTCTATACCATAAATCAGTGAAAAAAAGTCCGAAAGACAAACATAAACACACAAAAATCGAACGGTGTTTTTCCATTTATGGGGTTTCATAGTAACGTTACATTGTTTCAAATACTAAGACGTACCGACGAGTGAATTGCAAAGATACCAGAAAATGTTTACTTTATCATCCGGATGTCCGGCTAATAGAAGTCGCGGTTGGAATATTCTTCCTTTTCTGATTAAGACTGAACAAATATTTGCATTTCCGGTTCTGTTTTTTAGTTCTTTTTTTCCAAGATATTCCTGTAGAGTGCTTGTAAGGGGGGGGGGGGAGAGAATGGAATTGTGACGTAACAAGGTGTTGAAGAGTTTTAACATGATAAAAAGACTTCATTTGAGAAGGATAATTAAGTTTACGACTTATTAAAATTATTACGAATTGTAACGAATGATTAAGAGACGTAGTGATACAATAATAACACAATGCAATAAGGATTTGGACACTTCGAAGGGAAATATGCTTCTCTATTATATTTTGATGCACTGATAACAAATATTACCTTAATAACACCGGTAAAAAAATAGTTTTTTGAACATTGGTTTTCTTTCAAACTTTACACTTTGAATAACATAATTTTTTTATATCTTAATTAAAATTAAAATTAAAAATTTATTTTTCAGTAATTTTTTAACAAAATATTAATCAGCAAAAGAGAGGGTAATTAATCCTTTACCTTGGCGACGGATTTGGTATCCATTTGGCGACATGGCGAGACACTTGAAGTAAAATATAATTCCTAAAATAATTAGTTTTTATGAACTGATTTTTATTAATTATGACTAAATTATCCCATTGTCATCCAAAACAATCGTGGATAAAAAATTTCAACTCAACTGAGTGCTTTAAAATGTGAGAAAAGAGCTTTTAAATTTTGACCCAGTCATACAATGTGAGTAGAAGAAATCGCTTTAAAAATACGCCGTCACCCTCCAATTGTTTTTAATGAATTGAAAAATATATTTTAAACAAAAGAAATTTAAAAAAAAGTAAAACAGCAAAATTTGATATTTATGAATATTTTTTTAAAAGCTTCCATCTTCAGTGCATCTCGTTGTTTTCTGATTTATTGCCATTGCTTATGGTAGTCTCCCAGCAATAATGAGTCATTCTTTCAACAGATACGGGACACAGAATGGGTATTAGTTTCATGTTTTCTTAATAGTAAGCTCTAGAGCGATTACGATTGAGATCTTTACTTGCGTGATAGTAGTATCCCATTCAATAATTTGAAATGAGTTTTGTGAATTGAGTCGTTTTAACTATTGTTACCTCTACAAGTATATTTATTCTTTTTCGTGTTCACGGATGGATCGTACCGCATTTGTATCGATTCACCGGAAGGTTTTTGCTATATCTGTGGACAGTTTACTCCTATAAGAGGGCGTCGGAAACAACTAGCCAGGGATAATTAAACTTATTATATTTATTTTGAGAGATAAATATACCCCATCCCACGTATATTGTACATTACGTGTTTTTCTGACTTGCTTCACTGCCTGAAAAGTGACAAAGATCAGTTCATGTTATTTGCAGTTCCTCTGATCTGGTGGGATCTGACGAGTCATGCATAGTATTGTTATTGTCATTCTTGCTGAAATCTGGATTTCCCGGTATTACGAAACCTGATGTACAATGTTCCGTCTGCAAGACGCCATGTACCTCAAGAACCAGACTTGCCTGTCCACCTTCTCCAATGGAACAATTACCTACACAGAAGAAATACAATAGTCTGAACCATCAACATCATTTGATCCATCCTTCAGTTCTGAACATAAAAAATCACGGCACTTAATTTAATAAGATAATTAAACGACTTAATTAAAGACCCGAATCTTTTTAAACATTAAATGAGTATTTGAGGTTCTAGATTGCAGCAGTTACTCGCTCCAACCACTGGAATTTTAAGAAACATGTGCAGTTTTCCGAATACTTTTAAATGAAAATTTAAAAGCGCATAAACATTGATAGTTTAATGACTGAATTTGGTTTCGTTGATATATTTCAAGAAAAGGAGCTGTTCATAAGCTCTTTTACTACAAGTTTCAAAAGGTAGTGTTATTACACAATGGTCATACTAAATCATCAATACCGGTTGAAAATTATGAAAATATGTCTCCGCCAGTACACCAAGCACAACTGATAATTGTGAGGAGTTAGACAATCGTAAGCATCATATTCGGACTTCAGAGTGGATTGGCAAAATATTAATGTTTCTTGTGCTTATGGGACAACGAACATATAAAACAACAAATTTCAAAGTTCTTTATTCAGGTCACAATATTTATAAGTGATTCAGTTATACAAAAGCAAATAAAAGTTACCACAGTATAATTTATACAATGCAATACATATAAATACTGAACAAAAATAGGGTGAAAGATCTAGGCCGAAGATACAAGTATTTAAAAGAGAGAAAAATAAAATGGCAAAGACAAAGTCATGAATGAGAGAAAGGTCTAAAATACATGTAAAAAAAAAAAGAAGTATCGAACCACTGCCGAAAAAATTCAACGAGGGCAAGCATTAAATAGTTAAAAAGAAAAGGAAGAAGATGACAGCTGAAACGGGGAGATAAGGGAAGAAAAAAGTGCAAAGACATTAAGAAAATGAAACAGGCCTAGGGCAGAAAAAAATTCGGCCGGGGAAAAGTTTAAAGTGCTTAAAAGGAAAAAGGAAAGGGCAAAAGAAACTTGGAGAAAATGAAGAAAAAAGTCTCTCAACGATATAGAAATAATCCCGAGAAGACTAGACTGTTTATTGTCTGTTAAAACAGAGCTCCTAGAGGAAACTAAGGTCCGATGCAACCTAATGTTAAGTACATTGCTTTGATAGACGGAAGGCATGTATTTCTTTTTCCTTTTATAAAGTTAGATCTATATAAATATTGCTTGAAATCAAATGAAAGTGTTGTTAAACTAAAAGAAAAAAATATTCGTTGTCCCACAGATAAGGAAACCTTTGAAAGATGAAAATGTTACTGAAAAGTTAATTACATTAAAAATGGATGTAAGGAGGGCATTTTCTTCAGTTGTTCATGGTTCTGGGCAATACCAAACACGAATATTATAGAGAATTTGTAAATAAGCTATTACGTATTGCTATTCAGAACAAGATAAAAATCACCTGATAGGAAATTGACGTCAC
>BMAW01019486.1:170298-249880 GCA_019974015.1 Nephila pilipes | reverse complement strand
CTTGAACAAAGTCCTACCTTTCAAGATGATGGTTGCACTAAAATAATCTCAATTTTATCTTTTCTTATTTAGAATTTTTCCAAGTACTGAAGCTGCTCTAAGTGAAGAACAAGAAAGATTTCCTGGGATATTCACACAATTAAAACAAATGATACAGGAAATGAAATTCATAATGTAATTAGGCATTTGTTTTGGTTTCTAACAATCGAGAGAGAAACTACGCATGAGAGTAGTTAGCAGAAGTCGGTTTAATAAATGTCTTCAAACATTCTTGCTATGCTTTTATTACTAAAACAGATTTCTTCACCTTTCATTGTTATTCTATGAAATTCTAATGACAAGTTTTGTCAAACTAATAAGACATTATAAATTACATATTGGAAATCTTATCTCTTATATTTAAAATTCTAAGAAAGAAATAATATTTGTTGATATCGTTGCATTTTGTAGTCCAGTTTTAGAATTTGGTTAAATCTCACTAACATTTTACTTACATAATGTCATCATAAAAATATATTTGGTCTCATTTTTAACGCCCCTTTTTTTTGTAAACTAGTTGATTTGGTTTACCTGATTGGTTACTGTCACGAAAAAAGTTGAGCGTACATTACTTCGTTATTAAAGGCTACTTCAATTCAAATCAATGTTGTGATTTAGTTAAAAAAACCGCCAAAATAATTTTTTGTGATAGAATGAGTTTATAGTGTATAGTACACAAAGTTTAAAGTTCAGTAGTTACAAAATTTGTTATGTAGTTTAAATTAATTTATCCAACTTTAATGCATTATCAAAATAAACTAAAATATGAGGTAAACTGAAGTCGTTTCGTAACCACAATTTTTATAATGAATGAATACTTATTCGGAAATTCTATAAAGATGAGTCAACCTCACTAAAATCGATTAGTAGAGTTCTACTGACAAGACTGACTCCATAGAATACACTCATAGTATATTCATAGTTGCTGAACAATTGTGTGGTGCCTTAAGATCTTCCTAATTCCTTTGATCTCCCTTTTAACCACTTCTAAAACTATTCACTACAGCTTCTTTGCTTTGTAAATAAGGCTAAGGATTGACACACTTCTTCTTAAAAATGAGTTTTCATCTACATAGTAGCAGATCTAAAGGTTATTTAAAGGAAAAATGGGTATGAGATCCATTGGGACAATCTTGTAAAGGTTTCTTTAATGCTGTTTTGGTATCATTTGATGGAAAATTACATGGATAGAAAGAAGAAAAGTTCAAATAATCTTAATAGTAACTTGCGGGATTTTGCATTTCAAATTTATTTCTAACAAACAGTAAATATCTTTATAAGAGACTCGTTGGATTTTATTTAAATTCACTACTCAAAGGATAGTCCATATCCAAAAAAGTGAAGGATTTGAAATTGGCAACGAACGAAGTACACACGTCATGAAAAATTAATATTTTGTTTGTTGAAATGAAATTGTGTTCATAAATATCTCATATTATGATACACAAAATAGATTAGTTATATGAATATTTTTTGTCATGTATAGTTATTCAATCAAAATAAAGAGACTTTGACGTATCATATGTGAAAATCACACTAAATACTAAATGCACATAGTTACTCGAATTAACTAAACAAAAATATGTAGAGTATAATGAGTCTCATTGTATAATTCATTAACAGTAATCCTATTCTGTAAATTGGATTGTTCATACGCGTTTGCAGCAAAACATTTTGGCCTGGCCTCCAAGTTTTGATTTTTCTGTAAGATAAAATTTTGTCTTAATCATCGTCTAGTCTTTCTAAGTACTAGTTTTCTAGTCCTGGTTCACAACTTCTTTTTCATGGAACTTTATTCCTTCCCTTTTACCATTTTTAAAATTTTAAGCTCTCTCAAGCGATGACACCTATCAGTGAGTGGTCTTCTTTTCTTGTATTTTTAAAACCCCAGATTTCGTCCTGTAATGATTTTATTATTTATTATTATTGTATACATGTATCATATCGTTTGTATAAGCATTTTATTGTGTACCTTGTATTCCTTTTCTGTAATTATTCGATTGGTTGAAATCTCTAGAAGAACTTTAATTATCATCCATAAAAATGAAGTCCTAGAAAACAGGCTCTCTAAAATTCACCATTTGATGCTATACGACTCATATCTATAGAAATATGTAGTAAAAAGAGCCAATTCAAGTACACTTATGGGAGTACAACTGTATAATATATCGATAATTTTGAACCAACTTCAAGTTAAGAGTTTATCTCCTTCTGAAGCATTTTTAAATAAACTTATTCAGATAAATATAGCCGAAGAGGAATATGTAAATGTTAACTTGTTTCTAAGGTTTTTGACTGTATTACAATTGGCGATTAATTAAAATTACCAAAATTCTGATATAATGTTAGCAGAATTGCTCACCGCCTTTCAATAAATGTTCTCACACGTTATGAATCAAATCCCTATTAAATGAATTATGCTTCTAAAAGCTCAAGCACATTTGATGCCCCATTGCAGTGGTGTGAAAATTAGGAAAGGGCTGCCAGCTCAGATGTAGTCCTCGTCTCTTGACTGAGATTCAAAATTACGAGGTCCATCGCAATAGCCCTCGTGTTGCTTCTAGCGAGACATTAATAAAAACTTAAACTAAAACACATTTGAAGCATGTATCAAAAAAGGTCACAAAAGTAGAATTACAATTGTTAAAAATATTTAACCGTTATTCGGAGTGTCCTAAAAGTTCCCGTACTGACGATTCGTGAATTTATTATAATAAAACAACAAAATTTAAAAAAGTTATTTTCTTGTTTATTGAGGAAGAGAAATTTCCAACATTACGTAAAAAATGTTTTGAGCTTGAATTTACAACAAATTTGTAAAATGTCTGCCCTTTCTAAGAGGCATATCTGAACCCTTTTTGGGTTCACATTTGAGATACGTGCTTGAAGATGCCATAATTGACTTTTTTATATTTTTTATGTAATATGGCAATTTTCATATCTATTGTTGGGGGATTATTATTCGTAAAATTTGTTCTTTACAATTTTACAATTTTCAATAAATTAATTATAAGAATATTAACTAAATATTAGTTTAGTTTTACATGCAATTATTTCGTTTATATTATTGTGCACTCCATAGGAAATATAATTTTCTGCCTCACCCAGAATTTCCTATATGTATGCATTTCATCCAATGAAGTGTGTGAAGATATTCTTAATCCAAAACCCAAAGACTAATGGATTTTTCAATAGTTTATCATTAAATATACATCTGATTTGTATAAAGTCTTGCAGATTTTTTGTTTCTAGCAGCATCGACTGTTGCGGATACAAAATATGAAGGCCCCGTAATTTTCTTCTCTAAATGCACTTTATTAGAGCTGTAAGATGCGATGTTATCATGACTTAAACGTTGCGTAATATTAGAATTTAATTTAATTGCAACATTCTTTAGCTGAATTGTGCCATCTTGTGTCTAGTGTTTGATTAATGTTTAATTTAATTATTCTTTTGAGAATTTAACTTTTTATACTTACAATTTTCAGATTTTTATCTACAATGTAAATGATTTTGAATCACTGACAAAAAGATTGAGGATTAGTTTTGATTACAATTCACATCATATAATTTTCATCAGAAAAAAAACACACTATAACTATCTTAAAAAATCAGTGATTATAACTAGAAAGTAAATATTAAGATAAAATTATTCACAAGTCTTTTGGTTCAAACTAAAAGTAATATTTTAAGATTTACAATTGAACAAAATGAAGTTACTCCTAACATTACTAATATTGAAACGTGGCCATGTAGCCGAGTGGTTATGGTCGTGGGTTTGAGTCTTTTTGTACCTGCAGTGTAGAGCTGCTGATGCAAGTCAATTCTTTCGAGGTCCCAAGTCCTCCCGTTGGCGTGGTGGATAATTTTGGTGAAGGATGTGCCACAGCTCAGGTGTCATCCTCATCACTTGACCGAGTTTAGAAATCACGAGGTTCATCGCCAATATACCTCGTGAGGCTTATAAATGTGATTTTCATAAATAATTAACCTATCAAAAATAATATTGAAACTATCAAGTTTTAAAAACTCTATATAATGTAAAAGAACTTAAATATTCTTGAGATCAATACACGTATACTCAGTAAGTTTGTACATGAATATACTAAACACAGATTTCCTTTAGATCAGTTGTTGAAATAAGATATGAAATATAATTAGGCTGATGGATGTCAAAATGCATTTGAATAAATAGAAAGCATTTTAACACAGAAACATATCTTACGTTTATATAATACTGAAGTAACATTCCATGTTTTTGATGATACATCACAAAAGGATGCTATAAGCTAAATAGGAACAACGCGATGCTTCAAATGTTTTACACCCAATTACATATCATTCCAGATCTTAAATATATTTTGAAAAAAAAAATGTATAAAAATTAATTAGAATACCTGACAAAAATAGATGCTGTAGATAAATTTTATCCTCTAATTTTATCCTTAATAATATTTAGACCTTTATGATCAAAATTTTTTCTTATCTATTAATCATACGGCTCAAGTTTGTTTCAAAAATGTCTAGAATTGGGTCATTCTGCTGTCATTAAAGTAAAGTATGACTATGATATTAAATATTTAAGAGTTTCAACAAAACATTCAACGAAATATGTTATCCAGGCATCCAGTTTCGCATCATCTTCAGTACCCAGTTCATTTCTGGCTGCGGTAGCCTATTGTTCATGGCCAAGGACTTGTGGCCGGCATTGTTTCCTTTGAGTAGTGGGTTTGAGCCCAGGTACCATTGAAAAACCACCTTGTAGGGGGGCTTATACATATTAAATCTGGTTGAGGGCCCAAGTCAACCCGTCAGCACGGTGAGGAAGCTTAAAGAGAGAGATGAAAAGCAGATGTCGTCCCCGTCAGTGAACCGAGAATCAGAACTAAGAGGTCCGTCGCCAACAACCATCGTGTTGTTTCTCAATGAGACATTAATTAGCAATCACAATTTCATCACCCTTATCCTTTTTTTTTCATCCAGACTTGTTGATACTACTGTTTTCTTAATTTCACATTTATTTTTGATGCAATCTAATTTTCAGAATCACATTCACCTCGTAATACTATTTTATTTACTTTTAGTGTGTCTTTGCATGTATCAAGAACTTGTATCTTGTGTACATATTATTTTTCCCAAAATTCACTCTATACAAATGACTCTCTGCTCTATGGTTTCTCATTATTCCTCATTTAAACATACTGGGAATATAAGTTATTGATTTTACTATTTTACTATTATTATTATTGAATTTATATTATTGTTATATCATTTTAATTGAAATTATTTCGATACTTGAGTAATATTTTTGAAAACTGTACTCAGTGATATAACACCAAACTTAAGGAAAATTATTCAGAATTTTAAAGAAATGCAATGCGTTTTCCATCTTCATTGAGTTGAGAATATTCCTGGAGAAGTTGTTTGAGTCAAACGGAGGGCGAAATTTGTGATACATTAAATTTATTCTTTCACTCTTTTTTTAATGAAAAATATTCTTAACTCCAATCTTTTTCAAAATTTATACTACTTTAACTCACAATTTAGAGTTGCGTGAAGTTTTATTTATTTTGTAATTCCAGAAGCTTACCATTTAACTACCCGAGTCTCAATAAATTGATGAATTAGTACATAATGGGGAAAATTGTATCTTTTCTATGATATGAGCATAAAACTTTTGACTTCCCCCTGGCGCTCTCTTGGTATACAAAATTTATAGTTATCTGGCAGATCGTGGAACTCTGCACGCTTATATTAATTATTCTGACAGCATCAAGAAATGAAAATGAGATAAACATCTTGAACTTTGTACGGAAATGCATCAAAACTTTTCATTAGTGGAGAGATTTTACAAAACTCATGTACCAAATTTTTTATTCTTCATCAACAATCGCGCAGAATAATTTAAACGGAAATTCTGTGCTTAACATTTTTTTTTTTTACAAGCTAAGAAAAAGTATAACAATAAGTAAATAATTTTTATCCAATGGAATTTTTACTACTCCTCAAATCTTTATTACTTTATCAATTTGAAAGGAAAAAAAATGTATCCGATAGAAGAGAAAAAAGTACATCCGAAATATAAAAATAATTTTGAAGGTTTCTGCTGAATTATATTTTCCCTTCGATTTTTAAAAGTATTTTTGCCTTCATTTTATTAATTCGTTCGTGAGATATCTGGTCATTAAAAATATTCCAAAATATTCCCAGAAATCTGGGAGAAAATGTAATTCCGCAGAAACCTTCACTATTATTTGCTCTTTTGGAAGCGCATTTTCATTCAAATAGATAAAATAGTAAAGTTTTGAGGACGGTAGCAGAAATTCCACAGGATTAACATCACATTCATGAAATCAAAATGGTCGGTAAACGGGAGTTTCATACGAGCTTTCACCTCCTCTTATTTAGCTGAAAGATTTATATGAATAAATCAAGAAATTATCTGATTGCCTTAAAATACTCACCGAAATTTTAGTATAATCAAAATAGCACCGTTTCTTACACTAACTATCTTCGCCATTTCTTAATATTTAACGTAGTTAAAAAATTTCAGAATTCAATTTCTAAAAATTGTTGAATGTTATTGTGATTTTGATTGACAAATGTTTACCATACTTCATTTAAACGTGATAGTATTTTAGATTATTTAAATTGAAATGGTCTAGAATTCTATCTAGTCTACATTCAACTTTAATTATTAATTAGACTAATGTTTTCGTTTAAATTATTTTAAATCAACCCGTGAGTTTTTCGAATCAAAACAATGTTAAAAAACAATGTCGAGAATTTTCAGCAGAATAAAAAAAAATAAATTACGAAATCCTTCTTAATCACTATTTTTGATACTGGTGCAGGGACATTAACTCGAAAATAATCAAAATATAAAGCGAAGGAGTGCATTACATTCTGAATGATGCCCCGAGTAGGAAAAGAAAAAAAAACTTGGAAAATTCTAGTTTCAAATGTGAGTGAAACTGTCAATCACAATGATTTTGTTTGTTTATTGACGTCGCACTGAGAAGCAACACATGGGTTATTGGTGATGGATCTCGTAATTTTGAAACTCGGTCGAGTGACGAAGATGAAACCTGAGTCGGAACCTTCCTTCCAAACTTCCACACTCATTCACCCCGTTATACGGAAGGTCTATTATACGGAAACCAGAATTTGACCAAAACAACACTGGCCACGACCATGACAACAGGCTGCTGTGGCAGCAAATGTGAGTTACACATCTAGCTTTGTATATCCAAAAATTGGCTAATGCACGCAATACGTCGAAACAATGTAGAAATTGTTAAAATGACTCAAAATATCAGAAAAATTGCCTCATACTACCCTGAACCATAACTACCTGGATATACAAAGTGTTAAGAACTTAAAGGTACTGGAAACTGTTGCTATAAAACTCTTCTTAAACCTATTATGGTGAAATGTCCATCCCAAAAAAAAAGCAAAGAAGTCCGCTTAAAAGTTAAAATTCATTGAAAGCTAATACAAGGGAATTTAAAATTTGAGGCATAACTACATAAATATCTATGCATATAATAAATGATTTTTTTTTTATATTTCTTCTCCATTAAACTAGTCGTGCTACTTTCCTACGTTGTAATAGCATTGCGCAAGTACCAAACTTTATGTATATAACATCCTGTTTATTTTCTTAAGACATTAAATTGATCTACAAATAACGACAAAACTTCAGAAATTGCTAGCGTTAGCAAATAATAGTGAACTTGGCTTCTGGAGTGTAACGCATATAAATTTAAATAAACTGCAAAGGGCTTCAAAAGAAAATTTGGTATTTTTCTGATTCACCGGTGCAAGCGATAAAGTAACTAAAAATGATACAATGCCGAACAGAATGTGTATACTGTGTGTTGTCACCAATAAAGTTTGCTTGGCGAGAATTGCGCCAGCGAAATGGAAAAGTACAGAAAGTTTATATATATGTGTGTGTGTGTATAACTTATACATTAAAACTTTACTTATTAGCACCAAGAGTGTGAAATTTAATAATAAATGTAAGTTAGTTCCTATTTTAGTGCACGCATTCACGACAGAAAACAAAATGGCGCCAAAAGATACCAATTGGGCATTAGATGAACCGAATTCGTAACCTTTGCAGTATAACCCTGTTTTTTTTTTTTTTTTAATTAACCTTACTTTTGTCACTATTTAGCGTCATTTTATTTTCTGCTGCCACGATGTGCGTAAAACTAATGTAAACCTAAGACAATAATAATAGTAAATTAGGAATAATACAACATATGACTAATTTGACGCTATCTTTTCTTTTGATGATGTTTTTATGTCATATTTCGTGACGGTATCTTAATTGAAACGTTAAGCAACCACAAAATTACAAAAATTGCCAAGCTTCGCTAAAAGAAACTAAAGTTGGCGTCCCTGGCGTGTACTGTTTCTAAAGCATATGCAATAATAAGTCATGAAAAATAAATTATCACACATTAAATCACATTATTTAAATTATTTAATACTTTAAATTTGCAATACAATAAAATTTAATTTACATTTGATACCAAATTCATCATTTAAAGATGAAACTAGGATTGCATTTTCCAAATTTGATATACTACATTATTGAATAATTTGAAGATCAAATATACAAGTCTAAACAGTTTTCGGGCCGTAGCCATTTAAGTGCAAAGTCATGTTATCCGAGCGACCATAGTCAGGGCCTTGTGTTAGATTCAAACTCCGAGAAAATCTTGTACTATAGTATTGATACTCAGGTGAATTTACAGCTACAGGAGGGTGAAATTCAAGTTTACCTCTAGGATCTTTTGTCCAACGCCAGTGAGGTCCAAAACCTTTGAAAAGTCGAATTTTATCGTGTTCATCGAGAGGATTTATAAACATACCAGGAGCTGGAACTTTACAGCAATCGCAACATTCCTCTGCCATGTTTTATTTAGAAAGGAAGCAAATGATCTAATGGTATTTTTTTAAAAAAATAATAGAGGTAAGAAATGAGAATTCACCCAACCGTTTAGTTAGAAATAGCAGGCATATTTATGTTACTGTAGGAAATGTAAGTTGCTATAGCAACGAAAAAACGATGAAAATTTAAGAATCGATGACATGCACGCAATGATTGTTTCGAAACATGATTCTATTCTGTTCAAGTTAAGTTATATATGGCTATAGAAATTATAACTTTATTTGCACCTGATTAAAGTTATCAATAATAATTTCAAGAGAAAAAATAAATATTTTTTTATGTACTGTAAGGAAAAAAGAAGGAAAAAATTGATAGCTTATAAGTAATTTTAAATATTTTTATTTGAATTTGGAATGAGAGAGAGAGAGAGAATGTGTGAAACAAAATGAAAGCAACAGTCTTAAAATTAAACTTTTTATTCTTGAATTATCTATTCTTAATATTCAAATTATTACAGAGAAAATATCTTTATTAAGCAAGATTTTTATTACTAGAGATCAGAGAATGAATCCAAAATTTTTCTTTTACTCTTTATTCACATTTTAATTAATAATTGATTATACTTTAAAATGAATACATGATGAAGGTGAAAAAATTATTTAACGATTGATATTTGATATTGAGATAAATTACAGACTTAAAATAACTTAAGTAACAAGATTATTTTTTTCACATATTTTTGAGATTTTTTTAGAATAAAGTACGATTTTCCTGTTCATTAATTTAATTAAACCAATCGCTTTAAAAACTAGCTTTAATTATATAAGAGCCAGAAAGAGTAAGAGTAATATAAAGGATCAAAAAAGTTTTAAATGACATAAATTGTTTCAACTCCAGTATGAAGTTTATAAAATATTTTTTTGTAATTTCAATTTATCCATAATTTCATAATGAAGAATTAAATTTTGTTACGAAGTAAACAATGAAAATTTGCAGGAGTACGCACAGGAAGCAAAGCTCCAAAATAGATGCATTGTCTAGAAAAGAAAGAATATTTGCTTCAGCATCATAAGAATTAAAATTAATTTCATGTTAATTGGAAATGAAAAAATACAAATAAGATTATTTGAGTTTTTGTGAATAGGAAATTTATTTCAGTGAACTAAATTAAAATTTTTATGAATATTTTAAGGAGACATAGCACATAGTAACCACCAAATTTATTACCTTATTTTAAGTATAGGGGACTTTTCTGTATATGTAACTACTAATATATAATTTCATAGCTCTAGCCGTATTATTTGCGAATTATTTACACTTTCTTCAACAATGATTTAATTGATTTTCTAAACTTTAAGCTACTTTTTATCAATTTTTATTTTTCATGACGGTCATGTATTTAAAGTAGTATTGCCTTTTTTGTTGCCTACATAACATCTGAAAGATATCCGAAGTTGTAAGCTGGTTCTTTTTGAGTATATTCACTGATAGATTGGTAGCTCTGCTTCATTATCATACATTTTGAAACAGCAATTTTGTTTGACACGAAAGAAAGGAATATTGGATCCACAGAAATTTCACACGTCTTTATTCCACCACATCTTTAACACAACTACACTTTTTTTTTCAACATGGCGATGAGCTGCGAACTTTGGAACGCGGATCACTATTGCCACAAGATGTAACAAAACACTAAATATACAAAAGTGATAATGACCAATAAATGAGAACTATCAATAATCGTCTGCCTAAAAATACGACGAAGTGAGCAATTAAAAACAGGAAAATGGTTCAGCCCAGGAAAGATTCAGTTAATCTTTTTACACCAGATTCGAAGCCAAATTTAGCGCCAACGTCTATATTTATATTGTATATATCTCAAGTTTACTGTTACCATCTAACTTTAACTCTTTAACAATATCTGGAAATGTTTCTGGTTGTTTTGAATAAAGAGTTTAATAATTCCGTGGATGGAATTAGGATTTAGAAATTCTTTTTTAAAAAAATTGCAAAAAAAATAGATATAGCTGCTTTTTTACTGCTTTTCGTAGTGTTCGATAGAAAAAAAAATTAGTAAAATTATAAATAAGAGCAGTATAACTAAACCCATGCGGAGGATTGCGAGGAACGCTTCTAAGAAACAAAGAAAAAATTGTCTAAAAATATTAAAATTTGTAGTGAAAGTTTTAAATGTTTTGCATATGTGTGTGAAACATTTTGAAAAAAAATCAAAATTTTAAAAAATAGTTTGTTTGAAAGTGAAGCTTTTTTTTTCTTTAATGTATATTTCGTATTTGTTCAAATTTGTTTCTTATAAATATCTAGTTTAAAAAAAGTTTCTTATGAAATATCCAGTTAAAACACCTGCTTGCAGGGTATTATTTCCCTGTAAAAATGTAACAGAAATAGACTTTTACTGCTGATAATGTAATCTAGTGTGTCAAATTAAGGAAAATTATGTTTATGCACAACAGCATAGGTAGCAAACGTTATATTCATTTTTCTACAAATGCAACCGGTATCGGATATTCCTGACCTGAGGACCCCAAGGTCTACAATATCTCAAATTTTTATTTTTTCAGATATTTCTCAAAGCTAACAAATTGAAGTATAATGTTTCTGATTTTGTTACTTCACATCACTCGATCAAAGGTTTGCCAATGTATATTAGATTTTTATGAATAGAAATCATTTTAAGCTGGAACTGAATAAATATTTCAATATCAACATACTTCTTCCTAATTGCTCTTATGACTGTTAATATAAATCTTCAATATCGTGCATTACTATTAATGTTCTTCATTACTGAGTGTATTTCACTATTAATATGATTCTTCATTAATGTTTTTTCACTATTAATATATTTCTTTTTATTCAAATGTTTGCCTGTTCTGTATAAATATATGCACAATTTTTTGATAAAAAAAATACATACTTTGTAAGAATCTCTTCAAAAATTTATTAGGTACTTAAATTACTAGATATATATTTAAAAGCAACACACACACAGCAACAACAACAAAAATATCAATTTGGACATATAACACGCACTATTAGATTCAAATATCAGATAAGATATAGGTTAAACCTATATTCGGCCCGAGATTCAACAGCTAGTTTGTTTACTCAAAGTTGTTTATGCATATCTCATTTTAAGTTGAATTCATATATATATATATATATATATATATATATATATATATATATCGATATCTCCTATTCAGATATAGAACAGAAAATGAGTCTGATATGGGTATGGTCCCCTGTCACAGCTATAAATGTAACACGGTGTGATGGCATTCTGAATAGGAGGCAGTTGCGGAGTTCTAATGGCAGTCGATTCCGCTCTTGCTACAAGGATATCTTAAAGTTCGGGATGTATGGCGAAGTTAGATGACGAGATGTAATTTCTCTTTCAAGAGCATCTCCGACCTACTCTATAGGATTAAGGTCAGAAGTATTGAATGGCCAATCCATGCAGCACGTATCCGTACTTTTCACGTAATTAATCACTATCCCATAATAATGAAAAATGGATACTGTCCGATAGTAGAAGCTGCATTCAACACCTGGCCAACTGATAAAGTATGTGGGATAGTGTTGGTGTGGAAATACTCAGAAATCTGAAACTTCTTTCCATATCTCCTGAGATCCATCTACAATGGATACTCTCCCATGTTGGTGTTGAGGATAATGAGATTGTGGACACACTTGCTAAGGTGGGAGGTAGTGAGACCTCTGTGCCTACTGCACCTCTTATCTACCTTGAAATTTTAGCGAGAGCTAAGAGTCAAAATAAAAAAAAAACTTGTCATGTTCCTCCTGTTCACCTCTGGTGTAGGAGTTGTCGTCTTGGGAGATCTCTGACTCTTGATTACAGTAGGCAGGTTCAAACAACTCTGACTCGCTTTCTCGGCGAACTATGAAATATTCTGAGCTTCACTAATTGTTTTTCGGAAGAGACTTCACCTGAACACATCCTTATTTGTCTGAGGCTCTCTAGGCAGGACATTATTGAGAATCCTTTGTTGGTCATGAGCTTCCTTTGGGTGCAAGGATTGGTGCACTTGATATAGCTCTGCTGTTCTCGGGGATGTGCAATAACAACGACAACGTAATTGTCGATCAGCTGAGCCCTATTGGGTAAGTGTTGTAATGCATGAGTGCAAGGCCCTCCAACATAATGCATGCCCAAATCATTACGCCTCAAACACTGTAATGATTTTTTTTCCAGGAGGAGGAGAAATGATATTGTGTCCTATGCTCTCTCCATATCAGTGTCAGGTTAAATAACAAATCATTTGTAAGAAGCATGGCGCTTCACTAAAATCTGATCCAAGGCGCATGTTGCCTGTGCCATGATAAACGCGCTATTCTTGTGTCTTGCAGTGAGCGGAACACAAAAAATAGGTTTTCTGATATACCGCACTCTCTTATTAAGTCTTTGTGAAACTGTGGACCGTAAACCTCGGGCTCCAGTTGCAGCATACAACTCGTTAGAGAGCTGTGGAGCTATATTAGTTCTCAGTCACCTGACTGAAAGTGTCAAATAAAGATCATCATTCTTAGTTGTGGATCTTCGCCTACCTTATCCAGGTCTTCTCGATATGGACCCAGAGTCCTGAACTGTTTCCACATATTGCAGACGAATCTAGGCATTATATTGAGTTCTGTAGCCACCTGAGCTTTTGATTGGCTTGCCTCTAATCTGTCGACAATTTTGTATCGCATTCCATTATCCACAGTTCGGGGCTACTGAATTTACCTGATATTTTATAAAATTTAAATAACCCTTGCGAGAAATATAGAATATGTCGAGGAGAAATACAAGCTCACAAATTGCCAATAATTCTTTTTGCTCTTATATATCCTCCGCATTCTCATCCCCATAGGCATGCATGAGTACACTTACGTATTCAATTTGGAATATTTGCATAATTCTTCGAGGGCAGAATTAATGCCTTTGGTTCAACACGCTCTGTATATATACACATAATTTGCGATTTCTCTTAATTTTGACAACAAGTATACACACACACACACACACACACATATATATATATATATATATATATATATATATAATACATTGAAAAAAGAAGTACACAATTACTTAATAATTACTGAAAAGTAAGTATCTTAAGTAGTTTCGATTAACAAAAAAAGGCATTTGCAGTTTATTTCCATTAAATTACTTTTTTTGAAATCTTACCTTGAGATTAATGTCTTTGGTTAGAACAGATCGGTAAGTTCACAAATAAGTACTCGTACATATTTACAGTTTTTGAAAGATATTTATAATTTTGGTTAATTTCTTTACGGATAAAAACTCTAATTCCTTGATATCTCAATCTATGTGTAATATTGGTGACTGCAGCAAAATTGTACACATTGACTTGATTCTGGACATTTTTCTCTAACCTTTTATTTAATGTTGGGGGTTAAAGAAATATGCTGAAATGTGTCGATTGGGTACCGAAAAAGTGTTGCATAGCTTCATATTATAAAAGTGTTAATTCATATAATGGAAATTACTTTTCCATGCTTTTCCTAAAATATTCTTGATTATTTGTAAGAATAATCCATTTCAAAATTAAATCTATAATTAAATTACTAACCACATGATGGTCCTGGGCAGAGTGCATTGCACGCACATGTATTGTTCTCCGCTTCTAGGACATAACCTTTGCTACATGTTTTGCCACCACAACACACGTGGCTGTATGTTTTTTCTTCGCTATAAGCAGCTGAAATAACGTTAAAATCTTAATTATAAAGTAAATTTAATTCCGTTACACAAAACAAAAATAAAAAGTTATGGAAACACAACAAAAAGTAGCTAAAAATATATAATCCTTCATTGAATTTAAAGCAATATTTATATAGTTGTTTGCATTGTTTCGTTAAAAATAACAGTTAGTCATACTACAAAATATTTTCAAAATAGTTCATAAGCGAATCCCATATTAAGAAGTTCAATTATTTTCAAAATGTTACAACTCTTAAAAAGGAGAGCTTGATTTAATTTCAAGTCACGTAGTAAATTAACTTTATGCTCCCCTGATGATGTATTATAGCACCCTTGAAGAAAGTTAAGAATTGTTTTAATTACACCAAAAAATTTCTGATTTCGCATGCTTCATATCAAGCTAGCTCAACCGGAGATCTGAAACTGCTATGAATACAACCGAACAAAAAACTGTAAGCTTTCAGAGCGAAGTAAAACTGCGATAATTTGTTACATGGGGATTATTCGCAAAGTAAATTATAAAACGTAAAAATTCTCCCACCCGCCAGATGGCACTAAACTGTTCAATGAGGTGTCGCGTCCTCAGTGACTCAAGAATGCGTCATTTAAATATGCTAGTATGGTGAAAGGCTGCTCCTACGAAAGTTTGCTCTTTAGATATTTAAGACAGCTCAAGGTCCCGACTATGCATATGAAATTCGTTCTATAACTTACTTTTTGAATGCAAGGAATATGTAACAGTGCGAAATCCAAAGACAAATATCTGTGAGATGCACGGCGATACAGAGTGGGAAGGATTGGAAAATAGATACGATTGTTCAGTTCAAGAAGGGAGAACGTGCATTAGGAAGCGAAAAATCCCTCTTTTGTAGCAAAAGAATCCTCCACCGTAATGACCTGACCTAGGGTTAAGTAATTTTTATTTATTGTTGCTCTCTGGCAGATGAGTTTTGATGACGATGAAAAAGAGAAAGATGACGTCCTGACTAACCTCACAGGCCTTCTGTAATGTTGGAATCCTCAGGAGCTTATCCTCGAAAGGTAGATTAAAGAATCATGATTCCAAGGCACACCCTTTTAATCTGTTTCTTTTCCATGAGGTTTACTGTCTTTGGTAATCATGGTTGACGTACTTCTGAACATTCTAACGCCCCTTCTCTATTTTTGACCCTCCTACTCGTCAACCAATTTTAATCCTTTTCTTTTCAAACATCTGTATTACAATTAAACTTTGGTGCAGTAAAGCCATATCTGGCTCTTATGCCATTAAACTCTTCCATCACTCCCTCTATGATGTTGGCATACACACCTTTGTATCTTGATACGATAAATGACTTAATGAGCCAAGTGAAAACGTCGAAAAGTAATGTTATGATTTAAAATCATTATTAAGTATAGATATTTACACATATTTATCTCCCTTTTTACATAATAAATAAACTTATTTTCTGACTTCCTCTCCTAGTTTATAAATTGGACATTACTTGTGAAAAGAAAGTAGTGTTCTCAAATTGCTATCTTTTTTCATTTGTTTCCCCATTTTTCTCGTTTATTTTCAAATTGAGGTTACGTAATTACAAAATAATTAAATAGAGGGGGGAAAACGTTTTTCTTTTGCATATATTTTTTTGGTTGATTAGTGTAATGGAGCACATAAGTTTTTCGCTTTTAATCTCCGAATCTGGTAAAAGATTTTTGGTGCTTGACTTCTACTTGTTCTTTGCCTATGTTAAAATTAAAATAAGAAAGTTGAAAATTCAAAGATGTGTATCACATAAAGGTAAGGAAATTTTTTACTTTTTTGTAAGGAAAAGTGGTAGATATATAAGTTTCTAAAACATATAGAATTTTTCAGGTGTCCTTGTTAGCTTGCATGTCTTGGGTACTAGGGTTGAGAATGGATGAGAGGGAATGTCTGAGCTCTTTTTTTATTAGGGGATCCAGCTATTGGGAGTTTCTTTAGCAATTTTGCTAAAGCAGAATTTTAAGATAAATAGAAATGAGTGTTTTTATAAGGTTTTAAAATGAAATAGGATGATTTCTCATCTTGTGAGGTAATAATGTAGGCAAAAATAAGTAAATAAATAGATAGCATCCTCCTAGATTTAAATTGAATAATTTGTCATGTACTTTTCTTTTTATTCTACTATTAGTGCATCTCGTTAAAGTTTTATACGAGTAATTTCCCTGCATTTGACTTGTGAAAAACTTTATACTTTAGACACAGGACGAGAACATCATGTCACGAAACTACATTGAGTTTTATGGGTAGGGAAAATTAAGATAAATATTACCAAAAAGTTCAATATTGTCTATGTGATAAAATAAATACTTACCGCATGAATAACACATTTTCCGGCAATATTTGTTCGCTACATCATAATTATTTAAAGAACATGATTCTTCGTCTGGGAATCCTGGACTGACATGACATCTTTCATGTTCATCTTCACAAGGACCTATTTCATAAAAAAACCTTTAATATTAAAGTTAATGCATAAAAATATAGATTTAATATAAGCTAACGAATCATACTATAAAAATCCATAGTTTAGTCAAATTATTATTTTTTTTGGAACATTCATCACATCAATCAAATGCTTTTTGCTATAAAATCCTCCTACACGCTTCCCACTTCCTACCTCTTGGCCTTCTCTACTGAAGCTTTACATTTCGTAACAGAAAATCAATGTAACCCTTACGCAAGGGATAGAATCTATCTATATAATCTTTAAGAATTATATAGATAGGTTCTATCACCTGCGTTCCTAACATGCTTACTTATCTTTACTCCAGACCCTAAAATTCTCACTGCTAAAACCAAAATTCGTCTCTATGTAATATTCATGTTGTAACAAGTAAATTTTACTTATAATCGAATGCTCTATGAAATAGTGAAACAAAAACTATAAAAACAAAGAAACATATTTTTACAAAAAAAAAAAAAAAAATACAAACGAAATGTTAATAATTACTTTGGAAGCGCAAAAAGAAACAAAACTTCTGGTGACTAAATAATTCGTACTTACGTGAACAATCAGGACCATCCCAACCATCAGCGCATTGGCATTGACAAGTATAACTGTTCAATCTTCCACAGTTGTGACAGTACAGGTTGCAAGATGCCGTATCTATTCATACCCCAGAAAAATGGTTATGTAATTAAACAAACTATGCAGAAAGTTCCAAAAATATCCGAACAAATTATAAAGTACAACAGAGCGAATCAAAATTAAAGAAAAATGTTAAAAAATACGTGTCCAGAGTAACGCTGTTTCGGTGATAGTAACCACATTTTAAGTCACCTGAAACATTTTGCGATGGCCTAAGGTACTATTTTAACAGCTCGTTTTAATATACCAGTGTCTAACTTGTGAACAGGATCTTCATAAATTCTTTTGATGGACTAAGATGGGAAGTGGGGTATCCATCAAGGTGAACAATATTTACTGTAGAACCTTGGGTCACATTCCACTTTTGAGTAGCACAACGGCTGTGATGCTGGAGATCAGGTCTTTCAAAGCATCTGATTCGTAAGGCATTAAAGATCTGCAGTTAATCACGAGTAACTTGAGGACAGTGCTGATATTGTAGCGAGGATCTTTGTTGCAGCAGACAAGGTAAACATGATACCAGGAGTAATTGAGAGGGAGCACCACTCTCATTTGCCAGTGTGAATTGTGAAACTCCACATTCGGCCGATTTTGAATCTTTTTTGTAATGTCAATAGATGTGTTTCTGCACACAACTTCTAATGTTGTAGTTCCATTACTGACTGTTCAATGGGGACATCTGTGCTTATTCCTCTTTGCTACTCAGATTGGAATGCGACCCTAGATTCGGTGGTAAAATTGTTCGTCTTGATGAGTACAATCGACTCGCTTATTTTTTAAAACCCTTTATGAACACTCTGAATTTTAGTCTGATGTATGAAATACTTTGAACAGAAATAAAAGCACTGTTCACGGACTTTAGAGGAAATATTTCCGATAATGCTTGTCTCTGCTCGTATTTATGATCGCTCTTTGGGGGTATCTATTGTTGAAACAGAACTCATTTAAAAGGTTTACTGCATTTTATTTGATCTCTATCTTTGATTTCACCTTTTGCTTCTTTCATGGATTTAATGTAGCATTCTTATGCTCAATATAATTTGGGATAAAAGAATGATTAAAAAATAAGAAAAACTACCATCTTTAAAAAGCTGCACTCTATAATTATTCATAAGACATTTAATTCAAAAATGACATCTCAAGATTAGAACCAAATGCATTTTATTACTAAATGTGTTTCCACAGCTACCTAACTCTAGCTTCCACTTCGGAAATGTACATACATTCAACACATCTGAAAAGTTGTAAGCAGGTCTACCACGGCATACAAATTATATTGAAACAAGGTCACGCAAATAAATAAAAATAATCTTTAATCAATTTAAGTTTAGTGAAGTTAGCTTAGTGACATCAAACCTTATTGAATATAGCTGTATAAAATTTAGAAATTATATTTTTGTATACATCGAACTAACTTGTCTTAAGAAATTTTCAAAATACTTTATATATTTTCGACATACGAATGTTTTTGAAGTTTAAATAGAAGGATGATTTTTAATTTCGCATAGCTCTTTAAACATTTTTTTTATTTGTATATTAAAAACAACAGAAGTTTAAATGAATCACTTTTCAAATCGGATAGAAGTTTGGTAATTTAATAATAATTTCACCTGTTATATAAAAATTTTAATCCCCATGTCTTAAAAAAATTCTTCGCACGTGGTCCCTCAAATTATACGCTTATAAAAAGAAAATACGGTTAAAGAGTTATTAAAGTTAATGTTAGGCAGATATTTTACTAAACACGTCTTTAAATATTAGGGATTTTCAAGTTATTATTATTATTCTTCATCCTTATAGCGAAATGGAAAATGAAACCTCAAAAATAAATAATACATGATCATACATTCTATAACAAAAAAAAAAAAAAACCGATGCACCAAGAAGGAGTTGCCCGATTGTAAAGAAATTTCGCATGCAAAAACATTTGGACCGAACATGCAAATGATTAACATTTAGTGTTCAATGAATAAATAGCGGGAGTTATAGAGTATCCAAACTACACACTCAACAGGTGTATGTAAGAAACTATTCTCAATCTAATGGTCAAATTTTCTATAGCTTTGCGATTTACGATACCTTTCAAAGACTGAAAAATGCCTCGCCGCAGGATTCGAGCTCATTACAAGCAACTGACAGAGTTTGAAAGACGTTGTATCATTGGACTGAAAGAGACAAGTTGGGCAAATCGGATAATCGCTCGTCATATGGGTCGAAGCGATGCGGCGATTAGAAGATGCTGGCAAGAATGAGTGGACGAATGGCAGATTTCAGCGTCATGATGGTAGCGGTGGAACTAAGGTCACAGCAGATCGGGAGTAAAGTGTGATTGTCAGATCAGCCGTCACAGGGTCTGATTCATCGTTATCAACTATCAAACGTGCGAAATGTACACGAGTGTCCACCATGACCATTCACAGACGGCTGATAGAGTGAAATCAACACTCGTATTGACCGCTATACTACCTGCCACTCACGTCTGCATACTGTCGAGCCACATTACAGTGGTGTGTGGCTTGATCAGGTTGGAATGAAGCTGAATGAGGACGTATAGTGTTTAGCTACGAATCCAATAATCTATATCTAAATATAAATATAATCAATAATCTAAAAAACAAGTATCCAATAATCTATCGGTTAATAAGTACATTGGAGGTGAAAACCGCTTCAATTTTATGAAACTGTCTTAAAAAAATTATGTTATAAATTTTAAAGTACGTGCAACATCTGCCCAACCAGATGTCCATGATTTTTCTCCAAGGTCAACTGATTGAATTGATAAATTGTTCCATTAAATACGCCTCTTGACAGATGTTTTAAAATTTTAACTAAGGTCGTTTTCTGTATTGTTTTTATTCAACATCCAAAGCGTTATCATTTGAATGAAAGCTTTTTACAAATCTTTGACATATTAAGTTTTTAAATCTGAAATGAATAAGCTTGCATAAAAACAGTTCCAAACAATAATTCATAAATTGAACATAAATTAGGTTAATTTCATAAATTGAATAACTTTTAAAAAAAACAAGAATTGATAGATCAGATTTTGCTAAGGATATAGCAATATTGTGCAATATCATAATTGCTTAGAAAGAATTTAACTAATTAGAGTAATATATATATAGCAATGGAAGTGCCAAAAGTCATGGGATACCTCATAATATCGTGTGAGACCCCCTTTTGAACGGCCAAGTGCAGGAACTCAACAAGTCTTTGGAAGTCCCCAGAAAAAAATTCAGTCATGCTGTCCATTACATTCAGCCATGCATCCGTTCCATTGTAGCGAAAGTGAGGGCGGAGTTGGATTTTATTTTCAAACTGACAGTCCAATATGTGAATGATGGGATTCGTGGCTAGCTATCTAGGTGGCCAAAACATTCGTTGGAACTGTACAGAATATGCCTGAAACCATTTGCGAATTACTTTGGAAGCCATTCACAGATGGTTGATAGAGCGAAATCTACGCTCAAACCGACCGCTACGCCACCTGCCACTCACGTCTGCACACTGTCGAGTCAGATTACAGTGGTGCGTGGCTCGATCAGATTGGACTGATGCTGACTGGGGACGTATAGTGTTTAGCGACGAATCCCACTTCCAACTGTGTCCTGAGGATCATCGAAGACGTGTCTGGAGATGCCCAGAGCAGGGTGCCGATTTCACTATTGCACGCCACACAGGCCCTCAACCAGGAATTATGGTCTGGAATGCCCTTTCCCTTCATAGCCGGACCCCTTTGGACGTCATTAAAGGCACACTTACAGCACAGCGGGATATGATGGGAAGACGATTGTATCTACCAGGGAATGTTGATGACTTAGCCCGACAATTAGAGCAAATTTTTCAAGAAATACCATAAGAAACCACCAGGGAGCTTAATAACTGTATGCCACGTCGTGTGGCAGCTTGCATCCATGCTGTAGGTGTGTCAATACCTTATTGAGCTAGTTACTTTGTAATTATGTAACTCTGAAATAAATCATTCAATAATTCTGAAATTTTAATCCCTTTCTATTTTGTACATAACTTTCCTATACGCCAATTTTTGTCTCCATCGGGTAACTCCTTGTTGCATGGTTTTTTTTCTGTTATAGAGTGTATATTATTCATAGCTAACAATAATTAGTTTTAAAAAGCTGTAATTATTCACGTGTACTTATAAGACATTAACAATTGTGATTTATGGAAACTAGGCTAAGAATGTTGAAGGAAATATCCGAATTGAGAAATTGCAATATAATATTTTGTAGCGTTTTTTTTAAATATTCTTCGCAGCCTGAATCATTCAAAATATTGATGCATGATATTCACTTTAAGAATGAACATTATTTTGAATTTTGACATTGAAGCTCATTTATCTTTATTTTATTAATGATTTTCTATCTACAAGATGTATCTATGTTTATAGATATTTTTTTAACTTTAAAAAAAATTACAACAATGATACAACTTATTCAAAAAAGGCAATAACCAATTCCTAATCAGTCATATATATGTAATTATACAATTTAACGTAATTTAAATATGTGTAAAGTTTGTTTTTGAAAAATTTGTTAATGAGAAGGTAGATAAATATAAAAAATGGGCCTGTAAAATTAAATAAAAAAAATGATTTTTTTTCCTTCAAGAAGGGAAACATTATAGTTTTGCTTTAATCGATGAAAAAATCATTACGAAATATTTGAAAAAAAAAAAGACTCATAAATTGCAATTACATTAGGATTAGTATTAATGTTAAAAAGTACACACAGAAAATAAGATATACGCTTACAACAAAGGGGAGGATGTCTTGCGCACTGTTCCTCTGACACTATAAATGTAAAAAAAAATTACAAATTATGTAACATTTTTACAAAATTTACATTAGAATGTTTGAAAAAAATAACTCGTTAATTGAATAAGTATAAAAGTTGTACTAATTTAATTTCTCTATGTGTTAAATTTTGCTCAAAGTAGCCAAATATGACTTTTAAACCAATCATTAAGTTAGTTTGTTAATACATATACATATATATATATATATATATATATTCGAAACAGAAGCACTTTTGGCGACTACAACTTTTGGAGCAGAGGCCAGGTGATGAGAGAGAGAGGATAACCGTTTTAACACTTCTACCTTTCTACGCTAAGTCTTTGGGGGATTTTAAGGCACAGTTGAAAACTAACATTACAACCAAATTCCATATTACAATCCTTGTTGAATCAAAGAACCGCAATCACATTTCGATTCGAATATTGCGGATCATAAACTCGGAAATCGACTATTGTTCACTTTGAAGAGAAGTCTCAATTTAATTATTTTGTTACTAAAAAATATAATGTGTTTCACTTATGAGCACATTGAATTTCCTTCAAAAAAAAGAGCAACATAGAACATTATGGTATGTCTTTTGAATTAGTGTGTCTGGGTAGACTGATATTCTGTGAAAAAATACGTAATTGGATAGTGAAAATTTTTAAATTCCTGAATCAAATTGTCTTTACATAAGTAAAAAGTATTCTAGGTGTACATGTTAAAATTTAAACACTTTTGAACATTTTTTTTTTGTAAGTATGTCTTTCATATTACTTATAAATATACGTTTTAATGATATATTTAAAAATGAGTAATATGTAAAGATGTTTCAGAACTCCTGATTTAATACTGAAAAGATAGTAGTGTATATTGCAACTAAAAGTTTTTGTATAAGACTGTATGGGCATATGTGACGCATCGAAGACAAACACAAAACAAAGCACAGCAAATGAAGCCTAAATTGCTCACAAAATGGTTGACAAGGCCTTCTTTTTTAGAAAAATTCACAATAATTATTCAATTTTTCTTCTGCCAACATCTGAAGGCTCTCGTTTTGAAAGATTCGCTTAGTTCTATGGAGAATGACGTCCATTAACGGCTGAACGAATAAGCGAAATATGTACATTGGCATTCTTAAAACGTACGCTAATCACGCTTTTGATTTTGCTAAGCATTTTATACTGATGCTAGGGTGTTTTTGAGAAATAAATATATACATAACTGTAGAAAACACTTGACGAGAAGGCTATAAGTAAAATTTTTATATTTCTTTTCGTGTCTACTTTTCTTGTATTAGTTCTTAAATTCGTTATTTGTGCAATTCCAATACAAAAAAAATGTATGCTATACATAACGTATATTGAAACATGTGTTATAAAAACAGATCACATCCTGTGCGTACATATGTATAAACAAAATATATGTGCAACATATCAGTTTTTATTTTTTTACAATCTTAATTTTATTACATTAAATATTAATAAAAAATTTTAATATTTTAATTTTAAATAATATCCATTAAATGCAAATTATTGTAAGTTTTTTTATTTATGTTTATAAAATGAAGTCAAAAACAATTAATTTTTTTAAAACTTGTTTTATCATAATTTAACTGTGCTCTAGAAATTTAATTCCAGTTTCAAATACATGCCAGGTGAGAAAGATTTAAAATAAGTTTTAAAATACTAATATTGTAACAGTGAAAATTCTGTTAACTTGAGGAGATGGTTAATTTTAGAGGTTCTACTGTATTTGGTAAAAAAAACTTATACTTGCATAGAACTGAATGTACCTGTTTATCTGCATGCAACATTTTATTTTGCATTACTTTGAGACTTTTTAAGTGAAAATTGATTTAGTCAATAACAAACCTAATTTCTATTCATGATTGTGCCTTTTTAGAAAACAATTTTATGGTTATGAACCTAATTCTGATTTTCTGCATGTACAGTAAAACAATTCAGTTTATTCAGTCAGCGAAGTCTATTTTACACCATTATAGATAATACAAGTGACATGATTGAACATCAATGCATTGAAAATTGGCTGAACATTTTATTTATGACTTCAATAGGAAGGGACATAATTCGAGAGACCAACCCCCCGCTCCGCACATAGTGCACTACGGGTTCAATAGGAAGGGAGGGGGAATTTTCAATTCGTTGAATCCTCTACGAAAAAAATTATATATTGAAAATTAATTTATTTATTTTAAATGTTTTGATTAATCTTTATACTACATTGTAAAAAGTCACATAGGTATATTTTCACTGTTAAATTTAGCTTTAAATTAATTTTATTGCTCATAAATTCCAAAGAAACTTGGAATTATTTGAGTCAAGAATGACTATGCTTATGGTTAAGAGTTAATAGCTTGATGTTAATTCTATACATTTTTTTTAATTTACTGTTGTTGTTTTTTTCTTTACTTTGTGTTATGTATTACAAGCTAGAACATGATATTCTTCAATATAACGAATCATTTAACCAAAGGGAGATTTTCAGAATCTGCGATTTATATTCATACTTACTGCAAAGGTTGTTCATGCATTTTGCTTTCTCTTCTTTAGGACAGAGGGAGCAAGGCCTGCCAATTTCATACATCTGTACTCCACTCATCGTTCTGCAAAAATTCACATATGATGATGTTTATTCAAATAGTAAAAAAAAAAAAAAAAAAGAAAAACATTTACAGACAGAAATACGTTATGATATTCTAAATGTATACAGAATAGATTAAAAAAGCAAGGCAACATGAACTCAACAAAACGGTGTTTTGAAATACCGACACTAAAAATCGAAGATTCTTAAAAATTTGTTTTAGATTTAAAAGAAGAGCAACAATAGGTCATTTTACAAATCAAAAGAACTTTTGAAATAAAAACTAAATTTAAAATTATGTAATTATTGATTCATTTAGCAAACGCTAATCTCAATAGTAGCTTTTTTCTTAATTTGAAGACCTGTTATGGTAGGGATTTAACAGTACTGAAAGCGGTAATAAGACTTTAGCGATTGCTTCATTATAGAACTTTTTTCTTCAAAGTTAATTCACTTGCGTAACCCTCCGACAATTCTTATGTGATAACATGTCGATAATCTTACAAACCATTTTAGGCATTTCGTAATAGACAATATTCAAATCGTTCGTTGATTTGCGGTATGATTCTACAAAGGCTGTTGATTAAATAAAGAATGGTTATTGTTCTTTAAATCGAATTTGATCTCATAAACCTCAAGCACAATTTGAATTTAATACATAAAATTTTCGATTTACAATAGGAGCAACGAGATAATTCTTTGTGAGCAGCTTGGTGATAAGGTGACCCCATTGAACTGTCGAGAATGACATCTGAGCTGAAAGATTCTTTTCCTAAACCTCACACTTTCTCAAGTTTTACATTGTTTTACTGACATCAGGCTTAGAAACTGCACGAGAATTATTTACGGATGGGCCTCGTAATTTTTAATTTTGGTCAAATGAAGAAAAAACATCCCACCCCCCCTCCAAACTTAAATTGAAGGTATAACCTTTCTTCTATACTTCTTAAAAATAATGTATTTAGCTAAGAGTGTTTTAAAACGGTAATAGTCAAATTATTGCCAAAATGAGATGATTTGATTACTCAATATGCTTATTATTTATTTATTACTATTATAATATTCTTGAATCATTCAATGGATTATTAGATACTATACTCTTATTTTCTGGTTCCCATGAAAAGTCGAAAATGAGTCCTGCAATTTAGTGGATTGTTTCTTAAATTGAACATCACACTGTATATAGATTATGAGGCATATAATTAGACTATATAGTCATAAAAACTCATTTAAAATGTTTCTCAAATTGTATCTGAAATAGACGAAATTGATATTATTGAATCTTTGAAGGGAAAAGTAAATTGTGATGCTAATATGAACCAATTAACACAAATGAATTTAACATTTATTAATTTCCTTAAAACATTTCTCATTACAAGTGTCATTCCTTTCTTCCGGAATCGATTTTTTTTCTTATAAAATCAACTTAAATGACAAATTTCTTAAAATTTTTCTCAAAATGTTCTGAGTCAAAGAAAATAAAAATATATATCAAATGTAATATTAAAAGAGTATTTTAAGCATTTGGCGATACAAAACTCAGTAATATTTATTTTACAAAACCTTTACACCAGTAAATTGATAACTAATTTCTAGTACTGAAAGTATTTATAAAAATTGAAAAAATCCCGAATATTTAAATGAAATAATGAACTGCCTGGGAAGCTGCAAAAAACCCTATTACGTACTTTTTACTATATTTTAAAAATATTGAAGCTTTTTATTTCCTGAAACTTTTTACTAAATAAAATATTTTCAAAAAGTTCAATTGCTTAGGAAATACGCGAAGTCAAACTCTGGTATTAGAAACGATATTTGCTTCAAGGTCCTATTTTTACAAGTTTACAGTTATTAATTATTCAAACAATTTATTAGGTGATATTCAAAAATCAGAGATAATGTTTCATTTTTTTTTAATTAGTAACATTAATTTAAAAATAAAATTCATTTTACTAAACGTAAACTGAAATAGTAAGAAATTAATTCAAAAATTAATTTGAAAAATATTTTTTCAATGGTTATAATCTATGTAAATTATTTAGTGTTTTGTAGACTGTTTCAACATAATTCGACAAAAATAATGACATGCATAATAGAAAATAATTTTATAGTAGTAAATGAGCTATGTTAATGAAATTAATTGATACAACTACTCTCGTGGGCAAAATTAAGAGCATTTACAAATTATGTCTATTTTTGCAAAGAGTATTAAACCCAGATACTAATTATTCTGCCGAAGAATCATGAAAATATTCAGGTTCAAATACGTATACGTACAAGCCAGTGTATTTAAATGAGGAAAGAGATCGGGAATTGTCAATAGATTGGAGGCAGGACAATCATAAGCGCAAGTGATTGCGGATCTCTATCGAATGTCCGGTGATGTCTGTAATTTGTGGAAGAAGTTTCAAGACACTGGATCCATATCGAGTAATACGAGAAAAGATCTACAGAGACGAATGAGGATTGCTATTTGGCATTTTCAGCGTGGTGACATAGGATTGCTACAGATTTACAGCTCTCACGCGAGCTGTAAGCTTCCACTGGAATCCAAGTGTCACGTTTTACATTTGTCCAAAGGCTTAATGACAGAGGGCTGTATGCCAGAAGATCCGTAGTTTGAGTTACGTTCACTGCAGCACACAAGACAGTACGTTTAGCATGATGCTTGTGCAGACAACTTGCGCATTACAACAAATCTCAGAGCAACGTGTGCTTATTACAGATTAGTCGAGATTCAGATTAGATATTGATTCTCGTTGAATAAGTAACTGGAAAGAGCCTGGGACATAATGCAATTTTTTTTGACCAGAAACATTGTATCATTACGCTACATTACAAATCACTACGTTGCATTATAGATCATTATGTTACATTACAGATCATTACTTTAATGAAAATGTAATAGTTTGAGCAGGCATTAAGGTGTGGGATTCCACACCCCTACATGTGTTTCACAAAGGCTACCCAACTGTTATGAGGTATAAAGATATCTTAGAGACCTCTGTTTCTACTTTTCATGAAGGCAGTTGGTCGTAGTTTCCTGTTAATGGACAATAATGTTCGTCCACATAGGGTGCAGCTGGTGAGAGATCTCTGGAAAGGGAGGATATTAGCCACCTGGATTGGTCAGGTAAATCTCTTGACCATATCCCTATACAACATATTTCGGACGCTCTTGGAGGAGCAATTGCATCTCCCTATCCTCCTCCGAAAACCATTCTGAGGTTAAAAACTACCATGCGTCAGGAATGGGATCACTACCACAGTGATTCCTTAGCTACCTTCTGCCCACTTTGCCGACACGCAGTGAAAATTATCTGGCAGTGAAGGGGGACCATACCCTGTATTTCACTCATTTTCAGTTAGATATCTCAAAGTAGATTTTGGACATCTTTGCACTATGAGCGTTACTAATAATCATGCGTACATAAACTGATTTTAGAAATAATATATTTCTTTCTACGTGATAAATGTTATATTCATTCCAAATTTCATTAAAATCTGTCCTTTAGTGTTTCAAATATTATACATAATGTGTAGGTTCTCTTAGTTTTTCACTCTCATGCATTAACACCATTTAGTTCATTTTCAATTATTAACAATCATCCCAACTTCGTTATAATGCTATGTAAATTACGAAAATTATCAAGAGCATGCCCTACTTTTCTATACTGAAAGGGCATTAATTTCTGTTACTTTATATGGTAATTTAATGCAGAAATGAGCCTCGCTATTCATCGCCCTCTGACACCATTGTTGTATCAAAGCGTTGTCAAAATTTTTCATTATGATTCGAGAACTGGCATTTTTGAAACAAATTTCAATTTGTAAAAGAATACTTACCCAGGAAAATAATGGCACACAATGAGATAAACTTGGTCACATCTCTTAACTCCACAGCCAAGTCGTTTGCATGTAGCCCAGGCTAACTGTAAGGACAAAAATACTCATAATTTTTGTATAAAATTATCCATGTGTTACAGATGTTTATTTAATCATAGTAATTACTTTTAACAAATCTCTTCAACTAGGGATTCTTTTTGTGCAAAATGTGATAGTTGGAAATGAAACCTTGTTATTTTTTTCCAAGTAACACAACGCGAAACGTTTGAACTCACTTGATGAATTCGTTTGAAAACTCTTATTCATATAAGTACTAAGAGAATATTAATATATTCAAACTAAGCAGTGGTAATCGATTTGCCGATTAAAAATAATTATGTAAAACTGATTGTCTAAAATGAGTTAATTTATCAAACTGCATATCTGCATGACTGAAAAGCATGCAACTACAATTTTTTTTTTTTTTTTTGAAAGCTCTAAGAGTATCTAGGCGGCGTAGCCGCCTTCTTTCAACCCGTGTCTTGCTGGGAACTGTGAGACGACTGGAGTTATTGAAGTTAGCTGGGCTGGTTTCTTTTACTTGATTGGTTGTGAAGGAGTGCGGGAGGAGTGGGTGGGGAACCAATGGGAAGCTTGCTTCTTCTTCTGCTAGATTTTGTATAGATGTTGTAGGAGAATTTGGAGGGTGGTGAGAGTGCTATCTGCTATTGGCTAACCTGGAGTATGACTTAAGTTAAATAAGAGAGGGAGGTGGGAAGGGCATGCTTGGTATTGGGGTTTTGAAATTTGTAGGACAATCTAGATATGTTTAAGAGAAAATTAATAGTTTAAAGTTAATACACTTAAGCAAATTATTATGGGGCTCATAAGAGTCAAGAAGAACAATTCTCGGCCTCTTTGTTTTATTATTAGGTTGATAAATTTCTAAGTTTTTCATATTTGGATTGTTGTTATTTTGTAGGGATGTAAAAAAGTTTTTTGAGATGGTTTGTATATGCTTACGGAAGGTATTTATTTTTAGAGCCTTACGAATATCTGAGTTTTTCATGAACCATCTTTTTTGGCTATCATTCTAAAACTACAAATATTACTCTACTTCTTCCCATTTATAGGTTTAATTCATAATTCTAATTACAATTATTAATATTTTTTCTTCCTAATGTTTCTCAAATAAGTCTAAAAAATTGAACGAAAATCAATCTAGTTTTTATTTTAATTTTGCTTTAGAATTCATCACTATTTTTGCTTCTCAATTTTTATATTATTTTCTATAATTTCAATTATATTCTAAAATTTATTAAAACAAAATTATTTCTTGATTAAATTGCGCATGCATCTGATCACGTGGTATTCATATTCGGGCTATAAAGTCAAGCAACTTTCCATCTCATAAACAGCATCTAAAGTTTTACGTAGCATTTGCGACTTTTGAAGAAGCATAGAAAATGCCTCTGAGACGTCGGTGAGCTCAACACTATCAGTTAAGGATAGGGGAACGTGACTGTATTACCAAACTCCATGAACTGGGTTTGTCGCTGCGCACAATAGCAACTCGTGTCGAGCACAATGTGAGTACCATCCAACGTTGTATCACACGATGGATTCAGGAAGGTCTACGTGCACGCCGAAGATATATATATATTATTTCAAAGATTATTATTGTAACAAAAATTTAGCTGAATGCCTTCGGAATTGTTTGCATGTGTAAAGCTTTTATTAAAAAGTATTAAATTTAGCAATTAAGAAAGCTTATAATCTTACTGTTATTCCACTCTAATTTTGCTTTTTCATTTTCATCAATAGCAATTCATTCGATGTTCTATTTCGTTATCAGCGGTGGATACAGAAAAAATAGAGAGGGGAGGTACAATTTCTGTTTTGTTTTAATAAAAAAAGATCATAAGACTTTCCTGTGTTTGTCTATTTCATTTATTATACATGATTATTAGTCTTTAACTTAAAAATGAGCTAAATATTAACTCAAGAATCAAATTCAAAAGGAAGAATAAAAATGCATAGTTCGATAGATAGTTCTGTTATGCGCTGGAAAAAACAAAGATATTTGAAATAAAATAAAATAGATACTTCAAAACTTTATTGTAGCAATTTCATTGGCATCTCCTGTTCAGGTATGTTATTTTATCTGCACGTGAAATGAGGGCAGAAGGTAATTCGTGTCCCGGTATCAACCCTCTAGATCCGCCCCTACTAATTATGCTCATAGATCCATATCACATAATGAAATGAAAATACCCATCATTTTCTCCTGAATGAAGCCCATGGTATTTAACATGCATTTCCAAATATTTATTCAGATAACTTTTGAGTTTCATGTTTTGCAACCGACACGTTTTTTTAGTTCTAAGAAATATCTTGTAGATTCATTTTTTAATACAATTGTTTCCAAAGCAAATCCATTTTAATGATAGGGTTTGATGTGTTTTTTATCATGACTCATGACTCAATTACCTCATGCACCTTACTCACCTGACCTAGTCGTGGCTGCAATTTGTTCTTGTTTTAGCACATGAGGAGGTGCATGAAATGACACATTTTTGACGACATAGAAGTGATTTAAAGAAAAAGACGAGAAAGTCAGCAATCAGCCTTCAATGCAAATAAGTATCAAAAAAATTTCCAGAACCGAATAACGGTTTGGACAAATGCATTAAGTATAATGGAGAGTATTTTGAAGACAATTAGATTGTTTCATTAGTAAATATTGAAATACGTAGCTTTTAAAAGATTTCTGTTTTTTGGGGGGTACTTCTCTCCTTCCCCTCCTTTCGCATTACCTTCCAGTTTTCTAAAAGTTCTGAAACAATTGTAAATAAAAAAAATCCCAAAAGTCTTATGGACAGTTATTTATGTGTGAAAACTCTCAAATAATATTTAATGGAATAAGTACACATATATAGCTATTATTTATCATTATTACAGAAATTGGAGTGTTATTCTCTCTGACGTCTGCTTTTATTATAAAAAATTCCACCTAATAAATAACAATTACAACCAGATTTATTATTTATAATAATCTATTTTTAGTAACTTTAAAATAAAAGCTAATGTATTGAAATTTTAAAACATTAACCGAAAACACAAATCAAATATACTTTGAAAGAGAAATGGAGGATTCTTTTAAAACCTTCAAATATATTCTTTTTACTTTAAATAATATAATTGAAAAACATCAATTACAACAACTGCAATTTATGAAATATTTCCTGAAGCTTTTTTAATCTTAGCTCTGTTTACATCTCATTTTCTTGCATTTAGCAACTTTCATGATGTTTATAAAATCAATACAAGAGAGTATATCAAGCTATAGCTAGTTCGTATATAGATATTGTTTGAATATTATAACATTATTTTAGACTACCTTATTTATGTAAAATATCAATAACACACACTTTAAAAATATTTCAATTTATAATCAATCAAGACAAAATTATTTTTTTCAGTAAAATTTCTTAGATGTACATACTTGAACATAATGTCCACATTGTTCATACGGTTTGCAGTAACGTGTTTTCAAGTTGTAATGTTGATATTCTTCGTACCACATGTATGCAGCTTGATATCCCGTTGGCTCAGATCCTAAATAAAGATTTTGGCCGTAATATCCTTCTGAAAAATGGGTACCTGGAGGCGTACCGTGTTCAAAAACACAACGATCTGCCCACTTTTGCGCAAGGATTTCCAAATGATTATCCCACTCCTGTAGAAAAAGGTGTTGTTATAAATAAGTATCAACAAAACAGTATCAGTAAAATATATTTGTTTTACAATAATCATCAGAAGAATCACATTACAGAAACATAAAAAATTTGAATGTATAAAATGAAAGATATTTGACCTTAGCGAAAAAGTGTTGAAACTTCTCTGTAAAAAACTACCATAAAAAAATTTAAAACTGAAAGGGAGAGAGAGAGAAAGAGATGTAAACACACACACACACACACACATATATATATATATATATATATATATATATATATATATACATATATATATATATGATGTGTGTGTGAATATACAAAACTAATAGCATTTTAACTATGGTTTCCCAGAAAAGCGGAACCATTATCTGGTGGCCGCAATATTGGGATGAATGATGTCATTTATCGTCCCAGTTAAGTAAGCCCAAGGAGTTTAGCTTTACGCGTTATAGTGGATTTGGCGAAAGAGAAGTGCTGAAGATGCCAAGATGGTAGAGTCATATTCAAACATAACTTAAAGGAATAACAATATGTAAATGGAAATGTTTCGAAGGAAGAAAATACGAATATTTTGCGTTAGGCATAGCCTTTGCACACACATATTTGAAAAGTATGTTTCGTAAAAATATATGACAAAAAGTCTTATGTTTTATTAAAATTTGGGTACTTGTCTATTACAGCGGCGCCCGATGATTAATTGCCAAGCGACTAAAAAATATCGCTAAGTCGGTTATATCAAAAGATAGGCTTCACGAGTTTGGCGTCGAATTGGCGTAATCATAATTTGACTGGCGCCGTTAATTTGACTAAGTACCAAAATTTGAGCTTATCTGAATTTTTAAAAAGTTAAGATAGTTAAATTTTGGTGCATTTTTTTCAGAAATGAATGCTTGTTATTTTTATTACTATTTTTAATGGATCATTAATTTATTTGTTTTTACTAAGAATAATTCAAAGTCATTTAATATTACTATATTGATGTTTTTATTTCCGTGTAAAGTGACCGCGTTTTTGTTGTTCTTTGCATCATTCATTATGACATTTTCAAGCGGAGAATTTATTGCTTATTAATGGATGATGTACTGTAACAGCACTGCATGACAAATGAATTTAAGGGAAAATTATAACAAGATTATTAATTAACTTATACAAAATTTTATTGGAATACAATTTGTATAGTAAATTATATTTCCTAATTGATCTAATAAACGAAATAAAAAAGCTCTATGGTTTGAAATTTATTTCCATGATTATTATGAATGTAAAATTATATCGAACTCATTTTCCAACTCTGTCCTGTAAATCCTGTAAATCGATTTGGAACTTACATATCTTGTTGACCATGAAAAATCGTTATAAATATGTACTAATTATTTCACCAGTCATCGCACTGCCTAACAATATTAGAAAGTAATTACCAAAGAATCTCTTTGTTTAAAAAGATTTACTTCGGCATAATTTTCATTTAGCGAAAAATGTTGATGAGAAAATACGAAAATGACATCATTATGACGTCTTTTCAAAAAAATTTTAAATGTTCAGAACAGGACATTTTTTTCCACTTTCTTATTTTCGCTATTTCTTGTAAATACGTAATGTAAAAGAAGTATATTAATTAACACTTCAAAAGAATATTTGAAATGGGCTCACCAAACTGTAATTTATTTTCTCTTCATGGGTGGAAAGGAATTCCTCATGAAAGCATTTGAAAATAAATATGTTTCATATTTTAGAACTGAAATGAAAGCACATTTACAAGGAAAATCGAAAACGAAGTATTTCCTAGTCCGAGTTATGTTAACTTATACGACTTGTCAAGCAGACGTTAGCAAAATAATATGCTTCCGCAATATTTTCCGAATTTACCAAAATTTCTTTTCTCCAACATATTTCTTAGATTATATTTTTTAAAAAAATAATTACTGCTCTTAGGGTAACATTCAGATTAGAAAATAATATGCTTGTGAATTAAGAAAAATTAGGTAAATGACCTGAAAATTAACGTTATGACATTCCCCTCCTCTTATGAATGCAATAAAATAGAAGCAAACAATGTTATAGAAATGTATGAGTTAACGTTGAATTGATATTAGATCTTGCTCTTTATAACCAAGGATATAAATCCATCAAATCTTAAACTTGAAACCAGACACTATGCAAGATAGAGTTTGAAGTATAAAATATAAACTCTTTGAAATGTCTATTACGTCCGAGCTCTTGAAAGGCTGAATCAGCAATCGTTTCAATATAAATAAAAGAAGAATAAACAAAATTTTCTACTGACGCGTTAAGCGCTTATATATCACTCATTCTAATAAATTTATCTTATCTAAACATAGCGCCGGTGGCGTGACAGATAGTTACATTTAAGTAATAGGTTACGGAGCACTAGTTCTACATAGGTAATAGACTAATATCCTGTGGCGTCAATGGTTATATGGTTGCGTTGAATGGAAAATATATGATACTTAGATAACTAATTTTACTACGCTTAATTTAAATACCTAAGTTAAATATTTACAAAATAAAGTGCTTGTCGCGCTTCACTTTCTAAGCAATTTGAGGTGCATTTTACACGCTAAAAAAGTATTGGATTGACCTTGGACACGACGTTCTAGTGGAACGTTTTGTTGAGCTCTGAATGTCTCTTCTCTTTAGAAATTTTAGGTCTAATGGAATTGACCATGCCTCTTCTAAAACCACGGGACATATTCCTTTGTTTTGGTTGGGTAACTTAAAGTGATAAAACAGTTATTGGTCCTGAACACTCAACCGGGGCAGGAATTGACACCTGCTAAACTGGACACCTGATGTGTCAATGTCCTCAGTTCCCAGGAGAATCGGACTCTTATTAGGTCAAAGTTCATGAGAAACGGAAATGTTTTCCCTTTCTCACGAGTCCAGATGTCTTTGCTGAGGACCTTGTCCGGATGTGAGGGGAACCACTAATGAACTTGCTATAACACCACAATCCTATTACTGGTCATAGGCTTCATATCTGTTACTTTTTAGATTCATCATAGAAAAATTCAAAATTAAATTATAAACAATGCAAGTATTAGTAAGAGTGACAAAATAAATGTTTTTAAGAAGTGTCAAAATTTATAGTTTGTTTAGAATATATTAGTAGCGGAGCAAGTTCCACAAACACATAATGCAATTAGTTATTATTTTACGAAAACTCGTCCACCTACAAAATAATCGAGCAAAAGAAACCGACATCATTTTGTTTTCGTCTGTTCTTTAACAGCACAGTGGTCTGACTTTTATTTTGATGGTTTATTGGCTTGGATTTTTTTTTAAAAAAATGTGTTTTATCCTTATACAATTCAAATACCTTGCAAATAAAGATACATTTGTATACAAGAGAGCAAAATGCTTTTTTTGAACAGTTGTTTTTTTACAGCCTAAAGTTCTTCAGTTCCTCCAAAAATCTTTAAGGGAACTAAAGAAACAATTAAAGGTTTAATCTAGCTAGATAGAACAATTTCACCAGTAAAATAAACGAAGAATTTTCTTATTTACTTTTTGAAAGAAAAAAATAGGTTCGAGAGGGATGGAAAAAAACATCTCGAATAAGCGGAGATTCCCAAATCACAAAAGAAGGCAACTGTAATAGTTGACCTGGAGGTAAGCTCACACGCTATACGTGAAAGAATGGATAAAGGACCAGTAAATAATGGGTGAAATTTGAGTTTTATAACTCGAGAGCCGAATCTGGCTATGCTGCTCCGAACAGTGTGTATTTATTATCTAGATTATAGGGGGGGTGGAAAGAAAAAATTGATTGATTAGGCCAAGCGTCGAAAAAAGAAAAAAAAAAATGCTAGGATATCTCGAAAACGAACCATCCGTATTTACCAAAGACAGTTAACTTCATCGTAAAGAAAAAAATCACTTAGGTAATTCGGGTTCATGATGCTCGCACTCAACTAAAGGTAAATCCTAAGGGTACCAGTAAAAAGATTCCAAAAGGGAAAGCTCCGACAATATTTTGAATTAGATTTTGCTGAATTTAGATTTAAAAAAAAATACTAAGATAGATCATCAAAATCAAAACGACAAAGGAACAAATGCATTGAAACTACTGTTAAACATAATCCGATAAAATTCCTAACGAATATAAGTACAAAAATCCCCCTTAAAAGCTTGAAATTTTTAAAAAGTGGAAAAGTAATTACAATTTAAACTATGGATGTGTCTCCAATATTCACCAGAATAGTTGAAGCAATACACTGATATCCTGTTACTCTTATCAAAAACATTGTTAATTATTTAAGGAAAATATGCAGTATACGCTCAGAAGAATTTTTTTCTTTGCTGACTGATATGCTTAATGTAATTGGCCTGCAAAAAATATGGCATCAAAATCCTCATCGCCAAAAAATACAAAAGGATGCCAATCTGAGCGTATACTGCATCACATACTTATTTGTTACTTCATAAGCTTAAAACCACGTTCTCCATGATTCTGATACTGAAAATAAAAAATTTAGTTACGAATTCTACAAATTGGTGAACTTTTTTTTGTCGACATCCTGAATTAGAAGCAATGTTAAAAGTTTTTCTCAAAATTATATTTAATTTTTTTTTTCCGAAGGGGAGATGCAATTATGTTTATAAATTATCAGAGTGTTTTCATGTACCGTTTTGATATTAAAATAATAATAATAACAATATTTGTAGATTTTTCTACTATTTATTTTTATAATAAAGGCTGTACCTTAATCTGTTATTCAACATAACTACCTCATTTATTAAGGAATGTGCATATCCTACAACCAGCTTCTGTATTCCATGCTTAAAGAAGTCTGCAGCCTGAACCCCGGCTGCTCGATAGTTTTGACATCATCATTTTCGTCACGGCACCGACCACCTAACTGCTTTTTTTTTCAAGTGAAGGAACAGACGGTTACCAGTGTGATCCAGATAAGGGCTATACTGAGGGAGATCATGTTACACCCAACCACATAAAGTGATGAGATCTCGGGTACGATTGAGCCACGTGTGGAGAATCATTGTCATGCAGCAAAACGAGCATGCCACACATTTTCTTTTGGATTGTTCGACGCAGTTTAGTTAATGGTATCGCAGCATATCTCCGAATTTATCGCTTCGCCCCGTGGGAAGAAATCTCCAAAAAATACCCCTTTGCTTGTCTCAAAACACAGTGGACATGTTTTTGAGTGCTGAAATTGCTTGTTTGAGCTTCACTTTTTTGGGTGACGTCGAATGATTCCATTTCACTGATGGCTGTTTTGCTTCTGATGTCACATGAGAGTAACATGTACATACACATCATTAATTTGTCGAGGAATTCAGGCAGCTTTCACTCCTTTCGCGAGCAGAATACGAATTATATCGCATATTTCACAATCGGAGGCATTTTAAATGCGCCCAAATAAACATAAACCCGGACGAATGTTTCCGTGTTGGCATCTGTGATTAACCAACATATGTAGGTGCACCAGCGAGGAATGGCGACACTAGCCAGTTCACTCCCAACGTATCACATGCGATATGCTCACGTTTACTCCCCTGTACCCAGCGTATCATATTTGATACGTTCCGAGAGTGTCTGCTACCAAACAACGTATCAATACAGATACGCTCGATGAGAACTTTTATTTGAATTTTTAAGTGTTACTAGAGGGCGCTACAATACGGTGAAATCTATATATATATAGGGTATTTCGATTGTTGACCTTGATGGTTTGGGCTTAGATTTAACTTCTTGCTTTCCGGAAGGGGGAAATTGTTAAAATAATCAAAAAGCAAGCGTTTCGGCGTAGATCTTTAAGAGTTATGACAGGATTTGAAGGGCTCGTTTGTGCTTTTGGTTTGCTTTTTTTTTTCTTGCTTGTTAGAATTTCGAATAGGAACTTATGGATGTTTATGAGAGGCAGAGTCCTTATTTGTAGATGATGTTTGTTTCACTCGATCGGGAAGAAAGTTTTTAAAAGAGAAGCGCGACCCGCAAATTAATGAATGAATCTGACAATGATACAAGTGAAAATACTGATAAATCTGCACTGTTTATTTAATTAAATGATGAGTCTGAAACATCAAATAAGGATATATATGAAGAAAAAGCAGTAAATAGTGTAGTTTTGAGTGTAAGGCGTGACGTTGGAGTATACATAGAAGAATATTTTGTAAAATACCACACAACAAAATAAAAATTAATTTTTTTTTATCTTTTAATATTCCATGTAATTGTATATCATTAGATCAAGAAATTTATGTATCAAATGAAGTATGTATAGTATTTTCTTGAAAGATATGATTTTATGTAATTTTTTGTATCAAACGTATAATTTTCGTTAATTTTTTTCTTTTCCTATGTATTAAGTTTAATGCATTTTAAGTAATAGATATTTAAATCAAAATACTTTAATGAATTACCAATTTTAGAGGAATTTTTTTGTGAATCAGGCATAATATCTAAAAATTCTTGGGCACAGCATGACATTCCGAGGGAAGAAGCCGCGCTCCTAGGGTAGCACTTACATTTTCTCCCTTCGGTAGTGAAAGGGCTAGATCTGGAGATGCCATATTTAAAATGTCACTGACTTAAAAAGCACACACCTAGTACTTTTAAAAGTATTTGCTACAATTAATTACAAACGCGATCTTCCTATCTACATATAAAAGTTTAGAATTTATTTCTTAATATTCACTGTATTTAAAATTGTTAAATAAGAAGGGAACGTTTATAATAAATTTAAAGAAGACGATTTCTACCCCATCACTGAAAAAAAAAAAACTTACCATAAAAGCCATGTTTGCAGCCGGTGGTGTTACGTTGCTTCTGTACAAATTATGAAGATCTAACATTTGTGTCTTTAATTCATCAGTGAAACCGCGTTCTAGAATTTGCCTCTTGTCAGTTTTAGAACGCATGGGTTCTTCTTTCGAAAGCTTTTCAATTAGAGATTCAGATTCTATCAGTTCATTATCACCCACATTTGCATCGTTTCCTAAGAGTTGATAGTTATACAAAGAGTTTCCTTCAGGATATTTAGAATTCTGCAATTTCCCATCTAAATTGTCCTTAGATTCCTTGCTTACCCTCAAGTGGCCAGTGCGCATAGAGATTTTTAAAGCACAAATAATTGAAGACAGCTCTATAAACATATAAATGCACGCAATGATAATACAATATTTTCCCATTTATAGAATGTCATATTTTCAATACTATTTATGAATACTATTTATGAAAATACAATACGATAGCAGATAGATATATTTGAATAACATCCGAATCTTTCAATTAATACGAGTATTTACGCGTTTAGTATATTTTCTTGATTAAAAAGTAAACAAAGATCTGCGTTTCCTGTTCAAAATCTTTATTTCTTACAACCAAATATTTAGTCATTTTAAATAATACTCTGAGGTACGTGCTACATCAAATGAGTTTATTGTACCTCAATAAGCCGAATGAAAACAGAAAGATTTATGCACAAAAAGGAAAAAACAAACAAAATATACTTTCACAAATTCAATAGACTGAAACAAAGTTAATATTCGAAGGGAATTTTGAAGTATTTTTAACTTTGAAAATATTTCTTTCAGTCCAAGAAAATGTGTCAGTGTATATTATTTCTACACAAATTAAACGTCCATTAACACGCTCTGTATACACTGCAGGCTCTGCACTTTTCAATTACGATTAAGATGAAGATATCGACCCCTGAACAGGCAGGATACTCTCCTTAGCCACATAACATCAACTTGAAGATGGTGAACGGAGCTTTATTTAACGTGAGTCGACCCCCTTCATGTCGCACGGCATATTTTATATGTATGAAGTGAAAATCCCCCAACACACTTTGTCTTTTACATCCATTTAATCAGTTTTAATTATTTATAATTGATCAGCACTTGAAGGTATTTGGTTTCAACTATCTCTCTCTCTCTCTCTCACTTAGTACCACCTTTTTTACTCTCTCATTTATGCAAAGCATGAAATAACGTAAATGTTTAATAGGTTGCATTGTTAATCATGTCTTTCTTCTTTATTATTGAAGAAATAATAAAATGCTCAAATATGATTTATTCCGATAATAACCCCTATGTAAATATAAACCCCTATTCTGATCAGTAGTTGTGAATAACCTAGGATAATTTTATATTTGAAACATCAACATTTATTTGTTATTCAATAATGTTACGATTTTGGTATTTAAAATGTGTTTATAATGTTAAATTATGTCAAAATTACTATTCTGCTTGAAAAATAGTGCAGGATTAATGTTTATTGTATGTAAACATGTGAATTAGATCAATTGCTACGGGACCTTGTAAATAACATAGGGCTCTTTGGGTATCTTGCCAAGTTGGCGAGATATCGTTTAGTTGGCGACAGTTTTGGCAACAGTCACCAAATTTGTTGCCAAATGTCGCCAAATTTGGCGATATTTGATGACTTCCGGTTCCGGTTCTCCTATTTTCTGGAATGTTCTACCACTTTCGCCGTGTCTATATAAGGCATACTGAAATGCAACATGGAGAGTTGTTATTCAGATTTCTTGAAGCTCAGACGTGCCCGCAGCCTCTGTTACTTTACGGGTGATTCCGTTGTGATTTATGCCGAAGAGAGTACGAAAGTCTACGGCTTTGAATTTGATCTATTCCCCGCTGGATCAGTACATTGCGTTCTGTTACTGTTGTGTTGTATTACTGTGACTTCGGCTGTTCTTATGCCTTTCTGAACATTGTATTCTTCATTGGGCTGATAATAAAGAACTGTTTTATCGCTGTCCTGATTAAAGTTTATTCAATCCCTGAACCCAACAGTGAAATTCGTTACAATATAATAATGTGTATGAGAATATTACTCGTTCAAATATAACAAATAACAGAAACCAAGTTAGTTCAAATATTTACAAAAACACAATAGCTAATGGATAATGCAGAGATGACACTCGTATCGGAAAGTTCTTATGTTAATATGGAACATAGTTACAAAGATCGAGTTACGTCACAAACATCAATACAAGCAAGATTTGTGTATCCAAAAAATGGCAACAGAGAACTTTGGTTAACGGTGAAAATGACGATTGTACTGGTGCGAGATGTCTTCAACTCTTTCGGCATAAACTCGGTAGGTTCTGGGTGCCAATGGAGCAAAGAAACTTCAGACAGGTCTGTAGGAAAATTCATGTTGGATAGTAGATGGAGAACAGTAGTTAGCAAATTATCCTTTTCCTGTTTTACAGAGTTCTGATGTTTGAAAGGGTATATATGCCAGTGCCACAAGGTCACAAGCAGAATACTCGTAATTTTCATAATCTGCGCAAGTAGAAATAAAGTATTCTGTTGCGTCTCCTCATGGCAAGGAGAGAAACTACAAGCGATTTGATAACTAACGTGCCGCCTTAAGGCATGGTGAGAAGAGGCAAGTGGTTTGAAGAGGGTCGTAATACTATATAATGTAACCTGTCATTTTTCTCAACAAGGCTTCAAGTAGGATTTGAGATACCGCAGATGGAAGCAACTCTAATGGAATGTTTTTCATTTCTCCCTATGATTAAATTAGTTTGGTTGTCGATGAAGAGGAGTAAAGGCTCCGCTTGTCTTGTTCTGGTTGATCCACACATGGCTACGGAGTGGCCTCAATTTTTTTAGCATTCTTAACATTAATTCATTGACTGATTTATTTTGGAGAATGAAAAGAAAGTATCTAATTTGATGAGGAGAAATGGATGATGGAATGGTTTTATATTTGGGGATGGTTTAATTTAGGCTGCTGTGAGAAATTTTATAAATTTAGAGATAAGTATAAGTTTTAGAAATGAATGAGGATTTAGAAAAATAGATGATGCTAGTGTGATTGTAAATATGAGACAGGTATCACTTCAGACTCAATTTCTAAATATTTTATTTACAAAAGTACATATTTAAAAGCTCTTTTTATATCATAAACTTCTTTCGATACCGAAAGACTAAAAATACTAAATTAAAAAACTAAAGCCAAATTCCCTTTACACACTCACACTAGCAACAGCGATTTTAAAAGATATTTTTGATATGGTCTGCAAACTTTAGATGTCTACTGTTCTTATCTTACAAAATTACATGTTAGCGAACATCAACTTTTGAGACTTTTTTTGAATTAAGATCTTCAACTCAGTCATCCTTGATGAAAAATACAGGTTTTAAGCTATCCATAAAAAGCCTCTTAACTCAATCATCAATTTCAGCATCTAAGAGTTTTTTTTTCAACTTTTTACGGGTAAAGATAAGCTGGCTGTAATAATGATGGAGCACATTATATTACATAAAAGCATGAGAACATCCAATCCGTTCCGACGCAATGAAAATTTCTTTTCGTGTGTAGTTTCCATTATTGGTTCAATTTTTGAACTGTAGTTGAAGATGACAGAGACACTCTGAATGTTTCAATTTCTTCAGAATTTTCTTGAAAAACATTTATCCGGAAAAATTTAACAAAAATTCATAATCTAATTCTGTTGATGAAACTAATTATGCTGATAAGCAGCATAAAATCTGCTTTTCTTATAACATCTATCAGCTCCGTGATATTATGCTTCAATTGTTTCTTTCTATTTCGGTTGAATTCAAAATTTGAAACAAACCCTAATACAGCATAGGTAGAGCATTTCTTTTAAGAACGGATTTCAAGTAAGTACATTTTCCAATGTTTATCAAGTGCGCATTTTGATTTGTATTTTCAAACTGAATCTAAAATTATTTAAGTTACTTACAGCTAAAATATAAGTGACTTTAATTTCAGTGGGACCCTAGACTGCGAAACTACCTTTTAGCCTTGATATTGAGCTGCGATGCGTCCTGAGCGGAAGATGAAATTGCCATAATGGGAAATGAAATCTCCTGTGCCGACTGGCTATTGGAGAGAGATGACAATAAGGAATTGGTGAGGAGCTATATAATGATACCAGCCCGCTTCGCTTGGAAGACGATAATATTATAATTTGGAACCAATACTTAAAATATCAAGAAAATTTTCAATTTTTAAGCAATAATGATAATCTAAATTTAAAATTTTAAGAAATTCATTGTCTGTAATAATGGTTATCCACAACTTTTAAATAAATGAGAAAAATAAAAAAAAATTAGTAAAAAAATCACCCTATATATATATATAATATGGATAAAATTCATTCCACCGTATACACATTACACCTAGTATTACCAAAGATACAACCTTTTGTCAGAAGATTCATCATGTCCTTAATTTTCAAATAAAATACCCTCGCAATGACATCGTGTCTATCATAAGATTTTGATCCTTGCCTCAAGAGATCTTTGATTTCTAAACATTTAGGATGGCAAGTGACTGCAATCCTAAAATAATGTCGTGCAAGTCGGGATGTCCAAAATGTTTTATGTATGTCATAGCGTCTTGAGTTCGTTCCTGCAGGTAGTGAGGTTCTCCAGTAAACGAAGATTGTCTTGCATGTGCGCTACTCCATATGAAGTAACCATTTTATTATTTTTCCAAAATCCCGTTATATGTTTTGGAGCTAAATTACACTTTCACTGACCGTGGGATACCAAACTCATTTATTTTTATTGTTAAATATGTAAGTTTCTTATTTTCAATAAGCACGAAATTTCACATTAAGAGCCCCTTTGCCAAAATCTTGCCAATCCTCCATCAGCGCTTCAATATTTAATTATTTGGTATTTTTCCCTTTCGCACGCGCAAATCTCACCAAAATCGGTGACATAAATTGAAATAATTGGTGTAAACTTAATTGGTGACAATACACAGTATACATATAAAAAAATATATTCCGTTTGGCGTCGGTCATATCATTTTTGGCGATAAAGTCGCCAAAAATAACATAACCGATGATTCAGAGTAGATCAACGGATGAAAATTACATTTTGGATAAGACTTCCGTAAAATCCGTTCTTAGTGAGCGTCTACATCGCCAAATGAGTAACTATGCTAAATTTCAAGTCAATCTGTTGTATAGTCTTCGAGGTCTACCAAGACACACACACACACCAAGTGAAATACAGAAAAACGTCTTAAAATAAATTAAGTAAAATGTTCATACATAGTTAATGAATTGATTAAAAAATCAAAGCTGTAAGATCCATCAATGGTGTCACTGTTAACGATTGTTAACATTAGCAACACTGTTAATGATTGAAAGCGAACTAAGTAATGATATTCATACTCTCGTATGAAAAATTAAAAGAACTTGTAAATTATAATCGAATTTCCTCAAAAAATAATGGGCACATTTTTATGTAGTTCGGTATGAATATGCATTTATAACAAAGAGATGTATTACTTAAAAGCCATTTTATGTACACACGATTATCAGTAAAGCTCTTAGTGCATGGGTGTCTAAAATCCAAGCTATGGTTTCGAACTGAAAACCATTCTAATAGGTACATAATCCCCTCTCACGACCAGACAAGTCGCACAGGTGACAGTATAGTGGACAGTAGGCAATTAAGGAGAATCTAGGATGGTTTTCGTAAATGAATACAGAGGTGTTGTTGTTCTCCAAAGAGTGTCTCAGACATACTTTAAAGGGCTTAGATCAGAAGATCCGGCTAGCCAATTTATGCAGGGGATGTCCTCCATTTTCAGGTAATCGTCGATGAGTTGAGCCCTGTATGGACGAATGTTGTCGTCCATTAACTGGAATCCAGGACCACCTGTGCCCTTTAAAAGTCAAACATAGATTTCTAATAATTCTTCTTTATGCCTCATAACTATCAAAGAGTCTTTGTCAAATGAATGTGCGGGATGTGCGACCGCCCAATGTAATACCTGCCCAAACCATTTACACTTCCGCCAGCGTAATCATCCTTTTCCGTGATCAGATAACATGGTATTATGTCCCAGACTCTCTCCTAATACGGATACGCTGAAAATCAGTCGTTCAGGCGTTATCTAGACTCATTTGTAAAAAGCACAGAGATCCACTAAAGTATGATCCTAAACGAAAGTTGTGCTTCACCATGTTAAACACTCTATTTTGTGTGCTCTAGAAAGTGGGATACAAACAACAGATATTCTGGTATATAGCCACCTCTCACAGCCGTAGACCATGAAACTCAAGAGCCAGTAACAGCATGCAGCAAACGTGAAAGCTTTGAGTCTATAACGGTCCTGTGTCCCCACGCTGAAAGAGCCAAATAACGACTTTCAATAGCTATTGTGGGTCTTGGCTGTCTTTGACCAAGTCTTTTCAAAGTGGGTCTAATGTTCTGAAACTGTTGTAAAGACTTCATTCACGTAATAAACGGATCCTCGGATAGATGGAAGCACAAAGCTGCCTCTCAATACTGCTGTGATACGGTCATAACCGGTTTTAGCCGGAAGAAACGAGTTTTCCAAAGATTGGCGCGAATCCTATTCGTTGGGACCAGAAAAGAACATTGAGTGTAGATGATAGGCGGTAGAACTGTGATGTTTTTTCTTCGAAGCTCTTGTGTTAAGCGTGTGTGAAATGTTTACCTTAACTGTTCAAAATGTTTTATGTGTTCTATGATATCTGTCTTCTTGTGCTGTTCTGTGACGTCGTGAAGTAATAAATTAAATTTTAAAGAATGAAGAATTTTAATTCGAATTGATCCCGTCACACTGTTTTTACAAATTGCTTGGCCACTGGCAGTTAGATTGAGCTCTGCAACCCATTGAGTTTTTGATCGACCTGCTTCTAGTCTACCAACAATTCTCCATCTCATTGCGTCATCCATACGTCGTGGCTACTCATTTTACAGGATTTTTTATAAGATTTACCAAAGGGGTGCGAGAAACACGGATATTTCGTGGAGAATTATGTGTGTGTGTGAGTACACAAATCGCCAACAACTCTACCAACGCTTATATCACTTCCGTAGTTCACAGCTCCGCAATCACTCACGTGTACATGTACATATTCGACTCGCATAACTCTTAGGCGGCATAATCAGTAAGTTTGGTTCGATACATTTTGTAAAATAGACACAATTCGTACACGAGTGAACGGGAGTGAATTTTATTTTAGCTTACAAATGTACAATACTAATTGTGTAATAGAAATTAGAACTGTGACTGAAGTTTACATTTATTAATCTTAACATTTTAACTATCTGTATTTTGCATTTTTGATATTTTAACAATTTTTTTTTCTGCAGTAGAGTGAATTATTATTCTCCAAATTTTTTAATAAGTTTATACGAGTAAGGAATATATTTCTCTCTTCAAGTCAAATATAAAGAAAGAAAATCCAGATTTCTAACACTCTCGTGCATTTTTATCAATATTTTAATGTGTAAGAAATGCGGTTTACTGTTTTTATCGCAAAAATGTTGATAAGAACTTTGAGGGAATAAACGTTTTTCTTTACAGATAGATGTAAAGAAATTCAAAAACTCCGCATTTCTAACAATTTTATGCATATTTGTGTATATTTTGTTTATTTATAAGACACAATAAACTCAACTTAAAAATAAAAAGAATATTGAATGTTTTATTCATTTACATTTCTAATAATCATTATACACAAAGGAATGTCAAAATTTAATTTCTTATTCATAAAATTATTTTTCTAATAAGTATGCAACTATTTTACTAACAGAGATAATAAAATAAAAATGTTTTTTCAATGTTTTGCTCTTTTTTTTTCAGAACCATAAATACTAGATGACTTATTTAGAGTTATTACTTTTTATTCATCAGTATGTAAGGAGGAGTAACGTGAAAATGTAATAACGATAGCCTAAATGCATGGCTTATGTCTTATAAATGATTATGTAGAAATCTGTAGAATAATTTTATAATTTATAATTTTAATGTTTCTATAATCTTAAAAACTCCACATTGTCATGAAGTAAACAACTAAAACCTGAAATATTACATGCTGAAAACTTTGCTCCAAAAGAGATCCAGTATCTAAAAGAAAAATAAATTGTATATTAGTACCACGTTAATTATGTATAAAATACATTATAAGAAGAAAATGCAATATAAACTACGGGGAATGTGTAATGAAAAAGGTTAAGAGATTGATAAAGATTGTTGAAAAAGATTAAGAAAATTCGAGGAATACTTTAAGAATCAGAGAAATAAATATTTTTAATCAAATATAACCGTCACAAAGTTCCGTTGAACATGAAGTTGAAGTATATTAAAGATTAGTAGTCTTACATAGTATTGAGCCATGGTGACTTTCTCACGTGGCTGAAATTATCAGCCGGGAAACTCAAAGGAACTAACAATAATTTATTTGCACAACACATTTAAAATAGCTTAAAATGAACAGCTGATGTTCTGAACGAAACTAAAAGAACGAAAAGGGATCCGCTTCAGAAGGTGGAAGTGAAGTTAGCAGCTGCTATTTATACTGCTGTTTGTAGAAAATGCAACACCATGAAAGAATCATCAGAATCAAATGAAATTTAATGCAGAAACGACTTGTACTGATACAAATAAATGATGAAATTTTCAAAACAAAAGAAACAAATTAAGCGTCCGAAATCAGTATTTGGTGCAGCCACCATGCGCTGCAATAAGTGCTGCTATACGACGTGGCATGGAGTCAAACAGATGTTGAATATCTGCTTGAGGAAGAGAATTCCATATCGCTTGTATGCGCAACCAAAGTTCGTCTTTGGAAACTGCAGGACGCGGATCACGAGCGAGACGCCGACCAACCATATCCCACACGTGCTCAATAGGCGACATATCCGGTGAATAAGCAGGCCAAGGAAGAAGTTGCATGCGTTGTGCTGAACAGAAGTCTCGAACAGTCCGCGCAACATGTGGGCGTGCATTATCCTGCTGAAAGATAGCTCCAGGGATGCCTTGAAGGAAAGGAACGACTTCGGGCTGTAGCACTTCACGGACGTACCTGTTGCTATTGAGATTACCCTCAATTCGTATCAAATTGGATCGTCCATGATACGAAATCGCACCCCAGACCATAACTCCGGGTGTTCGACCACTATGTCGTTCAATAATACACTCAGGAAGGCAGCGTTGACCGGCATAACGTCTAACACGAACACGGCCATCATGGGTCCACAAATTGAAGCGTGATTCATCTGAAAAGACAACTTGGTGCCAATCAGCTCGCCTGTCTCTGTGCTCAAGAGCCCACTGCCGACGCAGCCGTCGATGATTCGCCGTGAGGGGAATCCTGTATAAAGGCACCCTTGCACGCAATCCACGGCGCAGCAGACGACGACGAATTGACGAAGCCGACAATTGTACACCTGTAGCAGTAGACCAACGTGCTGCCAGCTGCCTGGAGGAAGCTGTGCGATCATTCACCGCCATGCGGAGCAGGTGTCGATCATCGCGCTCTGACGTCACCTTCTGTCGTCCAGTGCCTGTTTTTCGAGTTGTTCGGTGCTCGTCGGTCCACTGCTTCCAAACTCGCATCACTGTGGAACTGTTCCGCTGCATACGAGCTGCTATTGCGCGATAGGAAAATCCTCCTTCTCGAAGGCCGATTATCCTCCCTCGTTCAAACTCCGTAAGTTGCTTGAATTTCTCATTCTTCCGTCGTGGAGGCATACTCAGGTCTCACTAAACGTTTGCCACTAACAAATAATCATAGACTTTTTTCAACGTCCCGCTACAGCACTTTATTTATACGCTTTCAGCATCAATTCAGAGGGCGCTGCGCGCGCCGCGCACGCGCGATGGCTCTGAAACTTTATTAATTTGCATAATATCCTATAATTGACATTTGCTGCGAATTTCATTTGATTCTGATGATCCCTTCATGGTGTTGCATTTTCTACAAACAGCAGTTTAAATATAAGATCAGAAGAACTTGAATCCACTTCTGTGCACCTTTTCTTTCACTCTTGACTGGATGTTTTACTTTTCAGTAAGTGATAGTGTTACAAGCCTTCTGATTCCAGATCGGAATGTCGAGTGTTCAAATCACGTCCGGGTCACCATTATGGTATTGTGCCTTGGTAAGGTTGAAGCTGCTGTTTAAATGTAAGATCACAGATGGACTAAAATTCACTTTGATGCACCTAGTTTATCACACTCAAGTGGACCTATTTCTCACGCTGGTTAACTTGAATGGTGATGGTAATGACGCAAGATTCCGCAATTGTATTGGTGCTCTTTTAAGAAGAACCAAACCACACAAATAAATAGATTAGTTTCTTATATTATTTTTTAAGGGGGTCACTTCACGCAGCCTTTTCCCTATCTCCGTAATGTTAAAAATGACCAATTTTAAGGAACATTTTTAAAAAATTGACTGGTTGTAGAGTTACCAATTTTTTTGTGTTCATTTATTGAATAGTTATTATTATTTTAATGAGAGCTTTTTTGAAATTTTGATTAGTTTTTTTTAAAAAAATTATTATGTGATTTTACACGTGAAAAGTTCAAAAACAAAGAAAATTTGTGTACATTTCAACCTGTAAAAAAATTTTGAAAACTTTTTTTGACAAAAGCTCTCATTAAAATATTCCTTTATGTACTAGTAATACATGTACCAAATTTCAAAGCTATAAGATGAGTAGGTTTTTTAAAAATGTTCCTTTTGTGTTGAAATTTACAGTTTTGAGATAATGCAATTTAAAGTACAAACTTACCATTCACTAATAGATATCAACACCAAAGCTTCAATTGCTTGGGTCATCTGCTAGATAATCTTCTTGTCTACATTTTAATAGTCTGTTTTTAATTCTAGCTTTATTGGTTCTTTGTAAAATTGCCTTTTTTGCTTTCTTTATGTGAACACGACCTGCTTCTTGTAATGCTCGACATGTATAAAATCCAGGTTGAACATTTAATAAACTAAAAACTTTTAATTTTGTAATGAATTCTTGATTAAATATAGATATTGCTTCATACTTTCCAGCTTTTAATGTTCCTAATTCTACATATACATTTATTGGGATTATGTCAGATGATGCTATTTAAATTTTGAATTTTGCCATGTAGGAATCTAGAAAGTAGTTCAGGACTTGAAAAATCTCTAACTATTGTTTAATACAATTTATAATAACATCAGGTAAGTTATGTTTGTGTTTGTATTGTTTTCCTTTAATTATGGACCTATTACATGCACACCACTTGTCGTCACCAGTGGAGCAAAGACTGAAATACTGAGTATATCGCAGCTTGTGTAATGACTCTGAGTGATTGAAGATCCAGAGTGCCCCTTCAACTTCCAGTTCTCCACTATTTCCAAAGTAATTTGCGAAATACTTCTCTCTGTGTGCATTTCCATTCCTCAAATTGCACGAATATCTGGAAAATAATTCGGCATCAACAATCTTTCCAGTTTCGACACTAACTGTTGTCACGACACCATTTAGTGAAACAAGCCCTCCTTTTACCAGTTGCCATCAATAGCCCCAGGTACATTTGGACTTCCATCATTTTTAGATATTTTGTTAGCAGCTATTGCCATAGAAGCTCTTGCGACTTCCTCTATCGCATCATTTAATGAGTGGGATAACTCATAAAAGCGCTTAGTAATGGGAGGTAAATTCATCACTCCGCAAAACCATTTCGCAGCAGCATACCATTTGCCAATTGATCTCATAGCATATGAAAGTCTCGTATTAACTTCATGTACATTACTATATCCTTTATTAGTTAAACTCTGAGTGACTCTAATATTAAGGACTGGTTGTTCGAAACCACAACTGTCACAACATATAAATAGTTCTGTAGCCAAACTTTGGATTTGACGACCAAGATTAATATGGATACCATGTTTTTTACATTTTATGCATAACACACATAATTTTAAGCAATAAGAAAACAGAGTAATGTCAATTATTTCCTTAAATTTATCAGAAGAATTTAAAAAAAAACTTCATACTCACCAGCATACATACATAACATTGATAATTACCATACCAGCATACTTACCATATTTATAAACATTTTTGAGCTTATAAAACTTTAAAAGAACTTTTATTTAATAAACAAACATCTCTCTCAAACTTCTATTTCTTAAATGTTTCAGCATTAAACCGAGACATAATGAAAAATATAAAAGAAAAAAGTTTTCGAAAAGAACAGATTGTCTACATTAGGCGAGTCTAAAATAGCACGTTGCATTCGATAACAAACGTTGAAATGTAAACAAACTGCTATTACTATTCACTTCAATTCTTTCCTCAACAAGTTGCTGATCGATGAAAATTGTTTTCATGAATTTAAAATAATTTGATAAGGCTGGAAAGAAGCATGTATAATATGTTTCGTTTTAAAAGGGGGTGGGGCCATCAGCTGTTTTGGGTCTTGACACATGTAAACAACTTTTTAAAAAAAATATTTAAAATACTTCTAATTTAGCTAGAACAAAAATTTAAATTGCGTTTGACGCAGAAATATTTGTAGTTTCTTTTTCAAAAAAAAATTGAAAAATCGATTTCTTGACCGATTTGCGTGAAGTGACCCCCTTAAAAAAAGTTGAAAAATTTATTCTGTACGTTATGATACCTAATTTAGAATAATATTTCAAGCAGAATCCAGGATATAGACATAAATATTTTCACAGCTGACTAATTTGTTTTGCCACGCCAATGATGAAATCCCTTTACATTTAAACTTATGGGAAAATGTACAACTGAACAATGTGTGAAATTTATCCATTGCTACAATGCAAATTAAAGCTTCTTTGTTCACACGCAGGGGCACATTGAAAATAATTTTCATTTGAAATTACTTCCATCTAGGTTTAAAATACCAGCATTGGTTAAGCGTTTCAACACAATATGTCAAATATACACGAAGAATGCTGAGATCCCGCTCATCTTGCATTAAGGTCAATCTCGATCTTGTTGAAGAAAATGGCTCCTGTAGTCTCGATCGTGAACTCATGGCCGGCATTGTTTCAATTGAGTCGTGAGTTCGATTCCTGATGTTACAAAAGATCCGCTGCGTAGAAGGGCAGATACATTAAATCTGTCGAAGCTTCGAGGCATTTTGTTGGAGTGGTGCGGAAGTTTGGGGATGGGGGTACTAACTCGGGTGTTGTCCTCGTCACTTGACCGAGTCTCAAAATTACGAGTTCCGTTGCCAATAGCTCTGGTGTTGTAGAAATACAAAGTTAATAAAATCAATCTAACAATCGTGTTGAAGAAAGCATAACTGAAATACCAGGAACATCGAACTGATACTGCTCTAGAGAAATTAAAATCAGATCCTGTGTTATTTCGATCTCACAATTCTAAATGTTTGAGTGCACCTAAAAGTTCGTGAGTTCACTAATAATCCGAAAACCATGGGTCAGCTCAAAACAACACCCATCAAGAAATTCAAAGGACACATCAAGAAATATCGCAAGCTGTTATGAAAAATGTGACGGAAAGAGTGGTCAGACGCTGAAAAGGAAAGCATAAAGCGCGAATTTTCTTACACATCATCATTTCTATCGTGGATTGCAGAAAGCACGGCGAGATGCAGTAATCAGGAAAGGGCTATGTATTTTGAAATCCACGGTAGAAATGGCGATATGTAAGAAAAATCGCGCTTTATGTTTTCCATTTCAGTTCATCGCTTGCTCTCTGCATATGCATTGCTTGTTTAGATATTTTCTTACCCCTTAAATTTTTGCCCATAAGTTTCGAAACGCCTTGTATATATATGTCACATACAAGGAATTATCATTAGGAGAGTACATTTTTAAAAAAATGTTAACTCGTTTTTTTTCCCACTCCGATGGAGATTTTAAATTTTTTTTTAAAATTTTAAATTAGTCAATCACAAAAAATAATGCAAGTTTATGGCATGAAAAGTACTGAATATTTTTCTTTGTTTATATGTAACAGGTTTCTCATGCGTATTTCTCTTCTTTTGATACTTTCATATAACGTTATTTGTTTTGATAACCTCTGCTTGTGAATGAAGCTTGATTTATGTAAATTAGAATCGATATATTGAAATGCAGTGAATGAGACCGAGCAGATAGCAAGAATTGAAGTATTATAAGCGATAAAGAGATCAGGGGATTGTTTTAGAAATGAGAGAGAGAGAGAGATCAGAAAAGTAAATTTTAAAATATAGTTGGGAAATTTAAAATGTTTCATTAAATTATATCTCCATTAAATGTTTCAAGTAAATATGTTCAAAAGAAAATATTATGGAAAATAGCGTTTCCACCTTTTCTTTTCTTTCTTTTTTCGTAATTTATAAAATTTGAAGAAAGATTTATAATGAGAAAGTTTACTTTTGCATAACACTACAAATTTTCTTACAAAAATATAAACGTGATTTTTTTTTCATTAAAAAGGAATTTAACACAATGATATATGATGTTTTAAATTTGTTTTCCTCTGGTGACTCTCACTATCTCAATTATTAGATAAGTCCAACTTACCAAAAATTAAAAAAACAAATTTTAAAATTCTTGATTTTATTTGGATATCAATGAAACATCCAATTTTTATATACAGCTTTGTGAAAAAAAAATGTATTGGTTTTACAAAAGTTAAGGTAATATAAAAGTTAATTAAAACATTCCTGACACATGAAATTTATCTTAAAATTAACAGTTGAAATTCACGAATTAATGAAAAGAACTAGAAATTACATAATTTAATGGAACTTTAATGGCTAAAAAATTGACGAAAATTTAATTTAACTTCATCGAATCTTTTAGCTAAACTGTAGGTTATTTATTATGGATCTCATAATTTTGAACTACGTTCACAATGTCGAGAAAATGAATTAACAATTGAATGTAAATGAATCCGACTAATAGAGAATGGTAAACATTCGCTTTCAAATATTAAGAAACATGTTGTTTTTATTAATTTCTGAAATAAACTAAAGATGGCAGCAGTAGGATACACTTATGTCTGGACTGGTATCTCCACACTTAAGGCAACACGGTTTATTTTAAAATTTATTTGAAAGTGTTTGTAAAGTACCTCAAAATTTGACATATTTAAAAATGTGAATGAGTGTGTTTGTCGTGAAAAGATGCAATAAGTAATCCTGTTGTTGTTTTTTTCCAAAATCTATTCAGAAGAAAAATTTGAAACTCAGTTCAAAATAAATTTCTAATCATTATTTCAGAATATATATCAAGAGCTCAGTGCTTAAGTTTCATATGTGCGAGTGAGTATGAGTGTAAGAAGGAACATAGGTAGGTTTTCTGTTAAAATGCAATATTAAATTAAGTGTATTCCCCCCCCCCCAAACATTCGGTGCATGGAATTTTTAGAAATCTGCTTGTTCAGCACAAAGATTGAAACAAGTAATAAGTAAAAAGAAATCGAAGAAAAATATAAATATTACAGAAATTTAAAAAAAAAATTCTGAAATTTTATGTATATGATCTTCTAAATATTAAATTATTCATTGCCATCTGTTATTAGTGTCATATTAAAAGACTTTGTGATCTAGAATAAAAAGACATACCACACAAAGGTCCTGGGCATAGTAGAATACACTTACACGAATCCGTATTTAAAACGTGGCCTTTTTCACATAATAGGCCTCCACAACATACGTGGCTGTAGGTCTTTTTCGGATCAGAGGGATCTGGAAAAAAAAAAAAAAAAACGTTACAAAATAATAGCTTGGTTTTGAGACAATTAAGGTTTTAGAAAGCTAACTATAAACATTTAAGCATATAAAAAAAAACCATGAGCGTTAATTTTAATTGTAGTCTTTATTTGGACTTTTATCACATTGCAGTAATGATTCATTCTTTCATCACATTTTTAGTTTCATTAATATTTCTAACATATTTACAGTCTTCATTTATACTTTTAGCCAATTTTAATTTTATTACTTATTATTAATATTCTAAAATTATACGATTGTTCTACATATACATTTAATCTGCACAGTCAAAATATCAATCTGATTAGAAACAAATGACCATCTGTTTTTAACAATTTAGATTTACTGTATGCAAAATTAGCATCCCTTTTTTTCTAACACAAGAAGAGTTTTTGCAATCGAAGGCAATTTGTAGATTCGCTAAATTAATTAACTTTGAAGTTTGATTATGTTTTACGAAAATGAGCACAATTGGCTATTGTATTATTATCTGTATCAAATCTTATCAACAATAATTACTCTTAAAATGTACGAAAAATGTAGAAGAACTTAACAACTTAAATAATTTCAAAATTCCTGTGTGACTCTAGACAAAAAGTTTCTGAGTTTTGAAAATTTAGAAGAAAAGAAAATAAGTTTTTTTTTTTTTTTTTTTTTTTTTTTTTTTTTTTTGGTGCTTAAATCTTGAAAAATGGACTGTTTATGAGGGTGAAATTTCATTGAAAGTTACATTACGGACTATAGATTTTATCTCCTTTAGTTGGTATCCTCAAGACTTTATGTATTCGCTATAAATACTGCTTTATAATATTATTACAAAAGTTCTCCGTCTCGTATAGGAGTTTTCGAGTGAAATCAGTTGAACAAGGAGGATAGTGACAAATGACGCTTTATTTACAAATATTCAGAGCAAAATGAACAAAGGAAGCAAGGCCTGGATAGAATAACAACACAAATAGGAAGCACAGCACTTGTATGGATTAGCAACACATGTACAGAAACAAAAACGGCACTTGTAAAAGGCACAGTTGTTTCAGTACCTTTCAGCTTTCCAGCCTACTATCTCACACTTATTTCCGTATGATTTCCGTAGTTCCTTCAGTAAATCTCTGCAGTAATACTCTGTACTTCCAAGGCAGTCTCCGACTGTTCCCAGCATATTAAAGGCTGCTTTTCAACAGATTCACTCGGCTACACTCCAGATAACTCCTTGATAGATTCGCCCAGCCAACACTAACAGACTCCAATCGATTCCCGATCAATCCCCTCCGGCTTCGCATCTCTCCCTTTTAAAACCACAACGGCCAGGTGTGACGTCTATGGGAACATTCAGGAAAAGTCCATAACTTTGCTCCCAGTCGAGATTTCGACTACATTCCAGCCTTTTCTGGAAACAACTTCTGGGCGCCAAGCTTCTGGACAAATCGCCAAAATTAAGAGGTCATTGGCCATTGCTGAAGGTTAAGACGCCATTGCTTAAACTTTTCATGGCTGACTGTTGAAATCTCTGTAAAAGTTTCTTTTCTTTTTTTTTAAAAGAAATGTTGTAGGGAATTTTTAATATTTAAAAACAGTTTTATCAAAATAAAAGGGACGAATTATTTTTAAATATTATTAAAACTGAATTCCATAAATGAATGCATTGTGATTTATTTCTAAGTTTACAGCAATTAGTAAATAACGAAAAGAAGGAAATTGGCAGCTATACTTTATCAACCTCATACAACCAAGTACAAGACGGAATATAAACAAGTTATTACTCTAAGTGCAACTAATATGCAATTTAATGATCAAAATGTTGAAAAACAAGCTGAAATATTCAGGATGTCAATAATTCATGAACCATGTTTCAAAGCTCCCAACAAGTGAAATCAGTCACCAGAAAATTGTAAATTGTTGTAGTTTTTTTTTTTTTTTTTTTTGATGAAACCAATTTCTGAGTTTCATTCAGTTCTTGGGTTGTGGGCTGACTTACGTTAAATCTGTCGAGGTCCAAAGTCCTCCCGATGGTATTGTGCGTAAATTAGGAAAGGAGGTGCCAGCTCAGGTATCGTCCTCGTCATTTGACCTATGTTCAAAATCACGCGGACCGTCACCAATAGCCCTCGTGTTGCTTTTAGTATGACGTTAATAAAACCAACCAATCAACCAACCAAAATTGCAATATTTTTACTTATAAAAATATTAAAAGAATTATTATCTTTTTCATAATTTACAGTTTGAGTCCTCTGTGATATGAAATGTTTTAATTCTAAAAGAAATGTAAAAGAATGCAGGCTTTTTTCCCCCAGTAATATCACATTGGAACTGTACATTAGAATATTAGAATTTTCGGAGGCGGATTTCGAAATTTTTCATCCTGCTCACGTGAGGAATTTAAAACTCAGTTCATGAAATGATTTTCTCATTATCTCAAAACGATACATATTTAATGGACTTGAGACACGAAGTACTCATTCAATCACTAGATTTCAGGGACTCTATAGGGTAGAAAGTGTGATTTCAAAATTTTCCTGTAAGATATCGTAATGATTTCAAAACCAAGAACATGTGAAGTTTTCTCATGATCATTAAATGACAAATATTTAGTGGAAGTGAGACACGAACTTACAGCCACGAATTACTCATTTAACCTATATATCTCAATGACTCTATATTAAAGAGAAGGTGATTTCGAAAGGTGATATTAAATGTTTTCTGCTCGGTCACATGATGATTTAAAAGCTTGTAACTGCTGTAATTTTTTTCATTACATCTGGATGATAAATATTTAATAGAATATAGGAACAAACAATGCACACATTCGATCGCCAGATCTTAGGGACTGTATAGGATAGAGAAGGTGATTTTGAAATTTTCCTGCAAGATCTGGTAAGGAAATAAATTTTTTTTTATTTCTAATGGTTAATTATAAACAGTTACAGCAAAAAAATAGGAAAGAAAAAAAAAACAATTGCAAGGGAACGATACACAAAAAAGGAACAAGAAATAAAGCAACAAAGTTCATTAATGTAACGTTTAGAAAGAAGACTTTCGAAGCGCGGGGCTGTGGAGCAGATGAGCGGAGTTCATATCCTCACCAGAGCTGTACAAAGTGCAAGTCGAGGAAGAAGTAATTTTGAATCTAAAAAAGAAGTTTTCGTAAGCAATCATGTCCGGTGGCTAGGTGGAATTCAACGACCCTCTCTATGCCTTGGGCCAACACTCATCGAATCTTGGTGAGTATAGTAGCTTTCTCGTGATCTCTAAACGACAAACATTTAGTGGAACTGAGACGCGAACACACAGCCATGAAGTACGCAATTGACCAAAAGGTCAGAGAGATTGTATTGGGTAAAGAAAATCAAGATCGAGATAATAACTAAAAACTTTTTGTATGTTTCTCAACACATAAATACTTACTGCAAGATCTACACATTTTTCGACAGTATCTGTTCCTTACTGCGTTCTTATTCATTGAACATGTATCCTTGTTAGGAAATCCTGGGTTGACTCCACATTTTTCGTGCGCATCTTCACAAATTTCTTCATATACGCAAGAAAAAAAAAACTTATCCATCATCCTAGTTAAATCACATTCCATTAACATACATGAATCAAACAGTAAATGTGTACGGTCGTCAAAAAAAAAATGGGTCAGTAAATTTCGTAATTCTCATCACAGCTTGGCGAAATGACATAATTCTTAATCACTCAAAGGGAACAAAGTAACTATGTAAATTGTTTACTTAATGAAATGAAAAAAAATCAATTAACAAAATTAATTGACATAATTCTTAATGACTCAAAGGGAGGGGAATAATAGCTTATTTACTCGATTAATTTAATTAATTATCATAATTAATTAACATAATTAATTGATATAATTCTTAATCATTCGAAGGGAACAAAATAATGTCGGTAAGCACTTCATTAAATTAATTAATACAGTTAGATAATTAATTACAAAAGAATTTCCAATTCAGATTTTTACAGAATTCGAAAGCAAATGATCAAAATTGCTTTTGTTTCAAATTTTTTTCGAATCCGATCACTTCTTCCAAAAATATTCAACAAAATCTATTCGGGGGCTATATTCTAGAATTTTTCACGGAAACTATTGGCAATATTTCCCCCCCCCCGTAGTAAGTGGACTGAAGATTTAAGAATTATAAACTTCAGCTAAAATTTAGAACTCTAAAAATTGTAAAGTGGACTGAAGATTTAAGAATACGGCTGCTTATGACTCCACGATTCTTGATCATTTGACATTGAATGTATTCTAAGCAATGATAGGTGAGAAAAAAGCATTAAAAATTGGATTAAGGGTTCTATGACATAAGAATTCTAATTATATATTAAGTCATTTGATGAGATACAATTTACTTCTTTTTTTCAGTGTGTTGCGTAACACTATTTAATAATTCATAAATTTCATAATAACTTATTTTATTTTCTCGAATTAAAAAGAAGTTTCCTGTCGCTTGACTGTTGTGGGATTTTTTTTTTTTTTTTTTTTTTTTTTTGTTCCCAAGTTTTTAGAGACTTATTTAACATTAAAGAATCAATTTTTAAGCCCCAAAACTCAAACCTTTTCAACAAAAGTTTACTAAATTTAAAATTTAGACTACGTTTAATAAGAAAAATTGAAGGAACATTTGGATTTATCATAGAAATTTTCTTTTTTAAGAATTAATTAATTATGCTAGTCTGTGGCGAATCACTTCTTCTACCCGACTCTTGTGCTATAACTCAGTCAAATACTACTAACTCGAAAAGTCAATAACCTACGCAAGGATACACCAGTCAAATCTCACACAATTATTTATTCATCAATTTCTGTAATATGATGTCTAAAGAATATTTGCTCTCCTTGGTGAACCCTTGGATTAATTCTCCTATTCCCCTATTATTGAATTAATACTCTCTTACCAGAATCTCTCCAGCTGAGTTTGCCTTGATTTCTCAAATCCTCTGCGACCGCTATCACCCGCAACAAATTTTGATATCATTTATCACGTGTAATGCGTACACTCAGTGCTAGTCCCACTCGACCTCTTTCCGATAAACTTCCTTTTGCTTATTTATCGTCATATCTATCACACCTTACTTTATTTCTACCTGCCTCTAATTAACATAATCATGTTTCATTTTGGTTGGGAAGAAATTGTTTATTTCATTCAATAATCTCAATTAAAGTCTCCAAGGTTACTGAAGAGCAAATCGCGAATAGCCTTACGTCACAAGTCAAGTTAACGAATCCGCAGCACCATGGCTCCCTTTAAGTCAGAAATATTGGTATCAATGTTATTCAACTACGATACGAATTGCAGAAATTCTTAAAGGAGTATAATTATCTTTAACAAAACTCTAATTTTTTTTTAAACATGAAGCAAATAAATATCTAAAGATGCTCGTAAAAAATAAATATAAAGCGAGTTATTGATTTGAACTTACTTGAACAATCAGGTGAGTCCCAACCATCGGCGCAATTGCATTTGCAAGAGGTTTCGTCCAGTTTTCCACAGTTCAGACACGTCAAATTACAAGTTGCCTCGGCTATTCACAACACAAAAATATTATACTATTAGGATTAATCCAATTGATTCTAGATATGTAGACGCCCCCACAGGGAATCCGTGGAAATTAAAAGCATAATTTGTTTCCATTTACCAAGAAAAAAAATATAGTAAGAAATTAATAATAAAGCTCTAAAAATCATTTATACAGAGTATCAATCAGATTTAATAAGGAAAAATGGGTTTAAAATAATAAATATAAGTAAGAAAAACATTTATAAATAAAGCTTTCATTTTAAAATAGATTAAAAGTCATATAAATATTTTTATGTAAGATATTCATAAGATTTTCAGGCACTTTGCTAAGTAACATAGGTACTTACCGATAAATTAAACACTATAAATAATTATTTATTAATAGGATAAAAAAAAGTAATAAGGCTTCAAGATTTTATAAATAATATAAATTTATTATATTACTTATTAAAGTTATCCACGTAACTTTTCCATTTTAAAACTAAATTACATTTAAAAATTTATTTATGTACTTTTTAATCCATCTTTGAATGTAAGAATGAATTAAAAAAATTTTACCTATATTTATTTAACTCATTTTAGTCAGGAAATTTAAGACTAAAAAGTTATTGCGTAAGCGACATGTGTTTACAATATTTGAACTCAATCGGAAGTTGTTAGGGGCAAGGCACCAAGGCTCCTACTTTCTACTCCTCCCTTTCTAAAAATGTTTGTTCACCCAAGTTCAACTTTTATCAAATAATCATCTCAAAATCACATCATATCTGGTTTTTTTTTTTTTTTTTTTCATGAACTATCAGCTAAATCAAACTGGGGTATTGTATATTTCACTTTCATGTCATTTCATTGAATACGCAAGAAACTGAGCATGGAATCTCAGCGATCATAAATAAGGAAAAAAAAGTGGTTATCAAAGTCAATTTTATCAATGCAACAAGAAGGTATATTGCGATAATACAATGGTTCACGCAAGAGGCCTTAATTTACGACGAACTCTGTTAATGAAGTTTTGCTGAAAGCAAAAAAAAAAAAAAAAAAAAATGCTTTGAGGAAGCTTACCATATTTTTTGGATTCAACGTGGAATATACTTTTGAAATTACTTAAAAGTCTTAACAGTTTACTAAAACACTATACTTATTCAGGTGTATTTTTCACTAAACATGACTTTTCTCAGTGAAGATTAGTTTGTTTTGATTACATAATAAAATTCCCAAGCAAGTTCTGAATTAACTTTAACATTTATTAGATATTTAACAGTAGATATTGGAAGTCTACCCCTTTCTGTAGACCAAATATTCTCCATAACTGAAAAAAAACTCTCTCAACTGAAGCGGATCTCCCGAGCTAAGACGTCGCAAATTCATCCATTTTAGAAATATTGTAACATGAAATATTCTTTCGAAGTACCTCAAAATTTGATTTTCGCTTCTCTTTAATAGTATCAGCGGCTTTTACAGAATGTGAATCAAAATCTACTCTTAGGTTTTGCATTACCTAGTTCAACAGAGTAAGTTCATCAAATAGATCATGAATACTAATGGAATATTTTATAATTTCATAAATAAATTATGCACTTTCTTCTAAATTAGACTGAATCGTAAGCGTATCCTCTGAAACCTTATAACTTTATCTAAACTGGTTCTCTACAACTCTCTACGACTATTGGATGCAAGAATTATAAAAATTGTCAGCACATTAGATTTTTTTTTTTTCAGTTCCTGAAAATCATTATTTTCTTTTAGAGGATATAAAAATTATTTGGCAGAAGATGGTATAAATTTGTGGGTTTAATTGAGAGTAGATATTGTTTAAAATCTCTATATCGAACATAAAGGAGTAAAATTAAAAACACAAATCCTCGCCAGTCATAAAATTCTCAAACATCAAACAGCACTAAAAAACCTAGTATTGTCCAGTCTAATTCCCGATATCTGGTAAGCCAAGTTTCTAGTAATGATGCAGACTTTGGCTTACAATGCCTCGTCGATTGTTTCATTTTATTTCAGTACCATCTAGCTTTTCTTGAATGGTTTAAGTTATTCTTATATCGATTGGTTAATCAACGTAGAACTATTATCCGATTCAGAAACGAGAAAAAATTAATCGATTACCAGTAATACACTTGTCCTAGTGCGAATAAATCGGCTCACTAAGCATCAGCAGTTCAGAAAAGTTCATGGGCAAAGGAACGTTATTTATAATTAAATAGATCGAATAATGGTACAAACACAAAGACTGACGTGTTTGTGAAAGGAAGAATTGTTGGAATGCTCGAATCATGAAGTTTGTGCTACGACTCTCTTACAACAACGCCAGAAGTTAAAATGCCTTATTTAGTAGCCCGAATGATACGTCTACTTTGGCCTGGTTGGTTAAGGCACAGCAAAAAGTTTTTTTCAGCCTGGTTGGTATGGGTGTATCAAAATGCGAATGGTAAACTTTTCTTCGGACCAACTGGACCAGGGTTCGAAATAGCCACATTCGATTTCAGAGCAATTCTCTTTAATTCTCTTTCCCACCGCGGGGTAGAAAAACATCCTCCGATGCTTCGGAATAAATGTCCTACGCTGAAGTGGTGACTCAAGACTTGAACACTAGATGGCAGCATAGTCTAAACTACTGATTACAAATGCTCCCGACGCAAGACACTTGCCTCTGTATGTCTAACTAAGAAAATCGCACATAAATCACGACCAGTAACATTCCCTCCTGTCGACGAGACCCGCCACTCAACAAGAGACAGCCAATGATCTCAAATGGAAACTGTTCCATGCAAAACTCAATTCAACAGGGATTGATTGAAAATCAGTTGCAGTAATGGCTGAAAAAAATCAACTTTCTATACAAATACCAATGTTACTTTTCGTATTATCACGATGATACCATAGGGGGAGTAAGCAGCGACTCTCTTCTGCAACAACGCCAGAAGTTAAAACGCCTTATTAACTTACCCGAATGATACGTCTACTTTGGCCCGGTTGGTTGAGGCACAGCAAAAAGCGACCGGTCAGCATTCTTCGGAACCACTGGTCCATGGTTCGAAACAGCCGCCGTCATCCAAGGTCACCCACAACTCTCTCCTCCTCCACGGAGTAGAAAAACATCCCTCGATCTTTCAGAGAAAAAGTTCTACCCCAAAGTTGCATTCCAAATTAGCACGAATGCTAAATCTCCACAGTGTGTGATTTTGAGACTAACAGAGGTTTCGATATGAAGCAAATGTTAACAATCACTCCAGGTACACCAGTATTTGACAATAACTCAGCGGTTCCAGAGGAACAGTTGTGCCAGAGAACTGGATTCAGCGATCATAGCCGCTACACAAGTATTAGGTTCTAGACAAACTATTTATAGAAGACACACAATCAAGACAGTTTCTATACCAGGTGACTTTGAGTTAACCTCTCTCTTCCATCTACCCATAAATACACTCGTTAATACTGTAATTTGGGGCATCAGTACTGAAGTTTAGGGCATTGGCCCAATGTGTTGTTCATTGACGAATATCTCTTTAGACTCATATCTAATGAAAAACGAGAATGTGGAAATGGTTTTCTCCCTAGAAAATCACTGGAAGTGTCGTGGTGTGGGTAGGTATAAATGGAAGGTCGAACAACCTCCATATCTTTGAGACGGGGTCTGTAACTGCTAAAAGATACAAAGATAAGAAGCTCTTGATCCTTATGTTCTCCTGATTCTAGGTGCTGCCGGCCTGATTCCCTGTTTTAGAATTATAATGTACCTTGTCACCTTGCGAGCCTGATCAACAACAGCAGCCTTTCCGCATCCACCAAGCTTCGTTTCAGACTGCAAAGAGCTTTTGAGTTATTTGGAATTCTAAGAGCCCACAACACATCTACTGTGTCATAGCAAATTTGGAATATTGTAGAGCAGCGTGCAATGTTTCATTGAAGAATTTTTTTTTATTAAATAGTATTTAATAAATTAAAGGTAAATAAAAATAAACTTACCACATACACCAGGATTTCTTTGACATTGTTTCTCGGACACTACAAATAAAATAAATTTCAATAGTATGTCCGTAATCAAACTGTCAAAAAATGAGATACTTTTGAGAAAAACAAATTTATAAATTTTTCCAAACTGAGAGATATTAATCAATAAAAATGACAATTTTGCTCTTCAAGGGTAACACGACATTTGAGCTTTCAAAAAAATCGATTGAAATTATAGCAGCAAGAATTTTATACAAGGTTGATTTATTTAATTATGATAGTTACCTATACCAAGATCATCAAAAAGCAAGACGCGACACCAATCTGATGTCCAATATTCAAGCGATTCCCTCCTTCGAATCATCAAAGGAGGGAATCGCTTGCAACTCGAAATCACACCCCAAATGTTTTGCTCATGACATTCTTTTTTTTTACGTTATAGGTTCTCAAAGAAGTAGGTGCCTCTCACCAGTGAGCAGTGTAGAGAGCAGAGGGTGCATTTAGGGTTTAAGAGTAAATTAGAGAGCTTTGAGAACCAACTGCAGCCCCCTAGGCAATAGCTGAAATGTCACGCTGAAAAGCTTGATTTATGCAAAATCATAGAATACATCTTTGAACAAATGGTTTGATATTTACATATACAAGCACGTCTATCATTTTCACCAAATCAAAAGCCGTAGTCAAATTCCACGATGTACAATCAAAAATAAAAATTGTTCCCGAGTTTGCTTGAACACAATGCCTTGTTCATAAGATCTCTTTTAAGCCACCTAATGGGCTATTGCTTTAGATGGAGCGTTTTGGTGTACCAGATCACTCTTCAATTTTCTTATCGTTTGTCTCAAATTTAATTACATTTAGCCTAAATATATCCAATTTAATAATATATCGTTTCCTTTAATTTTATTATCGGAAAAGTTTACAATTGTCTATTTTTCGATATTTCATTGATTACTTTAATTCTTATATTTAATTGAGTAATTTAATAATAATTACAAAAAAAAAATGCACCTTGGGTGGCTAAATCTGTTCTTCGTAAAACATTGCATAGTGCTTTTATATTATTTTTCTTTTATTTTTTGCAAAAAATAATTAAAATTTAGGACGTATCTTCTACAGAAGAGAATGTAATGAAGAACTTCGGAAGTTACGGCCTAATTCCTTCAAAAAAAAAAGACTGTTTAACGAGCACATTATATTTGCTTGTATTTAAAAACAGACAAGTAATGGAAATGTACAGTTACAGATTGCATCAAGAGAATATCAATTACAAATGGAACGGGGAATAGAATCAAGTTGATAATTGTACTAAGGTTGATTTAAAACTGGTTCAAAAAATTATCATAGATTGAATGGGGATTTATCTATAGGACTAAGCTGACAAACGCAAATTGAGAGAAAAAATTACTTGAGGAAATTTTATGTACAAAACTCGTCCACAAAAGAAAAGAAAAGAAATCAATTGGACAAGTCACGACAAGGTTAAGGCTCCCATTGACCTGCCAATATCAAATTCTGACCATATTTTGTTACTCTTTTTCTCAAATCTGGATTATTGACTTTAATTGAATGGAATAAAAGGCATTCGAAAGAGTGGAAAGAAGAATGTTTCTGGTGATTATATTTTTTCACTTTATGACTTTTGGAAGTATATATATATATATTGTTAAAACCCTGATAATTCACAAATACAAAAATTCTATTATCTTGTCTTGTTGTAACCAGGGTAATCAGTCTCGATTGGTAGGAAAGTTAAGGATTTTTCCTGATTTTTCGCTGTGACTTCCCTTCTGGCCCGAGCGGCCATACACATGGAAATATGCGAAGCCAGAGGTATCCTCGGGCCAGAAGGGAAGTCACAGCGAAAAATCAGGAAAAATCCTTAACTTTCCTACCAATCGAGATATCGCCAAGATTTCAGCATTTTCTAGAATTTTCGTTTCGCCGCCAAACTCGCCAAGTTTCTCGCAATGTCATCAAATTTGTCACCAATGGATCATTGTTCAGCCTACTTTGCTGATTGTCGAAATATCTGCAAATAAAATTTTATCTTTTCCCCTATAAAATAAATTTCGCAGGGAAGTGTCATCTCAGGTATGTAACAATATTATTCAATTCAAGAAAAGGAGTGGTGTGTAATTTTTTTTCTTGAAGGTGACAGTGATTTATTATTATTAATTATTATTAATTTTTTTTTTGGTTAAAGAACGATAGACTAAAAAAGATCGGAAACCTGTGATCTGGACAAATGTCGAATCATCAGGAATCACTTTGATGTAACCATTCACGATACCTTTCCGATGTCGAAAACATCCCTTCGAATGTTGAATACCTTGCAACTCGATATTACTCCTCCAAATGTTTTGCACAAGATGTTAATCTCTTTTAAGATCAAAGAGTAATATTTGAATATTTACAGCGAGTACTTTCATTTCACTCTAACTGAGGAGGGTTTCTTATAAAATGCATGCGTTTATACATATAATGGATTTTTAATTCTTCGAAGAAAATAAAAAAAAATACCACTCAAAAAGTACTCATAAAAATACGGAATGATTGTAGTGCAAATCAAAACTAACTCAAGAAATCAGTGTTAAACTTGTTTTGTCACTATTTATCAGTTAATAGCTCATAATTGTAATAACAATTTGCCTTGCCATCGCCATCTATACAAATACTTCATAAATAACACTCACTAAGGTACTCACTGTGCAATATTTCACGTCTTACAACAATTTCAAAGAAATTTCGAATAATGTTCATACTTACAACAAAGGTTATGCAGACACAATGCTTTATCTTCCAAGCGACACTGCGAACAAGGTGTGCCAACTTCATACATCTTCAACTGTGGCCTTACCCTATGAAGTATTTAATGAATTAATGATATTTCCTTAAAAATTAAAAGTGAATTAAGGTCCGGAGAATAAACATAACAGTGCAAAACGCACAAAAAAAACCCAGCTTGCTAGTACACAATTCTTAAGATAACATTTATTTTCTTCGATTTAAGAGAAGGGTTAACACATAAAAGAAAAAAATGTGGCTTAAGGTAACTGAGACACTAAAAAATACTTCACATTTTGTGTTTTTACCGTAAACATATTTTTATAATAATTTGATTGATAGAACGTTCGAAAATAATACTTTAGAAGTGAATTCATATGTGCACTGCCATAAAAAATATGTGTAATTGCGGTTTTCTCAAAATGTTTTTTATGATTGTAGCATATTTTTCTCAAATTCTAATTTATTTATAAGGCTCATGTTTTCCGCATGCTAGGAAGAGATTATTTCCTATTAAGTAAGATTGTGACATTGGGCTATTCGCGGTTTCTCTTCACTAACCTTGGGGACTTTCAATTGAGATTGATTGCTTTCACTAAACAACCTTTGCCCAACCAAAAATGAAACGTTATACATAAAGTTAGTATGTAAAGCAGTTAGGAATGAAGTGAAGTTGTTAGGTTTGGAAATATATAAACTACGACTGAAAGTAGCAAGGGTCTCAAAAAGAGTATCTGAAGGAGGATCTGAGAAAGAAGTTGTAGGTGAGATGAGGTGAAGCTGAAGTATTAGATAAGAGAAAGGAGGAATTAAAGTTACAGTAGAGGGTTCGAGCAAGGATTACTGTAGAAAGATTTTGTCTAGTGTTTGCAACAGTTGTTCCAGAGTCTGAGTTGCAGTCGAGGAAGTACTAGTGATAAGAGGCTGTTAGATTACTATTGGTGGGTTGAATTAAGGTATTAGACAGCTTACCCGAGAGAGCACAGTCATTTCTGTCATAGTAAATATACACTAATAAATAGTGAAAGTTGTTTTGGTGATTCTGTAATTATTTGTGTCGTAGTGTTTAATAATTGAATCTAGTGATGGCACAAGAGGACGCCCGGGTAGGGCGGGCGTCACAAGCTTACAAATTTGTATAAAAATTTATAAAACCCTTGAGCGATGTTTTCTTAATCTTTTTAAAAATTATTATATTTAAATATTGATTTATTAATAATATTAAGTGAATAGAATGTTAAGTTTGTAAATACTCTGTAAGTTTTTAAGATTACCAATGCAGTAGAATTTATGCAAGATGTACCTAAATTTAAGTACACGATTTCCAAATATAAATATAGATATTGATTATTATTTGCTCCCACATAATTACTTCTGTTTATAAATTTAATTTTCTAAGCATAAACAAATATATAAATTCATTAATATATGCACTACGCGACACTGAAAATGCAACACTAAGAAGGAGTGGTTAGAAAATTATGCAAATTTTCCTATAAGCCTTTAAAAGGATTCATATGCTTATTTACTGTTATTCAGTTTCGAGGTTTCCTATCTCTAAAACAAATGTTTGAAAACATTTTTAAAAATTTAAAATTGAATTAAGCATTCTGAAGCATTTCCTACGTATCGATAATTTGAAGTTTTTCTTTTTCCATCAAATAAGTATTGTAATTTAAATTTTACGTAAACAATCATAAAAATTACTAAATGGAATTACACATCACATCTAAGAAATTAAGATGGAAGTTACAAAGCAGCATTAAGCATTTTGTCTGCCAATATCTCGTGCTTTAGAACATAAAATTAACTCTACACAAACTCTTTTCTAACTATTTCATTTGTTTGATTATAACAAAATGAATCCAAAAGAGAGAGTAATGAAAGGAAAATTTATACTTGTGTAATTTTTTAGATTTTTTGAGTGGTTTTAATATTCCTTAAGTTTTTTTTAAACTCTCCAACAAACTGGCAGCATTTTTTAAAACGCTTAAAGAATTGGACAATTGTAAGAAAAAAATAAAAGCCTTTCTTCTTTTTTATTCTTTATTTTGAGTTTTATTGACCCGGTTAAAAACAATTATATAGATTTCAGAGAGAGATATTTAAATTTCTGTTAAATTAAGATTTCATTTATGAAATCTTAAAAGAATTAATATTCAAGAACTGATAGAAAAAATTACCTACCACGAGTTTGTTCCTTAGAATTTATATATGTTTATCTCAACTCCTTACAATATGAATATCTGTACAGTGCAGAGAAATTACATTGTTGACTTACATTACTATTACTTATTGAAGCTATGAAGTGTGTGTGCCCTATTTGAAATCGCGGGGCCAATCCTCATTACAAACCTGGTGGATTCCAGGTTAAGTGTATTAATGTCATTTGTAAAGTTCATTGGCTTATGAAAAAGTACGAGTACATAAATAATCAAATAATATATGGTAAACTACAGTTCATCCTTTTGATGAAATAACTATAGATAATTTCTGGATAAATAATGATTAACATTAATTTATTATTTTCATGCAATACTGATTGTGGGATGTATTTAAAAAATGTTTAACTTAAAAAGAGGGCTGTTCAGAAAGTAAGAAACGTTTCCGTCTGACGTCGCTAGGCGTACGCCGATCACGTATATTTTGGTGTCTGCGTGCTCGGCATCTCAGTCGGCGTCCAGCCATCATAACGGGAACATTTTCACACTGCCCGTTTTTTCGATATTCAAATTTAAAATAAGCGCTGCAATTGAAAATCCCGCCAGTTGTGAGATGCGGTCTGTGATACGGTTTTTGTTAGCAAAAAAGCTAAAACCTATGGAAATTTATCGGCAAGTGTGTGAAGTGTACGGAAACAAAGTAATAAATGAAAGTTCAATCCGGAAAAGGTGCATTCAGTTTAAAAATAGCCGAACTAACGTTCACGATGAAGACAAGAGTGGACGCCCTAGCATTGTGACTGACGGACTGGTCGCTAAAGTTGATGAAAAGATTCGTGAAAACCGCCGTTTCACAATAACGAAGACTTTCGTTTTCTAGAATTTCACGGACTTTGTTGTTTGAAATTGTCACACAAAAGCTGAGTGGCTGAGATCGCAGGCGGCAGAATTCCACGACGAAGGAATTTCAAAGCTTGTCCACCGCTATGATAAGTGCCTCAATTTGTTTGGTGTCTATGTAGAAAAGTAGAATTTTAGTCTCTCTTTCTGTAGTATGTAAATTTTTTTTTCTTGTGCTTCGTTTCTTTTTAATTCCAAAACGTTCCTTACTTTCTGAATAGTCCTCGTATAAGTTACTTACAAAAACTTTATATATACTTACGGATGGAAATAGTGACACACAATGTAGTATCTATATCTTCCACCACATTCCCTAATTGCACAACCAACCTTATTACTTGTCGCCCACGCTAGCTGCGAAAATAGAAAGTATAAATTGGAAATATTAAGAACGTATATTAGTTGACGAATTTTAATTATAAATGAGAAAAAAAAAATTCCTAAAATTTCCCATATATTTATATTTAACCCTTTGCGTTCGAAAGGTTCCGCTACGGAAATATGTCAGTTATTTCTTATAAATAAATTAATCATTTTTTATGATGTAAAAATAGGTAAGTACACAAGATTATGGCGCCTGCTATTAAACGCCAATGATTGTCGCCTCCTGAGCAAAAAAAAACAAAAACAAAAAAAAAACATGAAAATTCCTTAAATAATATCAAATTTATGAAGCGGTTGGGTATAAATGGACAAATTTTATGCCTTGTTGGTGAAAAGGGTTGTCGAGTACAGGTAAAATTATCAACATAACATTCAACATATCCTGGGAACACTTTGTTAGGGAATTGCTTTGAAAAATTTCACTTTATAAAAGATTTAGATAATTCAGTAATAAATAATAAATTTATTTATCACGTTTCTTTCTTTTAACTTTAATATCTTTACTCCAATTTCATATCTATTTTTATTTTGTTTTATAATTATGTTCGTACTGTAATGATTTAAGGCTACCTTCACCCGGCTAATGCAAAAAAGTGCATCCGAGTGAACAAAAAATAATGAAGGTTATACCAGAATTCCTTTTTCTCCCCGATGTTTGAAAAAATATTGTAAAATATTTCTTAAAAAAATCCGAGAGCCCTCAAACGAATCATTAAAATAGTGATAAAATATTTTTAAATTGGAAGGAAATGTAGTTTTGCAAAAAACCTTCATTGTTTTCTTCTCTTTCGGGTGAATTTGTTTGCATTCAAAAAGCTAAAATAGAATAGATTTGACGACGGTCATAGAAATTCCACAGAATTAACATTATTTTCACGAAATCAAAATGGCCGGTAAACGGGAGCCTTAAGGCTCCCGTCTACCCGCCATTTTGATTTCATCAGCTTAATGTTAATCCTATGGAATTTCGACTTGGATTCTCCCATCTTTATTATTTGATCCATTTGAATGCAATAAAGTGCATCTGAAAGAGCAAAAAATAATGAATGCTTCTGTGGAATTACTTTTTTCCTCCGATTCTTAAAAATATTTGAAAATATTCCTTAAAGACCGGAAAACTCAAAAACGAATAATTAAAATAAGAATAAAAATGTTTTTAAAAATCTTAGGAAAAAAGTAATTCCACAGAAGCACTCATTATTTTTTTGCTCTTTCAGATGCACTTTATTGAATTCAAATAGGTCGAATAGTAAAGATGTGAGAATTAATGTCGTAATTCCGTAGGATTAACATTACGTCCACGAAATCAAAATGGTGGGTAGACGGGAGCCTTAACCACATCTCCTCAATCTGTACGGGTATATATTATTGAAAACAACCTCTATCGAAAAGGTTGAAATATATTCGGGGAATCACAAAATAATCATTGAATTTGAAAATTATATAGTTTCAAAAATATAAATGCCAAATTCAATATTGATGGGTGGAAGAAGCAGCAGTTAGTTATATTTTTATTTCCACAATTTCACTTTTCAGTATGAGACACCAGATAAGCTCGAATGTCTATCTACATTCAGAGCAATTCCTAGGGGGAAAAGCGGTTGTTGTCATGTGTGACATAGCTCATAATAGCGATAAAGGATTGAAAAGTGTTCATATATTTAGGATTTTCTAGATAATTATGAAATAATTAATTGTATTTTCAAATGTACTGTAAAACCAGTTCCTCAGTTACTCGTTAGATGACACCACGAATCAGCGTCATGTGATAGTTCGTTCCACCTATTCCTGAACAAAACTGAGTGACATTTCGTTCTCGCTCGCTTTTTTCCCCTCCTCCCGCTTCTCTTCTCTTTCTCATTAGAAAATGTTTTCATCTGCATCCTTTGCTTAAATGTAAAGAACATTCAGACGAAAATATGTATCTTACTCACTCACTCACTCAGAATATATTGCATCAGTTTAGGCAATCCAAGGTCACTGGTTATGTAAAAGATCAATGCTTAGTAGGGGTATATAAATTAGTGTTTCACACTATATGTTGGATAGAGTTAGCGAATGTTTTCCATACAGCAATCAATACGTCTAGGTAGTCGTGAACTGGGTATTCCACAAGCAACTATTTGGAAGATTTTACGTTGGTGATTAGGCCCCAAAAATGTATAGAACGTTTTACTTTTGTTTAAATAAAAATTAAAAATCTTTCTTTTTTGCGAGGTATGGTTTATTTTCCTATTTGTAATACTGTTTGAAATACGAGGGTAGTTCAATAAGTCCTTAGAAAATCCAAGAGATGGCGTTTGTAGCAAAGGAAATGGCTTATTTTTAGTAAGCATCATGTCTCACTAGACAGCCGTGTCTGAATCTTACTATCGCATTCGTTCACAACGCCTTCCGCACTTAGAAGTACTTTCTGTCGCTTATGCCTGATGAGACCACTCAATTTTTTTTTTTTTTTTTTTTTTTTTTTTTTTTGGAAAAGATTCACCTGAAGCATCCCAACTTTTTGATGATTTTTGCTTGATTTCCGGTACATAATGATGCCTTTATGTCTCATCAACGATGAAACGAGATGCAAAATTAAATCGACAACTGGTTGCTGAAGCAATTAAATTTTGATTTGACAACAAATGACTACCAAATCAAAAGTAACTTACGAATCAATGTCAGATTTATTTCGTGCATGTTTAGCAGATGGCAACACATCCAATGGTAACAACAATTTATTTTAATGATACCATCTGTCTTCAAATGCGAGTAATTTTTGAACTGTCTTCGTATGGTAAATTTAAACCCAATGATTATTTCGTAAATCTCCTGTATAATTATAACTATTTATTTGAAATAATATTCAATTTAATTTATCTAATTTTGCTACCTTTTGTTTCAAAACTCAGTTTTTGTTATATAGAAGTGCAATCAAATGTTTAAATGCATTATAAAAGTAATATTTCATATTCCAAGAAGTCTGAAAGAAGAAAAACTCGTAGCATTACTTACTTGCACATAATGTCCACATTTTCTGTCGGGTATACAATATTTTGTTCTCATATTATAATCGTGATACTCGATGTACCACAAATATACTGCTCTGAAGCCCGTTGGGTCAGAGCCTCTATAAAGATTCTGTCCGTATAGTCCTGGTTTGTAAGATGTATTTTTAGGTTTACCATGTTCCCATATGCAACCATCAGCCCACAATTGAGCGAGGTATTCCAGTTTTTTATCCCACTCCTGTAATAAAATATTTTTAGATGAATAATTTTTAATGTTATTGAACATATGAAAGCAATAAAAGGTGTTTTTCCATTTTGCTGGCTCAAATCTCTCCAAGCAGACTTCATTAGCGACTGCACACAGCATTCACATAAAAAAAATATTCATTTTGGCGTCGATTGTAACATTTCTGGCGACTTTATCGCCTGCCCTGGCGAAATTGAAAAGTACCCAATAAAATTTGTTTTATTTACTTTTAGTATTTCCTTAAAAAATTATAACATTCCTTCCTACTTACCCCAATCACAAATGTGATCTCAAAAAAATTAAAAATTCCCGTCGATCCTTTTCGTCAAATCAGAAAAATGTCACGAAATGAAGACTGGATTGGTGTAATAGGATTGGACATGATTGGTGTAAGTTAAGCTAGAATTGCGCCAGCTTTCATGGTTGTTGGAATTAACACAATCACCAAAACAGTACTCAAATACAGTTGCGGTCGTCACTTGCTCTCTGTACGCTATTAGTCTCCAAAATACCTACGAAAATTATAATATGTAGTCGTCAAAAAATGAAAGAAAAAGAAAAAAAAAATCTTTCAAATCAATTGTCAATAACTCATATTGACAATTGATTTGTCAATAACTCAAAGGTCTACATAATGATGTTAATCCATTAATTTTATTAGTGCTAAGAGTATCTGTATTGGATAATTTTTTATTACTAAGGAGAGAATAATTTCATGTTTTATTTAAAATGTTTTCAGTAACTAGGATATTGTTATTTCAACGGAACCATATTTAAATTAATGCATTTTATTTATCATTCTCTTTATTTTGATTTTGCTTATTTGCAATATTAATAAATTGCTTTGGTTTAAATTTACAAATCGATATTGAAAAACTTCTTTGAAAATTTTTTGTGTTCCTGAGTGACATTGGAGTTTATTTACATTGGTGTTCAAAATTAAGAGAATTTTCTGATTTGGTCGATTATCTCTAGAACTACTGGTCAGATTTTAATGAAATTTGGCTTGTACAGAGTTGATATTATAATACAAAAAAAATAACCATTCAACAGTTATAATACACACATATGATCATGCGTAACATTCATCGGAGTCCCAAGATATACAACAGCAGCTGCAGAATAGAACAAAAAAAATGGGTTAATAGGGGGTATGGACCCATTTTACAGATATACGGGCCTCACAACGAGATTTTATGCTGGAAGTAAAGAAATTTATGAGTTCCTGTTTCAATTGGCTCCACTCGTTCAGCAACGTTGTTTTCAGGTCTTGGATGATTCTTGGAGGGGGGTGCGATTTGCAATTGCCCTCCCCCAGAGCGTTCCAGGCATGCTCTATAGGATTGCGATCTTGAGATCTGGCTGGCCGATTCATCTTGCCATCCTGCGAATATCCTCACTTTCCAGAAAATTCGTCGACCAGATGAGATCTATGTGGCCTCACGTTGTCATTCATTTAAAGGAAATCAGGACCAACTGCATCTCTGAAAAGACAAGCATAGGGCTCCAAAACCTCATCCCTATAGCCCTCAGGTGTCACAATGCCTCTTTCAAAGACATGGAGGTATGTGCGGCCATCCAACCTGATACTTGCCCAAACCATCAAGCCCACTGCTACAATGGTCCTTTTCTCGGGCAGGTAGTGGGTCCCTGACTCTCTCCATATGAAAGTACGGCGACAATCACTGGTTAGGCTGAACCGGGAATCATCAGTGAAAAGAACGGTTGCCCTTGACATTGATCCAAGCTTCAATCTCTATGATCGCTGCACCATTTTAAGCGGATTCTCCTGTTCGCAGAACTGAGCAGTACGCAAACAACAGGACTCATGAAGTATTCTTGAAACAGACACCCTTGAAACTTGAGTTCCTATGGCCGCATACAAGTCATGAGAGACTTGGTAGCATCCCTGATATGCCTCGCTATAATGGACAAATGACGATCTTTTTTGACCGTCGTGGCTCTTGGACGACCTTGCTCAGGCTTTCTCTCGATGGATCCGGTATCCTGAAATTGTTTCCATAAGTTGGACACGTCGCTGGGCATTAAATCGAATTCTCTACATATATGGATTTCAGACTGGCCTGCTTATAGCCTACACACAATTCTCCACATCGTTCCATCAGCTAAACGTTGGTGATTACTCAGTTTTACTGTTTGAATTTTAATTTAAACGATTTCTGCAATAAAACACTTAAGTAATTTGGCGAAATGTTCTAGCGAACGAAAAACGGAATTTGGCACATTTTCCTATAAATCCTTTTTTTTTTAACTAGTTCTACCCATACACAAGTATACGCTTGCATATTCTACGCAGAAGATTTGCATCTTTGTTTCGAAGCAGTATTTCTGGATTTTGTTCAACACTTTTCATTAATTTCGACGAAATATGCAAATTCTCTTTATTTTGAACACCAGTGTACTTTCGGACCGAGAGAACTAAGATTCAAATAAATACCGCTGTTAAGTTGTAATAATAAGCAATAAATTAGTATAAGTGTTTCTTTTATTTTTCGAGTGAAATTACACTTTCAACGATGACAAATTAAATGAATTTACATATCCACATAGTTAATTCACTTTTAAAGAAGAATTTTTTATTATTGCATCCAATTGCGTTATTTCCGCTTCTCGGTTACAAATAAAATAAGCAAATATTTCAAATTTCATAAGACACTGTCTAAAAGTGTTTCAGTTCGTGGCGCTCAAAAATGGGACTCATATTGTTAAATCAGATATTTAACGATGTAAACCTTTATACTAAGCACTTTTTAAAGGTGTTTACATCGATATACAAATAGTTATATTTAACTCTAAAATGATTTTAAAATATTGAAAAAAAGGTAGTTTTACTGTAAGAAATAGGAATTACTAACTGTAATTAGGAAACGTTGTAAGGTGCAACATTCGAAAATTTTTAAATATTTGAATTTTACATGTTAAAAAACCCCACTTAAATCCGAAATTTACATCTTGAATCTTGATTAACGGTCGGTTCTCCATATATTTGTCTTGATTAACAAATATTACGTAAAAGCACTGACTTAAATGCTGTATGTGCTCGGACGCTAAATTTGCTCTTTTTTTCTGTCTGATGAATTGTATAATAAGGCAGCCCGTTGCTCCGAAATTTGATATAAAAACCTACTTGGCATATGGCACCGATCCAAGAATATATTGTACATAATCAAAAATAAAATATTTTAAGCAAAAAATAGTGTTACATTTCTTTCCGTCTGTTTTTAATGCTTTTAGAATTTCAAATTGTTAAATCTGGTTTTGAAGACAGCTTGATGTTGTAGACAGTTTGAGAAGGGCATTATAATAAGGAATACCATATGATGAATTATAGTATTTTAAGATAAATTCAGTTCTTTCAGTTAAAGCACTTCCACCGGCTCTAGGGGTTGACGATAATATGGTTTGGATCTTCTTTCCTGGTGATAATCTTGATAATTCTTTGTTAAAATACAAAATTTGTTTGAAAACTAGATAAAAAAATTAAGCTAGAATAGTTTGGGTGAAATGATTTTCAATGTTGACCCTAAAGCTTTGTAAGAAAAATCAGCAAAATGTGATAATTTGGCGTAAAAATTGAATGGCAAGGATTTAACGATTAAGTATTTCTTTTAATTTTCATAGCCAACACTGCCTAAGTTACTTAAATAGCTGTCATGCATTAACGATGATCTTTTTTGTGTGTGTGTGCATGCGAAATATCCCGTTGACACTGAATTCTATTTCAAATTTCAATCTCCTTTACAATCCTATTACACCAATCCAATCAACATTTAGCTACATTTATCTGGTTTGGTAAAAATTAAAGATGAGATCTTATAAACATGTCTTTTTTTCTTACGTGACTCCCTTTCATAGAAATTGCATCTTTTGCTTCTAGTGAAAAATGAAGGTTAAGTTGCAATATACTCCCAGATGCAAAGTACAGTCATTTTTCGCTAATTTAGCATTTACGCCCGACATGGCCTTTGACATTACGAAATTTGGTATGAAAGGCCTCATCACCAAAATAAAATAATGAAGTACTTTTCCATTTCGCATGGTATGCTTCGTTCCAGTTACGTATTGCTGTGTATTATCCTTAAAAGGAATTATGTTGAATAAAAACTAATTTTCCAAAAATGTGTTTTACTATATTGAAACCAGGGGACTTTTCAATTGATCTATAAATATATATTATATATATAATATCTCTCTATATATATATATATGAAGTATCTCGACATTCACTTCGCAATTCAATTTTGAGATAAAGGAAACAGACCATTAAATGCTATTTTTTTAGAGTTATTTTAAGTCTTTCATTGTCCTATTACACAAAAAGGGCAGTTAACCTTACAATGGAAGTAATGGAATGCATTACAATGCAACAGCTAAGTGACACAGTTCCTCTATCAAGCGAGAGACAGATGAGAGAGCAAAGAACATTTCATTGAAGATGTCAAGGTGACAAATTCAGTTAAAACACGTGAAGTTGGTTGGTAAACGTATTTGAGGGGAGTACAAATACCGAATATTATAATAAAATAGAAGACAGTGTACAGAATGTAGTTCTTTAGGTCATAACAGTTTCACCCCTCCGCAAAACTGGACCCCTGGACAGGCGACACCCTAGTGTAAATCAGATCACAAAGACATTAACTGTGAAACGCCAAAATTAGTTGCATACAATTAATAGAACAGTTATACCATCAAAGCATTAATTCAATGGCATAATTTACATCAAAATTAATAATATTATGTTTACAAACAAATGAATAAAATCAATATTATTGTCGAGGCATTTAAACAATTTTATTGTGTTTGCTTAAACATTTAACATCTATTATTTAACTTCTGTGCTTAAAATTTAACAACATTTCGTGTTTAACATAATTTGTTAGCTTGACATAAGTTCCCCGAGTTTGAAAAACTGTAAAAAATTACGTTTTAAAAAATATGTAAATAAGACAATGTGTTACGATACAAACTTGACATTATTTACGGATAAAAAACATGGAAAGATTTATATGCATAAGATACATTAAAAGTAATTAACAAATTGTAATAAACAAATAAATTGTGATGATCTGCAAAACTACATTCTGTTAACTTTCTACTACTTGGTCTCAACATTCTATATTTGTACTCCCCTCAAATATGCTCAACTTCTCACCTACTTTTAAACTAAGCATATCACCTTGACTTCTCTATATAAAAACTGATGGAATGTTCTTCGCACTCCCTATCTCTCTCTCTTGTATTGCAAAACTGTTTTGCTCAGCATGCTGCATTGGAATGCATTCCATTAATTCCTTTGTGATGTTAACTGCCCTGTGATATC
>BMAW01019486.1:130210-170288 GCA_019974015.1 Nephila pilipes | reverse complement strand
AAATTTGGTATGAAAGGCCTCATCACCAAAATAAAATAATGAAGTACTTTTCCATTTCGCTGGCGCTAGCGATAAAATCGCAAAAAATGATACAACCGACGCCAAATGAAAAATGTATATACTGTGCGTTGTCGCCAATAAAACCTGCTTGACTAGATTTGTGCCGGCGAAATGGAAAAGTACCAATAATTAACATCACTAAAATAATTTTGGAAGAACAATACGTTTCAAAGCGATTCATGTTCAAGGCTTCCAACGAACGCTTTTCATCCGACAACATTACCAAATAAAACAAATGCTACGATATTCAAATTATTATTTTCGAAACGATTACGTTCAAATTGCTAATGTGTTTTTTTCTTTTTCATCCTCCAAAACAAATTTTTGTAAGCGATCCACTTTTAAAGTTTTCTACAGAATAGGAATTTTCAAAAATCGATGAACTCCTGGGATAAAACACGTTCTTATCCAATCCAGCACAAAAAAGGAATAATCAAAAAGTTGAAACCTCTATTATAGATTTTTTTGAGTTGCCATAAAAGATTTGCATGGTAACCAACTTGGCATTTTGTGGCCAAAAAAATTAAATCGTACCAAGAGCCCTCCAAACTAGGATTCAAACTTTTTTTTTCGTAAATTTGCTAAAAAATATTAATTTGTTTATGTAAAACATTTTCACATCTTTAAGAGAACTTTTATTCTGGTTCCAATCGGGAATAGGGTGTCCCGTAGGAGATTGGCGACTTTTGGAAGCGATAATTGGCGATTTAGGTCATGGTAACCGTAAGCTTACTCAATGCTTAAGTAGCGCATGTTTGGCGACCTATCTAGGAAGTCTCTGAGTTCCTTCGCCAATCTCCTAGGGAACACCCTATTCCCGATTTGAACCTTTATTCTTAGTAATATAACTGCTACAAGGTTAAAGGTGATGAATCGTATGAATTTCAGTTATGATGCGGTTTAGTCCCACCACTCAGACTGATTTTAAAAATCGCAATTTTAACGATTTTTAGGCTTGCCAGAAGCATGCATACGTCGATGAGTATGCGTCAGAAATCGCTGTGTAAATGGTATTTGCCTCATTTGGCGAATTATCGCCAAAGATCTTCCGTCATCAAATGGTGAGACTAAACCGCATTTCAACAAGTATTTCTTATTGAATGGTCATGTCAGTTGAACAGCTGCTTGGTTATACTAAACATTTCCTGGACCAAAGGTACATAGCACTGAGATCTCATTTATGATGACTAACTTAACAGTTGGAATTTTTACCATGAACTCCATATTTGAAGCGGCGGTGTTATATTGGATCTATAAATTGTGATCATCCATTTTCTTTTTCAATTCCTCGGTATACCTCGTTTTGGATATTCTCTTCTGCATCTGATGATGCAATCGTTCTTCTGCAATTTCATCTATCATAGAATCGTATCCATTAATTCCATAATCTATTAAAATCTCTTCATCAGAAGAGGATCATTATACAAAGAAAAGAATGTCCTCATCTGAAAGTAATCTAAAATGTAATTCTTTTACTAATATTCAAATGATTATCTCGTCTTTTCTCACTTTTGAACTATGTAATCAGGTCGAAAACACATAAACATATAAAATATTCAGTTCATTTACTACTATAGATTTAATATCCCCACAGTTTCTAAATATTCATCATAAAGAGAAAGATGTAAATTAGAAAGAATTAGAAAACAATTATTATTTTTAGAACCTAGTTGTACTCTGATGGAGGAGATATATTATTTATTTCTTCCCTAATAAAAGTAGATGAAAACATTTGCATTTCTATTTTCATTTCTTATATGTATTGACGCTGTTTCCTTTATTTCAAAAGAAAGCTTACAAAATGTCTAGAGATTATTATGTCTATGTTTTTTTTTTTGTTTTATTAAAGTGACAGTATTTGGTTCTTGTATTATGCCATTAAAGAAAAATTGATTAACACAAGTTAACATCTCTCTTAATTTTGAACTGTGTGCAGAATAGGCAAGTGATTTGAACAGGAACGTCTCCATTTTGCAAGCCCTCCCCCACCATTGATGTGGGTTTCTAAACGTGAAGATATTTTTAAGTGCATCAGACTTCATCTAACAAGGAGCTTATGTTTGGAATTATGTTTACGTTGATTTCTCTTGAGCAATCGGAACTGGGCTCCAGGCGGGAACAAGTCTATCCTGTTGTAACATGACCACTGCCTGAATTATAGCGATTGTATGAATATCAAACATGATCCTCTTCATTTCCTGCTCAACTAATTAAATACTCTATGTCTTCATACAACCGTCAATTCTCCCACTTAATTTCCTAGAAGGTGTGTGGTAATGTAACTTGATTTTCGTAGTCATTCGTTACATTAACATTTCACTTTTAGCCATTAAATTAATTAGGTTCCAATAAATTAATTGAGCACACACCGAAAACGCAAAGGAACTACAAATGTTGGAGCTTCAAATAATACTTATTTAATTAAATTGAAACACTTCAATCATTACAACAGTAGACTCATCTCAATATGTATGACAACACTAATAAAAATATATATATATATATATATATATATATATATATATATATTTAGCGTCAGCGAGTCATCGCTTTTGCTCAGAATATAGGAAAAAGTGGTGAATGAAAAGTTCAGCAGATGGCGCCCCTCGGCGAGATGAAGTAGTTGGAATTAATGAATGAAAAAAAAATAGATAAGAGGAGTACCCGTGATACCATTCAGTATCAACACAATGTGAAATACAAATAGAGATGCTATAATCCTTACGAGAAGTGCATTGTAGTACAATGAAATATTTAATTAATACTCTCCAGAAAAAGATCAGTTAGTGGTCTGTTTGTTTATTTCAAAATTGGACTGTGAGGCGTTCACCGAGATGCTTCATTTAGTCGGTAGGATAGCTAACGGGAAAATCTTAAGATTTCTACTTCATCGGGCCTGTGAAGCGCTAGCCCCACCCAGTAAACAAAATTTCAACGGAATAAAGAGCTATGTTATATACAAAGTTAATCAACTAAATTAAATATTGCAAAATTTAAAAAAAATCGAAAACCCTCAACTTTATCCATTTTAAATCTTTTGAATCTTCGAAAGCCATCCATCATTCCAATTTATCAAAAGTTATTGGGCATATGAGGAAATCATTCCAAAAACAAAGCTAACAGAATGTAGTTATGTAGGTCATCATATATGTATGTATGTGTGTCTGTGTCTCTGTGAGTATACAGAATATAAACATTTTATTGAAATATAGAGTTCAAATACATTATCACTGCAATTTTGCATATAATGAAGTCTTACAAGTTATAAAGAATATGGATACATGTTTTAGCATTATAATTGTATGTAATATATATATTGTTTGGAAATTACTTTGAGCTTGGTATGAAAACCAGTTCAATATCTCTCAGACGAAACCATTGTCTATTTCACGAATTCGAGCTCGCTTTCTCACATTCCTCTTGTCCTCTAAGCAACTTACAATATATCTCTCTGTATTCCTTAAATTTCTTTATGAATCCGTGAAAGGACTTTAAGACTATTGCTGAAAGTACTATTATTAAGAAATTAAAAACATTCACCAGAGAAGCCCCGATGCACTAAGATTAAAGGGAAACGTAAAGAGCGATTCCAATTTCTCGAAACGGCATCGATTAAATGTTCTTCATTTTTAGCAAAGATTTCCTCAGCACGATCTAAGTTAAATTAGATACAGTCGAGTTTGCTCTTTCAGCTCTTGGAGCATTATAGACAGGCCTTTGTATCTTGATACGTTAAGTCTATCCCAATATGATTCGAGGTTTTGTTATATGAAATGACGCGTATTTGGCCATTGCATGAGAACAGGGATTTTATTTGTTTAGTGACACATGATTATTTCAAACTTTTCCAGTTGTATATTTTTTCACAAATTGAAAGTATCCGAAACTTTTCATATTCAGCTGACAAACTAAAAATAAGAAAATTTTCACAAAAGTTAATCACATCATAAATTTCAAAGAGACTTTCGGTCTTTTCTGTATTAATTCGATAATTCAGATACGTTTTCAGTATTACTTCATTTTATTCGACATTCATTTTTCTACATAAAAATTTTTTGTATGTTGTTGAAATAGGCTAATAAATATTTTTAAGCTTTGAATCATAATGATAGTAACTTGGCTGTGAAAGACATTAATGAAAATAACAATGAATGAGCAAATCGCTCAAAACATAAATTACCCGTCAGTTTTCAAATCTCTACGAGCTTCTGTCATTACTGAAAAAAAAAAAAGAAACATATAAAAATGAATTGAATATTATTAAATTATAAGTTTATGGCAATGATTATTGAAATAAAATGCATTATATTTTTGGTATTTAACAAAACAATTAAAATATCACATACACACAAATATTTTTGTATCTTATTCAATTTAAGCATAAGCAAAATATAATGCTGCTATTTACTTATTTTTTTTGTTAAAAAAATTTATGCAACTTTATTTGCATGATTATTCCCTTAAATATTATAAGAAAGTGAATTATGTTAAAATAATGGGAAAATTTATTTCATTTTTAGTGTGAATAGCTCAAATGATTTCTCACATTTTCAATCTTTGAGTACTTTCATTCTTAGCATATTATACAAATGTCAAAAAATCATGAATATACAAATTTCATTATGAAAAAATGAAAATCACTTCCATATATTTGTAGATATGCTGAGCATAATATAATTAAGATTGATTTCATTCTTTAATATTTTTCTATATATCATTGCCTATACATATGCATATATATATATATATATATATATATATGTTTATTCTCATATACAGATATATATATATATATATAGCTCTTTTCCATTCTTTTTCCATCCTGTTTCTGCTTCTCTAGTCCACTCAATTGTATTATTGTGGTTTGTCTTGTATGTATTCTGATTTTTCTGTATAAAATGTCATCGATATGAATAATCTATGTTAATTTGCAAAAAGATTGAATTCTTTCTAGGAAATTATGATCACAGCAACCACTTTAAAAAGTGAATTTGAAGCTCTAAAACTGTAAGATAAAGATATACTTTACACACACACCACAATTTAATCTCCCTTATTAACGTTTTCTCATCTTTTAGTTGTGAATCGATTCAGGGGCTAAAGATTGTGAGTTATTTTGCTAGAAGACCTGTAATGCAGCGCTTATAAAAGATCGAACTTAGCTAATTGTAGAAGGAATATTACCAAGGATAGGGAAATGACTCCGGAAAGGGTATATTTATTTTTTTTCCTAGCTGTAACTGCAGAGGCAAAATTTTCAGTTACTGTTATTCTATTCTGATTTCTGAGATAGGTTAGGTAGCATCAAAGCGAAGGATTTAAAATAACGATAGATGCAACAATTGCGTACCTTTGAGAAGGGTTTGTTTTCTTATCTTCAATTATATCGATCAAATATTTTGGCCAAAAAAATTTCCGTTTGTTTTCCGTTACGTTATCTTTTAGCAAAACCAGTTTTTGTAATTCAGAAAGTCTCGAGAAGAACAAGTAAGTTTTTATCAGTAAAGCAGGATTATGAAGAAAGTCTAAGGTTATGAAACAACTGAAATCTTATCATTTCCTCTTTAGAACAACACCTGCGTGGCAAAATCTTTTTATACGCTTGATAATTTCTATAATATCTTGCTTCTGTTACTTTTCATAAGATATTCAAAATGGGATTCAGAAGTCCAATTTTCTTTGAACCAATTGATCAAAAAATCTCGGAAGAATTATCTAACTAGGAAATAACACAAGTTTCAGAAGAGTCATAAATAATCCTATTTAACTTTCACCAGATATTTAATATTGATTCTTTTTTAATTACAGTTTTTTAATAGCCTCGTGCGATATTTGAAAATATCACAAGCTTATACAATTTAAAAAATGGGGATAATACATTATTCAAAGCTTGCTTTTGTGTATACTTCTAACACAAAATGTATTTTGAAAGCTATATGAGTAAAATGTCTCGACCATCCAATTCAAAAATTTTGTTGAATAGAATTTGAAGAAATTCAACAGATTATAAATTTCATATAATATTTAGATACCTAAAATACAAAAAAAAAAAAAACATCATCATATGCGTAAGATATTAGAATTTTTGGTACTTGTCTATTATAGAGATTCCCGATGATTAATTCCCAAGCGAATAAAAATATCGCCAAGTAGGTTGCATCAAAAGATAGGCACCAGGAGTTTAGCGACGACTTAGCGTCATCGTAATTTGACAGGCGCCGCTATAATGGACAAGTACCGAATTGGTATATAGTTGAAGAAGATTTTACGAAATTAATACAAATAACATTCAAATCAGTAAAATTCCAAAGATTACTTCATGTATCTATATTAGAAACGTAGCCAGTCTAAATCTGTATGCTCTCACTAGTGTAATATAGAAAATATTAGGTTGTCAAGTATGAAATGGAGCAAAGTTCATGTTATTTATTTCAGTTGCACATAACCTCATTTAGACTCCGTATTTTGGCATAATTTGTTTTTTGTGTGAAAGGTGCATCTCTTACTCTTTTGAACGCAAATTTCGGTTTGAAAAAATTTGCAATTTTCTTTATATAGGCTCTTCTCTAAGCTATTAAGTCATGGAAATCAGCAGAATTCATGTACTGAGTAAGTGTAAGGATTCATCCGTGGAGCCACAACACACGGCAGGCAGTCTTAATATCAATAAATATGCATCATCCAAGTGGCTACAGAGCGCGACTGTAGACCGTTGGTTTAGAAATTTCGTTCGGGAGATTTCATCTGTCTAATGAACCACGTGGTCGACCCAAAGACTCAGGTGGATAATGACGTCCTGAAAACCACCGTAACGAATTTCTGCCCAAAATTGCACGTGAATTATCAATAATGTACAATGTATCAAAGCAAACAATCTTGACTCATTTGGAACAAATCAGTGAAGTGAAAGCTGGACAAGTAACCGCTTGAATTGACTGATACAGAAGGAACGAAGACTTTTTCTCTTCTTCCTCGCACAAGTCAAGATCATTTCTCCAATCAAATCGTTCGGCGATGAAAAATGGATCATGTACGATAATCGTAAGCGTTTATCTCAATGGTTGGAACCAAAGATGAAACAGCAAAACACTGTCGAAACTGAGACATCCACCAGAAAAAGCTGTGGTCACTGTTTCGGTGGCTAGCTCAGGTCCACATCCACCACAAGCTTTATGGAACCTGGCCAGATCGATTACGGCAGTGTCTACATGGTATCAACAGACGAAATGAGAGAAATATTGTGATTAAATAGCCAAACGGATGGCTCAATTCTCTTGCACGATAACGCTCGACACATGCCGCACGAATGACCGTGTCAATACAAGAGTTGAAGTTGAATACTCTCCATCACCCACCGTACTCCCATGACCTTCCCCACATGACTATCATTTCTTTCCAAATTTAAACAACTTTTTATCGGAAAATCAATTCCTGCACGGCTGTCAAAGCGTTTCAAAGTGTTCATCGACTTCCGTGATCCAGGCTTCTACAGCAAAGGAATAAATGAGTTACCTCTAAATGCAAAAGTGTATCACGATAACATGGGTACATGACTGATTAAATAAAAAGTTTTATTGGAAAAAAATCAGATTCAATTATATTTTGCATTTTGCTCTTCGTGCTTGACAACCTAATATGTTTGCAGGTTTTTTTGTTAATGTTATTTTAAATCTGTATTTTCTTACGATTAACCAGCAGAATTCTAAATGCTATAAATTGCAAGACTACGTCAGTTTGCTCCCGTGAGATCTGCATATAGTCAAAATTCAATCCTAATGTTTGAAAACAAGCCTAGTACACAGTAGCCAATGTGAAATGGATAAGAGATAAGTGAAATCAACTGGTTAAATTCTCTGTAAACCTATGAGGTTTCCTAATTATTTAAAAAATAAAATAAACGGGTAAAATCATTTCCTTTTAGTAGATAAAAGTATTACTTTACTGAATACTTATATTAAACTCATATAAATATAAATAATATTCCATATGTGTATAGATTATTATACATTATCATTTCTTTGTCAATTGACAAAACCTTTGATGAAGTAGTAATTATTAAAATGTGAAGCTTAGCAACTATATTAAAGGTTAATGTTATATGATATACTTGATTAAAAATAAGCCCTTAGTTGATGATGTTTTCATAAAATAAATATTCAATGATGTAATTTTAGATGAAGTGTTGTCTGCATTTATATAAATTAAACCTTAAAACCAGAAACAAATTTTAACAGGAAATTTAACTCCACTTTTCTACGTTTATTCTATATACCATATATCTCATTTGCCATGAAAATTAATTACTTAATAATAATAATATTTCAGATGTATTAAAGATTATGCTTTTATTTTATTTTAATACATTTTCTCTCAAGTAATAGCTCTTCAGTACTGATCAAAATGATGGGTTTTTCTCAATTTATTTCTCAAATTAAAAGCAGATGAAATTATTGAATATCAATGGGTGTATAAAAACATCTTTTTACAATTTATTATATCACCAAATTACGAACAGATGAAAAGATATATGTAAATCATAATACTCCTATTTATATAATTCGTATAAAATATTTATTGAATAAGTGCTTGTTTAAACATAACAAGTGCAATCATAAAGGATATATCATCTTGCTTCTAATATGCTATTTATTGAGCAACTTACCAGTGAAAAATGTAATGAAGAAAACTAGAACAAACAGAACTATTATAAATTTCATTCTGAAATTCAATGCAGGAAAATAGAAAATTAATTACTGTTATCAAATTCGTTTTATAGTCATGCTTGGGCTAGAAATTAAATCATATTATTCTTTCCGTAGTCTTTTGTATATAAAGAAGCGTTTCAAAGTTTGGCTTAAGATTGCGTAGTTTGTTTTGAAAATAATGAATCTGAATTAATGTGAGTTATCCTTTTGTTTCCTAGAATTTCCTTTTATATATTTCATTTTAAAACAATGCTGTAAATTACCACTTATTTCAATTATCAACAATTGTGGAATCAAATTTTAATTTTTCATGATTCCAGTGTTGCATTTTCAATCTTATCACAAACACACTTTCGCAATAAAACAAAAATTCCTAACAGAAACATTCACATTATCAAATATGTATAACCGAAAAACAAGCTTCTCCATTGAATAAAAAATGTGTGATTATCAAACCAAATTTGTTTTAAGCACTGTGAAAACTGTTTACAGCAAGGTTTAATGAGCCGTATCAATGTGACGAGATTGTGTCGTAATATAGAAGCTTACAGAAAAAATGGAAAACGTTGTTGTGCAGAGAAAATGGCCTCAGTAGCCTATGGTCATGGTCACGGACACGTGACTGAGTGGTTTGTAGAGTCGATGAGGTTTGCACTTTGATTGCACAGGCATGCCTGGTGTAGCCGGGGATGGTGCACGAAAGACTTTCAATCTGTCGAGATGAAAATCCTCCATGTTGGAATGTGTGGAAAATAAAAGGGGAGTGCCAGCTCAGATGCCTTTGTAATCCTTGACCGGGTTCATACTTGCTAGGTCCATCGCTAATAGCGCTAGGGTTGTTTCTGGTGCAGAAGTTAATAAAATCAATCTGTCGGTTCGAAAATCATGGCATCTATCTTTCAGGACCGTATATATATATATATATATATATATATATATATATATATAATGTCTTTACAAAGTAATTTAAGCGTCTTCATTTTAACTGCCGTACATTTACTGTTACGAAAATAGAGAAGTAGAGTCGAATCCAAGTTCAAGCTCAACTGTTGTCTTTATTTACTATTGCTGAAGAGAAAATTGCTTTACAGCTTGCAATTTAAAATTGCAATTTGTGAAACATACAGCAAGCAAAGCCAAAGTACTTGTACATTTGCTTAACTGCAGCGCAATTCAGCAGCAGAGCGAGCAAGCAAGCCAAAAAAAATTTCCGCTTTCTGCTTTTCACCGCACCGCCGGTAAACACTGCGTACTGCCAACCTGGCAAAGAATAGCCGCTTTGTTGTATCGCCGCTGCTTGCAGGCCAAGCAAACAGGCCTTTTTCGCCTTCATTGTGAACTACAGCGGCCTTCTGGCCAGGCAAAGCACGCGAAATTTACGAAAACATACGAAACTACAGAAGAGCAATACAGAAGAGAGAGCATTTTTTCGCTGTGCCACAAGTTATATACTTGGGATTTTCTAGGGACATTTTGTCATGTGATAGCATCTCACAGTTCTAGGTGTAAGGATTCTTAGGGATTTCTGCAAAAGACAGATAGTCTAATAGGGATTTTTTCTGACAGACAAATTTTATGAGCGCGTGATCTAATAAATAAAAGGATAAATTGGAATAGGATCAAGAAATAAAAATGAACTATTTACTTTTGAATGAAAGGGGGGGATGAATGGGATAGAATAGAAAATTAAATTATCAGTAAGAGAAATTATTAAATTAAAGTTAAATCATTACACACACACACACACACACACACACACATATATATATATATATATATATATATATATATATATATATACAGAGAGAGAGAGAGAGATACAGAACAAAAGAAAGGGAATGTGAACAAAGCGAGAGCGTTTGTTGCCTGAGAATACTCTCCCTACATAATCAATCCCACAAAGCAACTCTTGGTCTTATTGTTTTGTATAGTGAAGTAGAATCATTCATTAATCTACATGCTTTAATAAATAAGAGCCATTATTTTTTATGTAAAAATGTAGTCTTAATTTATTTCAGAAAGTTTCGGAATGAAGCAGTTTATTTCAAAAATTAATCTACAATGGAGAGTATCTTATATTGAAAAGTATCATTATACTTTAATATTACGTCATGCAGGAGATAAATAAATCATATTTATCAATCAGTCTCGCCTTATCTTAACGCTTCTGTTCAAACCTTAAATGCGCTTAAGCGTTAATAAGAAAAACTATGTATTACATTTGCATCTTATTACTTTTAGTATAACAATATCGGCTAGAAGATCTCTCAATAATATATATGAGATACAGTAGAGCCGCCGCGATTTGACCAGTCAAGAGACTGACCATAGAGGGTTATCATAGAGGGTTGGTCAAGATATAGAAATAGACTTGCACTTTGTCCTATATAACTTTAGAAAGTAATCAAAATCATGTGTGAACTAAATGCAACAATAGCACTTAATTCATATAATCAAACACAACATCCTGTTTTAGAAAAAAAGGAAACGTATTGGTCTGTATCTTATTATTGGTACAAATGTGAGTTAAAATTCTCTCACAGTTTTCAGTTTAATTTATTTTAAAAAACGACAGAAGTGTATTATTGTCGAGTTCCGTAGAGTCACAGCTATATAAACTTTGGGATAAAAGAACAGTTTCAGCTAATGGCATGAAATTTTTAGCATACATTTTTCTGTCCCATGATTCGTCCATAAATAGCCACGCCCTTAAAATTACAAGTCATTAAAAAAGATGGTTTGTATATAGTTCATTCTCTGGGTAATTTCTACAGCGAATATATACATTATACTTAACTTCTAACTTTGTATTCTAATATTTGAAACTTAATGTATTATGATTTTTTTTATTTTTGAAGGACGCAATGATATATTATTACTAACTGAATCAAAATATTTCTAAAGTGCGACGATGATTCTAAAAGTACCCAATTAGGAAGAGGAAATTGTATATTAGGAATGGGAAACAAGAATGGTGAAACTCACTCTAGATTCATTTAGTGATCGCTTTCCTTTTGTCTTAGAAATCAAAAAATAGCACTCTTCGCATCCCAAAACAATCGCCATCACAGCTTTTTCTTCTGATGAGACCATCTTCATCTTCTTTGGAACTTAGTCATCGGAAGGAACCCTTCGTTTTGATTGTTGCTTAATTTCCGTGGTAAAAGACGAGTTTTGATCATCGATAATTCACGACAAACTGATGAGGGCAGCAATCTAAACTAACCTATGAATCAGTGTCAGATTTGTTTTGGCACCTTTTAACAGACGGCAGCACACAATTAAATCACCAACTTGCTTGAAAATACAAACTACGCTAAAAAAAAACTTTTTTGAGCCTCTTTCGAAACTGTTCGGTTCTTAAATTGAAGATTTACTTAATTACTTTATAAATCTATAATATTGAAGCTAAAATATTATTGTATTCCACTGTTGTAACGAAAAAGATATCTTTAATAAAAATTTTGCAATTCTCATCGTATGTAGACAAAATTAATATCAATGTTAATTACGACAAGTTATAAATTCTCATTATAAAATAAAAATAAATTTTGTAGCATTTTGCTTAAAATTTATGCTTACACCAATCGATGGGTTATTTCTTTACATTCTAAATTTAAAATAATAATAGTAACAAAGCAATAACAGTATTGAAATTATAATTCTTTAAATACAATAAGGAGAAAAAAAAAGTATTTTGTAACGTACAAAGTCTTAGATGTTTGCATCTAAATATCAAAGACCTTTTAATTCTAAAGTTCCAATAACTCCAACCAATAGTTCTGGAAGAAGTGAAAGTCAAACTTACGAACGGAAATCGTTGTAAATTAAGGAACTGTTTATTACTTTATGATATTTAATTATCGATCAACATGACATGTGGTTTTTTAAAACGAAAAAAAAAAATATTAATCGTTCTCAAAAATGATATAACATATGAACTAACGGTTTTCGAACCCATGCTAGAAGTGAGAGATAAGGTAACTCACTGTAATATTATTTTCTTATATATATATATATACTCACGGACAAAAAAATTAGGGCACTAAGAAATAATTGCGGGATCGTAACGAAATTTGGCATGAAGGTACATGTCGGGGAGATATGCAAATCATTAGAAATGCAGCGTGATTGCGCATTAAGTATAGCCGGTAGCTGGCGTTTAACGTCGTTCTCCATGGAGTATAAAACAGGTAACCAAAGCTTGTTTGAGTGTGCTGAATCGTTTACAAAGAAAGAGCTGAGGTAGACATGCCATTACGGTGTTCTCCAAGACAATATGAGCAACTGTCGCAGTTTGAGAGGCAGTTTGAGCAATCATCGGTATGATGGAAGCTGAGTGGTCAGCTAGGCGAGTAGCTCGTCAGTTAGGCCGCTTTTATTGTGTTGTGAGGAGGTGTTGGGACCAGTGGATCCGAGAGATGTCATTTACACGACCTGGATCAGGACGCCCTTGACAGACCAGTCGTCGAGAAGACCACCACATCGTAAGAAATGCACGCGTACAGCAACTGCTTCATCGGACGCCACCAAGACACAGGTAGTACCTTCACTAGGGCCTCCTGTGTCTTCTCGAACCATACGAAGGCGCCTGGCTGAAGAACATTTGGGATCGTGGCGCCCTTGTCGTGTGCTGCCCTTGAAGCCCACCCATCGATGCCTCCGTTTGGAGTGGTGTCGCGCACGAGAAAACTGGACTGCAACGGAATGGAACCAGGTCGTCTTTAGCAACGAATCCAGATTCAATCATAGCAGTAATGACAATCGTGTTCATGTGTGGAGACCCCGTGGTGAAAGCCTCAATCGTGCCTTTGCTTTACAGCAACACACCACTCCCACAGTTAGTGTGATTGCCATTGCCTACAATACACGGCCACCCCTAGTATTGATCCGTGTCATCATGACAGCCCAGCGGTATGTCCATGACATCCTGCAACCACATGTGTTGCCACTCATGCAATGGTCCCAGGAGCCATTTTTCAACAAGACAATGCTCGGCCTCACACGGCATGGGTGTCACAAGACTGTCTCCGCACTGTTACTACCCTTCCTTGGCCTTCCCGATCCCCAGATTTGTCTCTAATTGATCCAGATTTGTATCTGGGTTAATTTAGGATGGTGAGTTGGGCATCCCACGAGTTTGAACGAACTAGAGGCAAGGTTACAGCAAATATGGAAAGAAATGTCTCAAGACATCACACAGAACTTGCGTGACTCAATGCCCGATCGTATCGCGCATTAGCGCTACAGGGAGTTCAACTGAGTATTAAATCCTCCGTTCTTTTTCTTTTTTCTTTGAAATAAATGATCCTTTTCATTGATTTTCTAATCATTTACTTATATCAAAGAAGTCATTACGTATGTAAAATTTCGTTTCATTTTCACTTCTTTTTGGTGCTTTAATTTTTTTGTCCAGGAGTGTATATATATATATATATATATATATATATATATATATATATATATATATAAGTTTTTCTTTATTGCATAGCAACTTGAGCCGGAAATAAAAGTGTTGGTGGAAAAACAAGAAATGCTGAAGAAATATAAAACTGTTCATTTATCTAAATGATTATTTAAGTATTTAAATGTGCACCTCTGTTTTCATTACAAGCCTGGCAACATTTAACAATTGATTGGCGTACCCTTTCAAAAATGGCTATTGTTTCAAGAGCAGTTACAGCAGCAATTGAACTCTTTTCATTGGAGCTCCTTGTCAAAGTAATTTGGAGTCTTATAGGAGAGCGGCTTGAGGTGTCCATATAAGAAAAATTCGATATTTTGTCACAAAGAGACTTTTTTTGTTCTGAAAATAATAGAGCTTTGATGATATGGAAAGACCGTGAGGTGACTCATGAGCTCATTTTACATGTGTTTGATAGAATTCAGATAAGGTGATTGAATATGCTACGGTATGCATTGAATATTTTGTCCAATGGTGCGCCCGATGGCAAGGCACGTTGTCCTCCATAAATAGAAATCAGGACGGACAGCATCTTGGAATTAGGCGAATATGAAGTTCAAGAACTTCTTCTCTCAGGAGTCATAGATTCCGTCTCAAAAATATATATTAAGGTTTGTTCGACCATCCAGTATTAGGCCTATCATTACTACGGCTTTCCTTTTTAGCTGTTTCGCGGATGAAAACGAGTTCCTTATTATCACCATAAGGTTAACCGATAAGAATCAGTATTCAGACTAAAGCTAGATTCATTCACTGAAAATAACATTGGCCTACTATCTCAAACTACTATTGATGTTCCAAACTCTGTTCGAGTGCGTTTGTGTGTAGATCTGGGGGATATATTAATTGCAGATCGTCTGGTATAGAGAACAACTTCATTGAGTTTATGTAAACAGTTAGTCTGAAACCATGTACTCCTGTGGTGGCACTGAATCTAGTTCTTTGACACTACTGTCCTTCTGACGTTATACATTTGTTGTCAGATATATGTCTTGGTGAACAATTGTGATTCTAGGCCATCTTCGTCGGTTGATATTTCTCGCACTTTGAAGTCTCTGTCACAGTCTTGAAATCACATACTGAGGCACACACAGAATTCTAGGTACTACGGTTTGTGATTTTCCGAAATTTAGTATTCTAACTATTCTTCCTTTCACAAACATGTCCATTTTTCGATTCGTACCATCACTGGATCTATTTAATCGCTTACAACGTTCATGAAGTGTCCAAAATCTGTATGAATTGGTTGTGCAGATAGAACCGGTATGTCTTCGTTCCGACGAGCGTTTCCGTAGGAAGACATAGACTGAAATGCTTTGAATAAGGACAATGTTTCACTTTCAACAAATTATTCTCTGAAAATTATATGAAATAAATCCACCAATATTTTCTCACTTTTTTTGCACTTTACAATTTATGTTTAATTTTTGGAAACCATTGCAAATAAAAAGTATTTTTTTTAATACCTTCGCATTTCATGTTATGCCGTTAAAGCTTTTCATTTTTAACCCCACGAGTTCAGAACATCCTCAACTCATGGGCTAAATATTATAAATACTATTTACGCATATACTTGGAATTATGCTTAAATTTTTCGAACGTTACCTTATTAAATTTAAAACGCTTCCAAAAAGTCTTCCAGAATAAAAGGACTTCCCTTCCCTTGATTAAAACTTTGTATAACGAAAATAAATCAAAAGCTATAAATGCATTTTCCGAGAACCTTCTATTATGCGAAATTTCTCCCCATGCCACAAAATTTCAATATAATAACATTATAATATGTAAAAGAAATTATCAGAATGTAATTTTATCAATAAGCCATATTAAAATCAAAAACATTTAAATAAAAATCAGTTTTTTAAAAAGAATTAAGTATTTTCATAAAAATGTAGTAATTTTTTTTCCATTCCATTTCTGACTTTTAAATCAGAAACGGAATCCTTATTATTCCTTAATCAGAGGTAAAATCTTGAGTTTTCTCCATATTTTTTTATCTCGTTATTAATGAAAGTTGATTACTGGGTTCAATAATAAGTATTGCAATATTCGAATAATAGAAAGACATTTCAAAAAACGGGAGAAAATGTCGATTATTTTTTATCGTCCTCGCATTTCTCTTCCTCGTCGTGGTCATGTGACGAAGTGTCGTTAGGAATGGTCTCATTTAATCCAGGAATGGTGTCATTCCTAACTGTGACGTCATATTTCTACGAATTGGATTTGTTCAAATTGCTGTCGATTTCGTTAGAAATTATGTCTTCTCTCCCCTCACCTTTGTCATTAGATACAGTTTTCATATCCTGTAACAGGATTTAAAAATTATTCAGCTATTTATTGCGAAACTAAAATTAACTAAAAAATTATTTTAACGAAATGTTTTACGGAGAATATAACATGCAACAAAAAAAAAAATTTAATCCTGTTTTTACAGTTGTCATTTATTTTATGAATTCGAATAGCAATGCTTGTCATTTATCAGTCTGCGTGATTATTTATCAGCGTGACATTAAAAAGCAACACGAGGGCTAATGGTGACGGACCTCGTAATTTTGAAACTATGTTAAGTGACGAGAACGACACTTCAGCTGGCACCTCCCTCTCCTTGAAACACGCTTCTCAAAATATGCGCGAAGTTTAGCTTTGCTTCCAAGAAAGGAGTGAACATTTTGAACATAAATTGTAAGTGTAGGTTTAAATGTTTTTCCTACGTTATGTTACAAATACATTTCACCGTTTAAGGTACCGGGACGTGTGGAAGAAAATAAAATACCAAATTTAAGACTCTTTTGTTTTAAAAATTATACATAGAGTTTTTGTATGCTTAATAATAATATTTGAATGATTTTATTGAATTATGAAAGTATTTTTTTAGTCAAAATAGTTTTTTCCCCCTTTGAGTTGAATATGGACATGTTTTTAGAGAGACATGATTTTTCAGATATATTTGCTTTTAGGTATTATTTTTAAAAATAATATTCCATCAATATACAAGATGTTCTGTGCTATATATATATCTATATATATATAAAACAATTATAAAATACAGTGAAAACTTTTTTAATGATATTACTGTACATATAGTTTGAAAAAATTATAGAATTTTGTAATTTTAAAAATTTTAATTTTTAGCCACCTAAGGGGCTATTGTTGAAGATGGAACATTTTTCACATTCCAGATCACTTTTCTATTTTTTATCGTTTGCTTCAACTTTAATTACATGTAGCTCACATAATATTCAATTTAATAGTTTATCGTTTCCTTTAGTTTTAATTACATTTAGCTGAAATATATTCGCTTTAATATATTCACTTTGTTGTTTCCTTTCATTTTAATATCAGAAAAGTTTACTATCGTTCGTTTCTCGATATTTCATCGTTTACTTTAATATATTTAAATCAGTCATTTGTTTATAATTATAGAAAAAGGGCAACTTGGGTTGCTAAATCTGTTCTTTGCAAAACTTTGCATAAAACTTTCGATTTTAAATATTGTGTGAAGTTGTACTAGATGTCTTTGGAATATAAAATGTGTTGTGGTTTTTGAGGGTATTTTTCTTCTTTTTTCCCATACAAAAAAATTATTTCTTAAAATTTAGAAAAAATATTTTTGGTTCACTATAATGCATAAGTACCCCTTATAAAAGCATATAAAATTTTGAACCATTTTGTAAGACAAGTTTCTTTAAAAGGGTACCTAAATTCAAAAATATCTCACAAATCATATCCGTATTCAACTAAGATGGGAAAAACACCTTTATAACCATAAAAAAATTACTATTATAGTTCTATATAATGAATAAAATGTTATTATTAGGCCAACAAAAACCTAAGATCTATTAATAATTTCAGAAAATGTTTATCGCAGGATCAAGGAGTCTTAAATATAGTACTGTAACAACATATTTTAACGCTACCTTCCATGAACTATTAAACGGTAGCCAGATGACGCCACATGTTCTTTTTGGTTAGAAGCGCAAGCACGAAAAGCGCAAGCTCGATGGAAGGCGAGAGACTTGTGAGGAGAATAATGATGTATGTTCGTGAATCTGTGTTTAATGTATGTTTTGTATCCTGCCTTGTGTTGTGGAACGTGTCAAATATTAAATAATATTTGTTCCAGAAGTCATCCTGGCTATTCATTATTTTGTCCTGAAATAATAACAACATAGGAGGGATACATTGGCACCCGAAAGTGTGGTATGACCCGTCGGACATTTTTTTTCCCTTTGATCAGCTCACTGCGTGTGTGCAAGTTCCAGTGTGTGTCGCCCCGACACTTATTTTGAAAGGGCTATGTGAAGTGCTCTTTTTGTTATATTTAAAGAAATATCATCCGATATTTTAAGTGAAAGATTGCGTGTTTTATATATGTTGTGTATCCTGTCTTGTGTTGTGGAACGTGTCAAGTATTAAATAATATTTGTTCCTGAAACCATCCCGGCTGTTCATTATTTTGTCCTGAAATAATAACAACATTGGAGGGATACAGTACTCTATAATTCCCTGTGTCCTGGTACTCTTTAATATAATTGTTTTAAAGTTCGCTATGCTTTTGTAAATAAATTCACGAATAGTCAGGACGGAAACTTTTAAGACACCTGAAATTTGGATTAATTGTTGATTAACGTTGCATGGAGAAGTAACATAAGGGTCATTGGTGACAATCCTCATTGCTTTTAATCTTGGTTTAAGTGACGGGGATGACACGTGAGCTGGTACCTCCTCCTCCAATCTTCCAAACTAGTTATAACCCAATATAACATCCTCACAAATAATGAATCACTACCCAAATACGAAGGCGGATGAAATATAAATTAGGCTTATTAAATTGCGACATTCGATGTTCATGCATTTTTCCAATGAAATCATGATCAGTTATTTGAAATTTAAATAATTAGCCTCGTTTTATTTTCATACGTTCATTCATTTGGTAGCTAACACGATAAGTAAACACTAAGTATAGACTACAATTACACAGTGAATAATTATTAAATCCGAATACAATTCTTTTTTCTACGCCAGTCAAATGCATAGGCAAGAACAGAAATTTCTTAAAGACATTGGAATCGGTATGAAGCAGATGAAGATCCATTTTTCTTGTTACGATAGTAGGGGGCATTGTTATGCACCGGAAACAAAACAATCTGGTATGGAATGGCGAACAAAAACATGAGACTTTTACTCTAAAAGAAAAAATTTGGTTATTTGTTGAACAAGCTGTTGCTTCTGTTTTTAGAATTCACAAGGCGTTGTATAATTCAGTTTTCTTCATAACCAACGTATAATTAGTAAAGTTTACTACTGTGAGCTTTTGGAGAGTGTTGAAGTAGCTTATAGGTCCAAATAATAGTCCATTGCAATGCGCAAAGTTCCTTTCTCTAAGATAATGCATATCCCCCCACAACAGATGTAAAACATGAAAATTTAAGTTATTTCACTGCAGAAGGCTCGAACATTCCCCTTATAGACCAACATAGCCTCTTCAGACTAAAATTTATTTGGACTTCTCAAGAAAATTTTAAAAAGAGAATGATAGAGAATGGAGAAGTGGAAGAATTTACACGCAATTGGCACCTTACACCTCCGACTTCCTCTTATCATATAAACTTTAAAAATTCCCTATAGGGGTTGTGGATGTATATAAAATCAATGTTGAAGTCATTTGGTAGCAGTATTTGATAAACTATATTTTAAAAATGTCTATGTTTGCTCCGTCCTCATAAATAGAACATTTAAAACACACAGAGAAGTAAAGTGACAATCTAGTAGAGGCAAGTACGTATAAATAACTTCATACAGTAGTTTGCTACAATGAGAATAACAGCAAGTATTAGTCTCGAATCTTGATTATATATATACAGGCGACCCACTAAAGTCCCTTGCAACCCTCTTAACCTCGGAACGGTTGCTGCTATATTCATAACAGTGGTGTCTAGGTATAGTAAAGTAGTCATGCGCAACTACATCGCCACTTGGTGGAATACTGCGGTGATTTCTATCTCGAAAAATGGAACAAGATAAGGAAAAACAATGATTTTACAAAGTGGTAGAGTATCATCGATTAAGTACGAAAATAAACCTTTGTTTATATTAATGCGAAGAATAGAACGATTAAAACATGCATTTGATTTTTCGTAATTTCCTACACTGTGACGTCACGAAACAGATGTAGAAACGATTATCTTTCGGCAAAACACGACCGTTTTAACTGTTCATTATTGTCCACAAGGTGTCTTTTTGAACTAAATTGATGATGCTCTACGACTTTTAAATCTCTTTTTTCTCCGTCTTGTTTCGTTAGGAATGCTAACTCCGCATTGTCCCACCAGGTGGAGCCGTAGGTGGTTTCAATCAGCAGCGCATGGCTATGGGGAAGAGTGTGTTGATAAAACCGTCAAAACAATCAAATTATGTTCGTTTTCAGTTCTTTTTGTTCTGATTTTTCAGAATCAGGTTGCGTAATTGAAAGAAGGAATTATTCAATTTGGCCCACATGAAAAAATTATTTGATTGAAAATTAAATAACGGAGAATATGTTTTTCTGAAAGAGGAATATGTTTTTATGATATATTTCGTGTATTATTTGAAATGCACACCAGCCAAAATTACTAATTTACTTTCATATGCATTTGTATGGAAATTAATATTTCATACTATCATTATGCATTCAATTGTACAAATGACAAATATTTCTAAAACAAATTAAGACATGATAATTAAAATTAGCAATTAAATTTAGTATTGAACTATGTATATAATTCTGAATTAGAATCAATTAAATATTTAATTAAAATTAGGACTTATTTTATGTTTGCTAAGTATATGAATAAATTATATAATTTAATCATGTTTAGTTTCCTTTTTAATTTTTTGTAATGATATGTAACTATATGCTTAGTTTAGTTACATTTTAATATTTTATTTATTACTTATGACTTAAAATATTTAAATCAAAATATTTAACATAATAATTATATTTGATATATTATTTGTGTTTAATATTTTATCCATATTTAATGGGTTTTTTAATTATATTTAAATAAAAATTTCTCAACACTTTGAAGAGGAAGAACTAGCAGTAGGAATAAAAACGAGTGCCATTTTTCGGTAGCCTTCGAATCATTCAAAAGCTGTAAAATGAATGTAATGGTTTTTTACAATTCTTTAAAAACATATTTTATGAAAATGTATTTATTAAAACTATCCAGTAAAAATGTGTATACATATCCAGTTTCATTTTTAATTATTGCATTTTAAGTACATGTAAATCAATTAGCTGAAAGAGGGGAAAGTGGCGTAACAATAAACAAATTAATAACGTATATGATATTTCATAACTGTAGTTTAACTGATGAAATATGATTTAAAAATTCATGAAAAACTTTTGTGGATACTAAATCAAACGAATAATTAAATAAGAGAAATTAATATGTTTATCTTTTATTTAATATGACTGAGAAATGAATATTCGTTCCCTATAAGTCTTACAAAAACCCGAGAGCTTTTTAATTGTATTTATAACATAATAATTCATAAAGAAACATTTTCTGAAATTCTTCTTTTAAAAAAAACCATCCTTAAATATAAGCAGTAGAAAGCTAAATGTTTTAAAGCGTAAGCTTAGGGGAATACAAGTTAAAAATTATTATAAATAATCTTCTTTTCTCTCTCTCATTGGTTTCAATGTATGAAAATTCACTAAATAAAAGAAACGAAAATTGTTTTCGGTTTTATACATAACTAAACATAAAACTAAAAGCTTTCATTTTGCTTTCTCACAAATTCTAGAAAAATCATTTATTCGATTAAATCAACTGCTTAAAAATACATGTTTAATACTTTTTTCAGAATATCTAAACATAATTAAATTTTTCCTTGATTTTTTTAATTTTACACTCATTTCTGCGTCTAGTCGCCTTCTTCTAATGAGTTAAAATAACGGTATTTTTCTATTATTTATTGTACTATATTCAAATCCGAAAATTTTATGTTTCCTTTTTGATTTTAATTACTGCATCTCTTGGTTTATTCTTAAATATCAATTATTTCTAGCTGTAATGTTCGAAAAGCAGAGTTTGTATTTTATGTAATAATTCTTCTTCAGACTTTTTATACAAACAGCAGGAAAAAAAATTGCATGCACTTCGAATTTTTAAATGTCAAAATTTAATATGAAGTTAATTAAAATCTTTAAATTAACATTTATTTCTTATTTAAACTTATTTTTGTTTCAATGTATTGTTATTTGAAAACTAAATTGGTGTAAATTTTTTAAAATTAAATTTAAGGTTTTACTAAAAAAAAATAACGCTTGTGTTTTATCAGTAATGATTCACAAGTTAGATAATTCAAAAGATTTTAGACTATTCAATCAATCTTTACTGTTAAAGAAATCTTCAGTATTTTCGATAAGGAAATAAAAACATACGTCATTTCTTATCAATAAGGCAAGAAAAGTTCACCAATAAAAATAACTAAATAAATCATAAAATTTATGTTATCTTTTGTACTTTTTTAAGAATGAAGTTTTTATTTGCCGAGTGCGTGCTAACGAGCTTTTATAGTTCAAATATGACTCAATTCTCAAAAAATGAAGTTATTAGAGCACTATACTGAAACAGAGGAACGCATTGAATTTATTTCAGTATTCTTCAACTAATTTTCGAACAAAAAATTTCTATTATTGTTGAAAAACACTAAAAAAGAACAAAATAAATATAAAATACACCTCCTAACTTACATAATATTTTCAATTGTTCTTTTCGTAATTTTTTTAATTTCCGCTTAAATGCAATGCATTATGGATTGAAGATGATAATATTAATATGGGAACAGAACTATATTTGAATTTCGAAAGTTTAATATTAAAAAAAGTTATAAAATACTTTATTTAATATTAATATGAGCATAGGTATTGTCAATTGATTGACTGTTTGGTAAAGTCGTATTCAGAACTAACGTAACATCTATTGGGACCAACCTCATAATTTTGAAGCTGATAAAGTGGCGAGTACTGTACCTGAGCTGGCACCCCACTCTGTAAACTTCCATACTGTGTGACATTGGGCTATTCGCGGTTTCTCTTCACTAACCTTGGGGACTTTTAATTAAGATTGATTGCTTTTGTTAAACAACCTTTGCCCAACCAAAAATGAAACGTGAATATGCAGATAGGAAGCAAGTAGAAATGAAGTGAAGCGGGAGAGTTAGGAAATATATAAACTCCGAATGAAAGTTGCGATAGAGAGGATGAAGGAGAAGTGAAAAGAGGCTGAAGGAGAAGTGAAAAGAGGCTGAAGGAGAAGTGGAAAGAGAGGTTGAAGGAGGAGTTGAAAAGAGAGGTTGAAATAGACGATAGGATTAAAGGCATAGTATTTAAAGAGATTTAGTGTTTCAGATTGCAACATTCGTTGCGGAATTTGAGTTGCAGTCGAGGAAGGATTAGTGGTTAGATTACTATTGGTGGTTTGAATTTGGTTAGTACAAATCTTCCCCAGGAGAGCATATATAGTTGTTGTTATCGTAAATAGAAGTTAATAATTTCCATAAATATTGTTCTAGTGTCTCTTTGATTGATTATTGTGTCTTAGTGTTTAATAATTGAATATAACTATGGCACAAGAGGCAGCCCGGTTCGGGCAGGCGTCACAATTGTATCTTAACGCAATACATACACCACACAAACCTCGATATATTTCAGTACATCAGTCCCGCTACACGACAGGGTCTTAGTGGATTCGGATTACGATTCAAACCCACGACTCGACGGTATCACGGCGGCTATGAACTCGCAACCATGACCTCTCGGCCACGCGAGTAAATCTGAAGGTGATACATCAAATAAGTATTTATTCAAGACAATGACATTTGGAATAATAATTAAGTATAAATTATACTTCTGTCTTTTTATGATAAAAATTTCTCTGATTTGAATACAACAAAATTATTTGTACATGCAAATATTTAACCTGATGAGTGAGACAAGTGGAATTGGAGAACTGGAAAATCAAATATGTAGTGCTTTATTATTATTGCTATCATCATTAATCATTTCTTAAAATTTTATAACTTGTTCTGTTCAATTAATGTTAAATTTATCTCGTAAATGAAACTGAAATGAGTACATAAGAAATAAACTAATAATAATTTATTACAATTAAGGTTTTATAATCGATTAATATGGTTGAAGGAGATGTCGGAAAGAGAAACAATAGAAGAATTATTTTATTTATCCATAGTATGATAGACCATCATTGTCAACGGAATGCATTTCAAAGTACACTGTAAATTGAATATTCATGGTAAGCCAGAGCTCACACGTAAGCATGAATATTTCATTCTAAAGAAAATAACAAAGTACTCTGAATTAAGACCTCTCTATTCCCCCTAAACCAAAAGTGTTCGAAAAGCTCTATGAGGCGCGTCTAAAATGAAACAAGGTTCTAAGGACTGTAGCAGAAGAAGGTGCTTGATTAGATTATTGGACAAAATCATCCATTATTTTTTAATGCTAAAAGAGGCAAAGACTTTTGGAATATAGTAGCATTTTCAAATAAAATTTAATTTAACATGTTTTCACATCAAATATTCAATCGATATCGAAATAATGCAGAACTTTATTTAAAAACCTAAATCCGGTTTCAAAACTCATTTCAAAGCATAAAAGTTGTGATGTTGAATTATTTGCTGTTTCCTCTTTATAAACTTCGGGGATTTTTTGATGAATTGCTTAAATTTACAGTTTTTCCTGCCAAAAGGAAACATGATTGGATAAATTGGATAAAGATAATAAGTGTAGTGAATTGCATTCAAGATAGTGATGTATGAGAGAAAAAGAATTGAAGAGAAATAGAAAGGCTGATTGATATTGTAAATTAAATTGAAATATCATAATTCAATTGTTTGAATTGAAGTTACTCCTATTTAGAGTAATACGAGTTTTAGGCGATAATTAAGAAATACGTAAATCAGTACAAGTGATTTGTTATATTATGACTTTATTATTAGAATATAAATTAAGATTGATGAGTTAAGTCTCCCGTCTACCCGCCATTTTGATTTCGTCAGCTTAATGTTAATCCTATGGAATTTCGGAATAATTTCTCAAATCTTTACTTCTTTGATCTATTTGAATGCAGTAAGTGCATCTGAAAGAGCAAAACATAATGAATGCGCTTGTGGGATTACTTTTTCCTTCCGATTTTTAAAAATATTCTTATCCCATTTTAATGATTCATTTGTGAGATTTCCGTTCTTTAAAAAATATTTAAAAATATTTTTAAAAAGAGAAAAAAAAAAGTAATTCCGCAGAAGCCTTTATTATTTTTTTGCTCTTTCAGGTGCCCTTTATTGTATTCAAATAGGTAAAATACTAAAGATTTGAGAACGAAAGTTGAAATTCCATAGGATTAACATTAAGCCGAAAAAATCAAAATGGCCGGCAGGGATTCGAAAGACAGAAAGGCCTTATCGATTCTTTAGTAGTTAATAAAATGTTTTTCTTTGCTCTTCCGAATCCACAACTGGTGTTTTGAACTTATTGGCTATTTAATTAGTCTTTAAGATGGCCGTAGAGTTAAATAAAAAAGGAAATGCATCACAAAGTATGAGAGGTCTTTAGGTTAAGACCTCTCATAAAAGTATGAGAGGTCTTTAGGTTAAGACCTCTCATACTTTGGGTTAAGGTTGATAAATTATTCTTTAAATATTGAAAAAATGGAATACCAAGTGAACCATTGAAAAACTTAAATTTAAATTCTGTGATTCGAAAATATCCATACTAGTATTTCCTACGCTTTTTAAAGAAATGACTCGATACATACTACAGTGATTAATGACAGGATTTGAGTGCTATACAATATTTCTTACCTGCTTAATACAGTTATTAGACATGAATATTATAGAATATTTGTGAAGAATGCTGGATGCAAAACTAAAAGAAGTGGCTCGTTTCGAACGAAAATAAACTGAAAGATAGTCCAGTGTACCAGAACATTTTACGAAAAAATTCAAAGTGTAATCCTTCCAATGTAGTAACACATGGATCAATAAGTCCCGAGCCTGTGCGGTCGTTTTTTTTGCGATTTCCTCCTTCAAACGCACCAGCAAGTCAATATAATAATCACTGTTGATCGATTTACCTTTTTCGAGGTAGTCAATGAAAATCACGCCATGCGAATCCCAAAAAACTGACGCCATGACTTTGCCAGCTGACTGCTGCGTTTTCGGACGGCTTTCGCCAGCTGTGCGCCACTCAGATGACTGCCGCTTCGACTCTGGAGTGTAGTGATGTATCCACGTTTCGTCCATGGTCACGTAACGACGCAAGAAATCTTTTTTGTTGCGAGTAAATAGCGATAAACAGCTTTCTGAATCATCGACTCGTTGCTGTTTTTGTTCCATCGAAAGCAATCGCAGCACCCACTTGGAAAAAACCTTTTTCATGCTCAATTTTTCATGAAGGATAGTAAATACACTTCCATATGATATCTGTGTCATCTCAGCAATCTCACGGAGCTTCACTTTACGATCTTTCATTATAATTTTTGTCACTTCACTCGCATTTTCCGGTGTAACGGCTTCCACAGGTCTACCCGAGCGTTCCGCGTCATTTGTGTCGGTACGACCACGTTTAAACTCGGCAAACCACCGACAAATCGTTGCTTTTGAGTCCGGGTGACATTTTTCAATCCATTGTTTCGCTTGCACGGTGTTTTTACCCATTAAAAAACAATGTTTTATCAGAACACGAAACTCGGTTTTTTCCATTTTTTAAACAAACTACAAAACGACTTTACTCCAACCTCGATAACTCAGCTGTTTCTAATCCGATCGACTTAAAATTTTGACACGTTTCAAGCAAAGGCTAGTACTCTAGAAAGACCTGGTTACTGGTTTACTACGAGCGCCATCTCTGGGTTAGTCTCGGGACTTATTGATCCATGTGTTAATTATTTCAGGACGAAATAAAGAACAGCCGGGATGGTTTCAGGAACAAATATTATTTAATGCAAGACACGTTCCACAACATAAGACAGGATACAAAACATATATAAAACACAGATTCACGAACATCGTTCCATCTTTCTTTTTTTAACTCCATCGTTCTTTTTTTTAACCAAGTATCTCGCCTTCGATCGAGCTTGCGCTCGCAAGCCCATCTAGCTACCTTTTAATTGTTACATGGAAGGTAGTGGTAAATTACAATGTTACAAAGGGAAAACTGATAAAAACAAAATGAAAAAAAATTCTACTAACTAATTGCTATCATTGACATTTTTTTGAAATTTTTAATCTATGTTTTTAGTTTAGTTTGTATTTTTAGTATTCATAAGTTATTTTTTAAGAATACTTATGATGCAATCTGAACACAATGAAGAAACACAACAAACACTTCAACAGTGTTAGACTTACCACGAGACTTCACACGAGATTTCAAAATTTTGTTGGTCTAGCCGAACATTTCCTTTCGGTTTTACATGAAGAACTATTTTTTTGGTATTAAAATTTCTGTCTACTGGCTATTTTGATTTCGAGAATGTAATAATAATCTTGTGGAATTTCTACAACTGTCCTCACATCTGTAGTGTTTTATCAATTTCAATGCGAAAATAGTAAATAAATAATAAAAAAATAATAATAATTTTTTTTTATGTGGAATTAAACATCTTCGATTTTTAAAAATATTTTTGACCGTATTCGAGTTTTCCGGTCTTTAAGAAACATTCTAAAATATTTTCAAAAATTAGAGAGAAATCGCAATTCCGCAGAAACCTCTAAATGCAAGAAAGTGCTTCCGCAAGAGCAAAAAAATAATAAAGTTTTCTGTAGAATTAAATTTTCTCTCCGATTTTCGAGTATATTTTGGAATATTTTAAGAACCGTAAAATCCACAAGTAAAATATTAAAATACGGATAAAAATACTTTTTTAAAAATCGGAGGAAAAATTTAATTCTACAGATCCCCCCCCCTTCCGTATGCATATTTCTGCTTTTTTGGTAGAACATAATAGATTTGAGGTCTGTAGTAGAAATTCCATAGCATTAACATTACGTAAACGAAATCTAAATATCCCAGAGATGAGAGCCTTTAAAGCATTTCTAAGCGGAATTCTAGTTTGAAGCGTTACAAATAGTGTAGCCTGTTATGATAACTCTAAGGAAAATATCAAAACTCGGAATTTTTTTTTTATGTAAAGCTCATATTCAATTCAAATAAACACACTTCTTAAATTAACATATATCAACATTTGTAAGATATATCAATTATCATACACACTGTACGATTTTAGATGTACTTATTTTTATTTTGCAAAACAATATACTTTTTGGACGTTCCTGTACCATCTGGATGCTTTTGTATTGTAATTCTTAAAAAATCATTAGAAATAGTATTCTTTTAATTATTAAACAGTTTTTCTGTGGTATCATTAAACATAGTAAATACAAGTCTGGTAATTATTCAGAGAAGAATTAAAGATAATCATAGCAGTTTTATGTAAATTAATACGTTAAATATAATTACTAATTGGCAACTTAATACTCAATTTTTCTTCTAATTGAGTTAGTCATACTTTTAATCAAAAGGAAGTGAAATGGTTTCATTGTACCATTACTGTCCGATTTTTATTTTTAGGAAATTATGTTTTAAAAATTCACTATTACCACAAACGTGTGTATACTGACAGCCGTAATTTATTCTTACTCCCTAATTATTATTATTTTTTTAAATTTTAAACAAGAAGACAATTGTGCGGCAGCGACACATCACCACATTAGTCAAGGTTGTTTAGAAGGGCAATCAATGGTTTTCCAATTTTTATCTTTTATCTTTTAAAGTAAATTTTAATGCTGGATAGCAAGTCAACGTGGAATATTAAGAAATGATTCTTTCAAATACTTACATTTTTTTTCACTCGTCAAATGACTGATTGTTCGAAATAAAATCAAATAGGGGGAAACATTATAATCAATCAAATAAAGAGGAATGCATTGAAGACAACCGTTGTGAATAGCTGATAATTTCAATTTCAATACATTCGAAACGAGTTATTTTTTTTTAAAAAAAATCGCTTCCTGCACTTTTTTTGTTGTTAATGTTCGATAAAGGGAAGGAAAGTGTTACTGATTAGATTAATAAGAAAATGCAATCCATTTCATATGAACATCTCGTCGGTTATCACACAGGAAGAGTCTGTCGCTTGCTGTGGACTGTTAAATTTTAACGGGAACTATTTGTTTCGTTTCAATTTTCTCTGCGTAATTGCGAATGGATTTCTTTGCAAAATATGTCTTTTAATGATGTGAGAGATTTAGTTCAAGTAAATGATGTCAAGGATATTAAAATAGTAAAATTTAGTTCTGCCAATAGTGATGACAATGCGCATTCGTATTTTGCTCCCAAAACAAAAAGAGAGTCTCAAATCTTCAGTGTTTTTGTCTATCCTAGAGGACTATCTTCCGAATTCAAAGACTACGTTTCAGTACAATTATGCAGAGTTGGAAATGATTTTGATCCATCAAGTAAAACAGACATAGATTCTGCTTCTTGGACTCTATGTATAGTCGATGTCAATGGCTGTGGTCGATATTACCAATCTTTTTCAAAGGATAATGTGAAATATTTCCCTTATTATATCGATATAGTCCATTTCATAAAACGATCCGTTCTTTTAGATCAAGCAGAAGAACTTTTACCGGATGACGCCTTAACGGTACGGTGCGAATTGTCTTACATGTTTCATGAATTGCCAAACAACAACGGATACGAGCTTTTTCTGCACGTTTTAGACAACGAAGAATCAGATATTACGAAGAAAATGGTAAATGATGGTCCTCTCGAAATTGTCAAGAAGCAAACAAAAACAAATTGGCTATTCCATGGTGCAGAGTTGGTGATTCCATACATTATTGAAATGCTAAGTTTTTTGGTTGTTGGTGTGAAATGTTCTTATTCGTCATCAAGCGTCGAGTTTTGGGAGGAAAAGCTGAACTCACGAGATGCAAGGGACGAAATCAGACGAACTTACCTTTCGAGAAATCCGATATTTATTACGTATAATCGTATTAAGACAAAAGTCAGGAAATCGTTGGCTGATACCGCATCATTGAAAAATGTTGTGATGAAAGAGGACGTGTTTGAAAAAATCACATCCCTTTCTGAAGCAGCGAAAACGCAACAACTCATGGATATGTGGGGTCTTAAGTTCAGCCATAGTGGTGAGCGAGAGGATTCTAAATTTGTTACTGCATTAATGTTACCCTCTCGGGACAAAAAAGTCATCCAGGAAAATAAATTACTGATTGAGAATCCTTTCTTTAGCGAACCGAAAATAGATGAGATGAAAGATGGACGAAATTACATCAAAGAAGCCATTGACTGTATTTTTTCTGTCGAAGAGGAACAAGAAATTGATTCTGACAATAATGGTGAATGGAGCTTTACTATAGAAACCATGGACGGAGCTGTGTTTGATATTCCATTCGGGAACGGTAAAGAAACACTTGGTTCAAAACTAGTGAGCAGTTCTAGAGTCTACGAAAGAATGTTGATAAATCCAATGCTCGAGAAATTTCAGATGAAAGTGAAACTGTACGATGTTGATTTTGAAACATTTTTAGAATTTTTATACTTCTTACAAAAGAGGAATATAGAAACCACATCTATATTCATTTTGTGTTCTCTTTACGAAATGGCTGATGAATATGAAGTTCTCTGAATTGATGCGCTTATGTGCTGATAAAATGAGACCATCTTTCAGTGAGGAAAACATTCGAGAAATTCAATTGATTGCTGTATTACATACTGACGAATATCTTTATGGGATAGTCGAACAGTTCAAAAGTGATCTTACGCATAGAGAGGATTCGGTTACAGATGTTGACGAAATTAAAAATTTTCACTTACGTAAGATGAATGTCATGTATCCTCCTATTAAACATGAAGAGGAACATGAACCTAACTTTGATTTTTATCAATGATTATTGACTTTTTCTAAAAAATTGTTTTGTCTCTGTTTGATTTATATGAAAGGTATTTATTATACAATGTTTTTTTTATTATACTTTGCTTTAACAGAAATTATATTCTACTTTTTCATGGTGATAATATTTCGCTTTGTGATAGTCACACGTGCCAATTTTACACTGGGGATATTTTTACAATTAATACCCCCATAATCTAGGAAATTATTGGATATCGTTGTATTAAATTTACGTTTAAAACTGCTCCATCCCCTTTAGAAAGTCGTACAATTACCTTTCCGCATAAGATCTTTTTAAATGTATTTTTAAATGTTTACTTTGTATCTATACTTTCTTTTTAGCAATGTTTTGTATGTGAAATTATGTGAATACCTTTCTTAATATCATGTACAAACATTGTTGTTATTTTATATACGTTACAGTAGATAAAGTTTCTCAATTTGAGTGTATCAAATCTATAAATAAAGAGTTTTTAAATTTTTAAATTTTCAACAACACTGCCTTTAATATATTTTTTTAAAAAAACTAAAGTAAATTTACTTCAATTATATCTAGTTTTTAATCAAATCTTGCTTGATTTGGAACAATGTAAATGTGATACTTGGAAATTGATTATGCGACACTAACAAGTATGTCGGCATTAAGAAATGAAATCTTACTAATTAAATATGTCTGTTTACTTTTATTTCACCCATATATTCTAAGAGAGTGACATGCCATTAATAAAAGAGATATTTGTAAATAAAAGAATTATTTTCCCCTAAAAAAAATTATAATATTTGTTGAAATAAATTTTATTTAAACAAAGTTTTATTTAAAATATAAAAAACTTATATATGTGTGTGTGTGTGTGTGTGTGTGTGTAAATGAATGATGAAAATGAAGTAGAAGAAAAAAAATAGAATTACAATATATGGCAAAGTATTACTTGCAATAATTCCTCCTTTTTGTAGAAAAAATGTTTCTTTTCGAATTATTATTTTTTTCAGCGTAAAGCCCTAAATTTTTAATTTAAAGAAACGATACATTTATTTCATTTTATTATTTTGACACCAATTAAATGCAAACAGATTAAAATTTGAGGAATTTTCCTCCCTTCACTGGATTTGGATATCAAATTAAAACCTTTAAAAGCTATTAAAACGGGAAAAGTAGAGATCGATATATTTTTCATGATGATCTGCAGATTTTTGTGATCATATATGAATCAATTTCGCTATTAATCCTATTGTTGGATGCATCGACCTCGAGAGAGTGTAGTTTTCATACAACATCTTATTCCATGAGACTTTATTATTGGTAAGCATTTGATGAAGTAGTGCTTTAGGAAAGTGTAGAATAAGAGCGTTGAGCTACTCGCGATTTTCTCTACACTAACCTCTGAGACTTTATAATCATTTGAATTGCATAAAATTACAATTTCTTCCCCATCCAAATAAAACGGGATTATGTAAATTAGAAAACATAAGAAGTCAGGTGAATCGAGTTAGAAATAGTGAGAAAAATGAAATAGAATTGAATAGAAAATAAAGAGAGATAGAGGATAATGACATGAAGAGGGATATTTGTAAATTATATTGAAATGTAGTAATTAAACTTTTGGATAGTGATTCTTAGTCGAAATACTAATCTGAGTAAGATGAGACGCTATTGTTTGTGAGAATTGTTGAAATTAGAATGAGTGATTTGGTAAGTTAAAACTTTATTAGTTGATCCTAATTTAGAATTGACAAGTTAAGTGGGATTTGAGAGAGAGCGACTTTACCTTTACTTCAGTGATAAACAAATCATGCTTTATCATCTTTTAGTATTTTATCATGCTTTAACGTATCTTCAGTTGCAGTCTGTACTACTGAATATTTAATTAGAAAAACAAATGACATTAGAATTAACTAATGAAAGACGATTGTCCCACAATTAGGTCATTTTCATTCTTGAGAAACCAATAATTAATTCTAATTTTTCTATGTGTCTTGTTGTTCTGTAAATAGAATGAATGACTTCCGAACACCACTGAAAATATTATTTTGGGCCATACTTACATTAAAATTTAGGTAAGAGGAGTCTACATCAATCTAAAAATGAAATACCGTGTAAAAATATTTTTAAAAGTTACGCACAACGAGATTAAAAAGCAGCCGAGTTTAATTGTCGTTAAATAAATTTTTCAAAAGCATATTCTTAAATTTTGATCACAAGATATGATTTTTTATAAATTATTATTTTTATTTTGTGAAAAAAGAGTAAAATGTCCAAAGTGTAAGGCCTCTACAAAATGTTTTGCATTAATTATATTTTTTGATTTCAATATTCTAAATTGCTTTTCTTTTCTGTTTCATACTTTGGTGAATACATTAGTTAGTATTGTCCCTGGCACTTAAGAATACTACTATTATTATCATTATTATTTGCAGCATTTCGTCATTCATTGCATTGTTTCAACTGCCTTTATCATATTCCCTCTCGAATCTTTGATGTCAAACTTCATTGAGTCTTACGCCCTTATTGGAAAATTTATTTCATTTCTCTTCCTTATTTTCAAACCTTAATATTGAAGAAACGTAATAATTTAATAATAACATAATATGCAAATAACGATTTTTAAATGACAGTTTAAATGGTTGAGCAAAAGAATTTTGTGAAGTATTTTTTTGTTATAAACATTTGGTTTTCGTGTAAGCAATAAACACTAAAAAAAAATTGTAATAACATTTTCGAATTACATCTAGTGCTTTAAAATACAAGAAAGTCCGATAAAAAGTTTGTAACGTAAAATGAAAATTAGAAGTTTAAAAATTAAACTTCGAGAAGAGAAAAATACGAAATTGCTGAATTGTTCTTTAATATGGGTTTGATTGAGGATGAAATGTAACTTATTGAGCTTTTTATGCTGTTTTCTGATTCCTCTTCACTTTTTAACGAAGGAAATTTTAAACTTAATTTATAATTTCTTATAATCTTCAACAGATTTCTTCGGAGTTATCAGTTGATTAAAAATAAAATTACTTTAAGTTTATATTTTGTTCAATAGATGGCGCCAGGACAATGACATCAATTGCAATAGTCCTAGTGTGTAAATGTTTAAAATATGTAATAATGAATAAATGACATTTCGTAAGTGAGAATGAGTAGACACAAAACATAACATATATAATTATTTAGTTGAATTTTTCATTCATGGGGATATTATACTGAAAGAATATAATTAGTCTCGTGATAAATTTATTGAATCATAGCTGTGATCTAAAAATTGAATGAAAAAACTCCAATACATTAATGAAATTTTTTTTTTAAAGAATAAAGAATACTATGCAAAATAATAAGTACCGTATCATGTCCTATTTTTTTAAGTGAGGAAAATTTATTAATTTTTTTTATGCGTTGTTTAAAATAAATTGATTTTAAACCTGTACTAAAAACAAATGAAAAATTCTGAATTCTACTTAACATGAAAATAGATGCATTAATAAAATAAGTGATGAAAGTTGAAAAAGTATTAAATGAAGTTCGAATACAAAATGTGCAAAATTTACATGTACTTTCCCCTCCTCCCAATAAGATAACAAACTAAAACAAAACTAAAAAAAAAATAAAATAACATTTACAAATTAAACCAAAATTTAAAAGCTCTTTGCAAAGTTTTGCAAAAAAAAAAAATGTTTATCACCCATGGTGCGGGTGTTTTTCTTTTTTTTTTTTTTTTTTGACAATTTTGTTAAATAATTCAATTAAATATAAGAATTAAAGTAAGCGATGAAATATTGAGAAATGGTTAATAGTAAGTCTTTTGGTATTAAAATTAAAGAAAACGATTAATTATTAAACTGAATATATTTAAGCTAAATATAATTAAAATTAAAGCAAATGATAAAACATTGTAAAGTGATCAGGAACGCCAAAACTCCCCAACTAAAGCAATTGGTGACGAATAATTTTAAATATTTTACTAGGCATTGAATTGATTAAAATCCATTTAGCGGAATAATTATTTACTCAGGAAAACTTATTTGTTATTCATGTTTTCAAGCAATTTATAAAAATTTTAAGCGATCTGGAGAGAGTAACCATCATTTTATTTTAAAATAAATCAATGAAGGTATTGAATAATCAGTGAATAGCTTTAAATGTATTGAAATCAAATTAATTTACCAGTGCTCTTTCCTGAAATTTCATAGATTCTAAAATATTAAAAAGGGTTGTATATAAAGTATTTTATGATACAAATTTGAAGAATTTTATAGGTAGCAAAATCTCATATTTACTATTTGTTTTTTTATCGGTGTATTAACAATCTAAATGTATGTCGTTAAATCTGCGATCATTATTTGTAGTATTTCATACCTTTAAGGCTATAAGATTTATTTACTTAGCTTTATTTCTCTACGTATTTTAATTCTATTAATTATTTCGAACTTTTCACACCTCATTAGAATTTATTAAAGCTATGCAAAAGAAAAATTTATTTTACCAAAAATGAGTAATTTAGGAATAGATTTGGTTTAACAAATAATGATTTCTCGTATCACAATACATTTAGTGTTTTATGTAAGGATATTACATAATACACACTACAATAATCCATTTTACTTCTCAATCAACATTTTTAAGACACAGAGTAAATACGGATAAAAAAATTAAACTTTTAAGTAATATCACCTGCTTTACTTTGTTATATATATTTTAAGCAGGAAGAAAATATGAACATCTAAATTATAATTTATTACAATAATTTTACATTTATTTGCATTACTTTTAACAGTTTTTTTTATATTAAGTTTAATCTATCGTTTGCCTTCTTTAGTTTGTATTATAAATGTGATATATAATCGTAATCGTATGAGTTATATGAATGTAGGGAATCTGGAAACAGATAGCTGTAGTTGCTTGTATGTTTCTTTCATTACATAACAAATTATTACTCGTTATGCACTGCAATTTTGAAAAAGTATAAAATGAAATTCGAATTCTATTTTAATTATTGTCTTCAGCTACTTGTAGAATAATAGATTTAATATAAACTTGATACATGGTGGCAGCGTGGTGTTTAACTAAAGTTTGTTAAACTGTTACGTAGCCTGACGGAAGCAATAGCTGAATCAGTTATCCTGAAGAAAGCAAAGACGAAGAAATCGGTCGGCGAGGTGAACGCCGCGATTTTAGGAATGCACATGAAATCATCTACAACGATTACTTGGGAAAACGACAAACAATAATTGGAATAAACGGTGTAATAATTAACAGCGTCATTATTACACCGTTTTGAGTGAAGAAATTAAGAAAAAACGTACTCATTTTAAAAAGAAAATTATACTCTTCCGTCATTCAATGTATGGGTGTACACCTGTGCAGATCGGATGACCAAAGTTTTGCAATTAAGGTTTGAATTTTTTCAATATACCCCACATTTGGCCAACAGTTATTTTTTTATTTTCAAACTTTAAAAAAAATGACTGGGTGGACATCGGTTCCGGTCGAACCACGAGATCATCGCCCAAACGAATGCCTATTAATAGGACCCTCCAAAATCTTACTTTTTAGATGGCTTTAAAAATTAGAGAAACACTGAAAAAAGTATATTGAGCTGAAAGGAGATTATGTTGAAAAAATATAATTTTAAAAAATCTACCTAAAATTATTTGTTTTTCTATCTTTCGCTAAGACCTTATTGAATGAACTTTGTGTCTAATGAAATTAGTTTTAACTGGAACAATAACTGGAACATGTGCAACAGATGTTCGAAAACTCAATAATTGCAACAGAAAAAATATGAAACCTGATGTCATTAAAGTCACTATTTTTTTAAGACTTAAGGCAAGACTTTTAACATGAATTGTAGGCATAATTTGATGGATGGACGTCAGAATTAAAAACTGAAATCTTCTATCAATTGTGGAATCTTAACATTGCAGATCAAATGAAGAAACGTGCACCATTTGAGTTTAAAGTGTATTACTTGAACACGTTTAAAGTGTTTAAAGTGTATTACTTTAAAGTGTATTACATGAATAGTCCATCTTTAACTCAATTAGCGAATTGCCTGAAAAATTGGAAGATTTGTGAAAAGCATTTCTACCTAAACCGGTTAATGCAATTTCGAAACGGAAATATGAAATTAAGGGACCAAACAAGTTTGGAAATCTTAAGAAAAATCCTTGAAAGCTTCTGCATTCAAATGTGAAGTAAACAAGTCTGAGAGGGAAAAAAAATTTAAACTAACCAGCATAAATACTATGAAAGTAGAAAACAATTGAGATGCTTTTATTTCAAATTCTGAGCATTTACACCCAAATTTTCCAAAGCTGAGGAAACCTTCAGAGTCAATAAATTATGTTTCTGAATGTAAAGCGAAAATCAATTTTTTCCAGCTATATACTTCTCATGAAAAAATAAATGGTATGGTTATCGAAATCCTTTTCTACATTGGAGTAACTATAGATATCGTTCGTCGCGAATTTGTGACACCCGAAGATGACAAGCGAACACAAACGGGTACAATAACCATTAGATGTTACTTCAACTTGCTTACCACTTGAATATGAGTGGCGCAAAACATTAACAAAAGTAGTTGCAATTATAGATGAACTACATCGCGGCCATTATCTTCTATGTAACATGATTACTACCTTCTTCAAAAATGAAGAAAATATTTCATTGCAACAGGTTATTGCGGTCCAAACAAGAAGACAGAATTGATAGAATGGGAAGAATCTTCTGAACAATTGTTCGAAGAGCCTCAACATATAGTCATTAACAATGAAGTCCCGAATTCAGCAGATGATAAATTCTATCCTACTTTTGATTGCATCATAAATATACTGAGGTTGATATTAATTCCTAAAATACTGAGCAGATGATTTTTATTGTAGATCGTATACCTAATGATACTAATAAGGATATGTTTGGTTCTCCTTGTCTTATCAAAAATATAGATTCTAATCTACTGACAGTACAGTTTACGGGTTTTACAATTTACAGTTTTGGGACTGTAGATAAAAGAACTGTACCTCGAAATGTTTTAATCTATGCTTCAGTAGCCTTGTTTAAAACTGTACCATTTCAAAGTATTGATCCAAATGTTAGTTTGAGAACAGAATATATTAAAACTCTATTTTATGATTCTACGGATGTTGAGAAAGATACTAATAATTCTGCTGGTAAATTTGTAACGGCTGCCCATTCCGGGTTACCTCTTGTGCCATAGCTAAACTCAATGTTTAACCGCTAAGAATCAATAAGTCAATCAAAGAGACACTAGAACAATATTCTAATCCAACCTCCTACTTCAACCTCTCTTTCCGCCTCTTTCAACTTCTCCTTCAACCTCTCTATCGCGACTCTCAGTCGGAGTTTATATATTTCCTAACTCTCCCGCTTCACTTCATTTCTACTTGTTTTACCAAAATTACATTTCAATTTTGGTTGGGAAAAGGTTGTTTAGCAAAAGCAATCAATCTTAATTCAAAATTTCCAAGTTTGGTGAAGAAAAACCGCGAATAGCCCAATGTCACAACTTTACCGAAGTGGATAAAAACGCTATTTTTCACAAGGAATTTACCCTAAGTTCAATTTCAGATTATGGTAATATGTTACATAATATTCAAACAGAACAAGCTGATGAAGCTGCATTTTTTTATTTTGAATCTGGCAAACCAATTTCTCTAAATATTTTACCAAAAATTCTGATAAGGCTTATTTTGTCATATCTGTGACCCTACGCCAAAAAAAAAATATTTTAAAACTTAGAATATAAATATAATAGATAGAATAGATATATAAATAGATATATAAAATAGATATATAAAGATAGATATAGAATAGATATATAAAAGAATTCATCTGTTGTTGAATTCCAAAGAAAATAAAGTTGATAGTGATTTAGAAAGTAAAGAAAATGTGTCATGTATGTTTTTATAGCATCAAAATGTGTGCAAGATGAATATTACTTAAAATGAAAATGGTTTTTTATCAATAAAAATGTCTTAATAAGTAATAAAAAAAACCATTTCTGCAAAAATTATTGAAGAAGGACAAATGTATTTTAATCTCTCTGTAAAAAATTCTGAAGAGAACCTAAAGGAATATATTGTATTGGGACCCCTATTATTGATTTAAAACATCAAATTAAAGCATATTCAGCAAATGAGTAAAAAGCTTATGAGACTCTCTCATCTCGTGCTGTTTTTTTTTTTTTGATGATTCAGTTATATCAAAATGATATTAAAGATACATTTCAAAAAAAATGTGAAAACTACAATGCATGCACGAGATATTGAAGTTTTATAAATGTATTTGTTTTCTTGGTTCGGAAAAGTAGTCAAGCATTTCTATGAATGGTCCATTAAATTATGAAGAAGTTCATAATAGTGAAGAAGATGATAACACCAATTTTTAAAGGTTCCAGAGCATGATATCGATACCCACCGTCTGATGGACAAAAAAAAAATAAATAAATAAAACGCGAATTTTCTGTAAATAAGAGAGATGAGAAAAATCGAATGTATATTTCGATGCAGAGGTAAAATCGTTAGATTACTAGAATGAAATAGATTACCAAAAAATTGATAGATTTTTATAGACAGAATCGAATTATCGAATGTTCCTCGTGATTCAAAATTATATCGAAGAAAAATATTTTTAGATGATCAGAAAAATTTAGATATCGTTAATAAAAATTTAAGTAAAACAAAAACTCTACATTTTGGACATGTTAATAAAGACCTTGAAACCCTACTTAGTGAGTTATACTTATTAGATTTCCAAGTACTTATAATACCAATACGTTATCCAAAGTTCGTAAAAACTTCATTTCTAGCTCTACTATTTTAAAGTCTTTCCGATAATGTTATTTCAATGGATATCACAG
>BMAW01019486.1:26482-127893 GCA_019974015.1 Nephila pilipes | reverse complement strand
TGAAGATTCTTCAAGTGATGAATCAGGTGACAAATTATAAAAACGTTAAAAAAAAATGTTCACTATATCAGAGATATGGTATTATCTTTTAAGTATTCGTAAATCGGTTTTTTTTTTACAGTAAATAATTTTTCTGCACATTTACAATGCCTGAAAGGAAAAGAAAATATACAGCTTTGAAAACGTTAAAGGAAAACCATACAATTTTGCAGTTGTCCGTAACAAAAAAAAAATATATATCATTGGATGAAAAGGCCGATATACTTAGTCGAATGTCATATAATTAAAAGTTAATTTGTGTTGTAAGTATTTTCTTGAATAAAAAAAATATTTGCTTTTTTGATAAATTCATCTATTGATTGTCATATTTTTCATGAGCTTGTATGTGTTAGTAATCATACATTTGTTTTTAGTATGATGAAAATTAAGTTATGCTACAAATGTATATTTTGATTCGTAGAATGCTGATAGCTTAAGTAGATTATTTTGAAGAAAAAAGAAACTGACAATTTTGATAAACTGATAAATTTGAGAAACTGATAAATTTGAAAAACTGATAAACTCAATAATTTTGAATTTTTTTTCTTTTTTATGCCAAGTTATGTTAGTGAACGCTTGCTTTAATTCATTTCAAAATTATTTAAGAAATGTAAGATTTGATAGAAATGCTTTCTTCTATGGTAAAAAAAATATTAATTGGTGAAGGTGTCGTGACATTCTGAGAGAGAGAGAGACAGATTCTGATTTCTCATTTTCCGTCATGTCTTGTAATTTATATCTTTATGAATCTAAATGACGTCATGGCGACGCGTATGCGAAGAACAGACGTAGCGCCATTTGTAAAATTTGAATATAAAATATTTTTCAAAAAGAATTAGATTGTCTCGAAGTGTTTGCCACTTCACCACAACAACTAATGAGAACTCTAACATAGAAGCTGAAGCGGATGCCGTGAGAAAACAATTTCAGTGTGGGAATAAATGCTTCAGAGTGATTGTAAATTCTTTGCGAGAGTGTTTAATTCTAATAAATGTTTAACTTTCACAGCTTTTTTTTCTTCTTAGATTAGTTTTGATGAACGTCGCACTAGCAGCAACACAAGGGCTATATTGGCGACCGACCTTGTAATTCTGAACCTCGGTCAAGTGATGAGGACGACACCTGAGTTGGTACTACCTCTCCTAACATCCACATTACGCCAACGGGAGGACTTTGGGCCCCGAACAGATTTAACGTGCATCAGCCCAGGCTACACGGCGTGTCTTTGGCGGCCAAGAATCGAACCCGCGACTGAACGAAAACCGCCACCACGAGTCCAACACCATGACCATTAAGCTACCGTGGCCACTTAAATTTCCCACCAAGATGGAATTATTTAACGAATTGTGGGATATATGCAAACTAAAGCATGATTTTGTTGTGATGTGTCACGCTAGAAAAGACATTTTCAAATGAAAGGATGCTGGAATAAAAAAAAAGTGTTATAATAATCTAATTCTATATTTCAATTATATTTAAAATATTTTTACTTGCAACGCAAATCCAAGAGAGGTAAGGATTTTGTTTTCATCTTATTTGAAATGTTTCTTGATTTGTTACTATTATCTAATTAAGAAATATTTTTCAATTTCAACAATAATCACATTTTATTATTTTTTTCCGAAAATAGATTCCTTGATTCCTCAGTTCCGTCAAATTTTGTTTGCTTTTTTTGTTTTTCTAGAAATTTCGATTTCAATATGTTCGGGACCCCTTCTGTCTGATCAAAACATAGCATTAAGTATGAAATAAAAAAATTTGTAATGTTTTATGTATTGAAATTTTTTTTATGGAAAGCTTTAGAGGAACAAAAGTAAATAATACTTTTTATGAAAACATTTCTGTTTTTCTGTTACTTATGTAAGATATAAGAAATACATTTTGATTTTTCAAGGAAGTCTCAACTTGCTTAACGTTCACATATTGTTAGAACGAAAATTAGAACATTTTACTTCATAAGAGCTATTTACTTTAATTTGAAAAACATTCTTTTTAAAAAAAATATTTTCACTAGTCATAATCATTATCTGACTCTACTCAATCAAAAGAAGATAAAATTCGAGACGCCTTATAAAGTTTACATTTATATAATTATAAATAAAATGCTCCAATCAGAAAATACATAATTTACATGCATATACAAAATAACACATATTTAGACAGAAAGACAACAACTTTGAATTCAAAGACGGCGGAAACACGTACAAAAGCACAGTTTTATACACGAGGAAATACAAGAATCAGTGCAAAGCTGAACAATTACTGTAGTACCGCTCTAAAACTCGGGATGGTATATGATGATCTTCCACAAACACTGAAACGAAAACGTGAACTAATACAGATGTAAAAATCACGAACACAACAACGTCATTCATTATATTCATAAATCTCTGGTTCTTTTCCTCGTCGATGTCATATTTTTCTTTAACACACAATAGAATGCCTATAGCAACCTGAAATCAAAAATATAAGTTAATGTATAAAATGTAAACAAGTAATATAAAAAAACAATTTAAGTCAATGCCTACTTAAGTCAACAAAGAAAATTTTTATTTTAGTTATTTTTTGTTAAATAATTACGATTAATATAAATATGTTTATACATATGACAGATTCACAATATTAAGTGGCAAAAGAAATTTTTTTTTTCCAGCGATCTATACGCTTCGTCACTGACGACATTTATTCCTAAATTTATATCCTGCTAAATATCTTATATAACATAAGAGAAATTTTTTTTTCTCAAATAAAACTAAAATTAATTATTTGAAAATCAAATAAAAATAATTGTATGCTTCGACCCGAAGGCATGAAGATTCTACGCCGACGCTCTACCAACTTTGTCATTGCAAGACAAATGACGTAGAAGCATTGGCTTGTTTCTTAATTCTCCGGTAAATTAAAGGATTGGAATGCAGTTTAGCCCAACCACCCTTAGCGGTAGAAATTATTTGGCGGTATTTTGCCAAATGTAGCTACCCTGGTTCGCTTCTCGGATTTAACGTTCAGCCAAAAAAAAAAAAAATGACCAAGTTTGGCAATTTTTGAAATCACACCAAGTGGTTGGACTAAATTTCATTTTTACCAATTAAATTTAATTAAATGAATTAATATTTGAAAAAAATTGTATTAACATCAAGTGTCATGCACTACAAGTTTAAACAAATGTATTTGAATTTGATTGGATTAATAAAAAGTATTTTATTAGAGATTGAAAATTTGAACAAGATATATATAGAGAGAGTGTGAGCTAATAGCAGGAATTTAAAAAAAATTGATAGCATCATTGATAATATAATATAGAGTATATTGTTTTTAAAATTAGTTTTTCATTGAAAATATTTTATATCTGTTGAAGAATATTTTTATTACATGAAATCATCAAATAACTTTCCAGTACTGGAAAAGTAGTCTATATTTGGTACATTCCTCATAAAAACAAAGGAATGTTGTTTTATTACGAGCATGGTGTCTGTATCTGCTGCAAGAATATGTAGTTAACAATGACAGTTGTTTTAGATTAAGAGGTCCGTCGCTAAAACCTCTCGTGTTGCTTCTATGAAGGGTTATCGTAAAGTTTTAATTATTATACTAAGAAATAACCGAGATACTTAAATTAAATGTATTCTGCATTACAATTTATTCTTATGTTCATAATATAAATTACAGCTACTTATGTTGGTTTGTTTTGTTTCAAGTAGGCGTAGATTGTAGTAACTAGCAGTATGGAGAAGATAGAGTTCAATCTGCTCAGTTCCACAATGTCGGCTTTCGAAAGAAATGTATGACTCTGGATGGTGACTGTATAGAGAAGTCTTAAAAATAACAAATAAAAGCAAAGAGAGAGTTTATATCTTCATATTTTTTTTTAAATTAATACTTTTCGATGTTGCGGGTTACTTCCATCTATGGTTTCCTGAAACCAAAAACGATCAATATGGATAGCTGTAATTTACAACATTAATCGAATGTGTATAAAAATCAATTAATATGCAGCTAAAAGGTTATCAGATATAGATCTGTTATTACTTAGTGTTCAGTCCGCTGTCTATTTTGTATTTTTCAGAGAGGTTTATTGTAAAGCCAATAGATGGCGCTTCTCTTGCTTAAAATAGGAGAGAATTCCTTTGTTAGTAGAATTCGATTAAATGTGAAACGATATGGTTGTTGATTCTCATATAGGTGCGAGATCCAATACAGTTTGGATTTAATAAACTTTATTTTTTTGTTTAAATGGTATGTCGTTCTTAATTAACCGAACTTTAGTTACTTACAGTAGTAACACTTAGTAATAATTAAAACTTTATGATTCCCGCTCGTAAGTGCAATGTTAATAAAACAAACAAATCAAGAACGCACGCCCTTTTTCGTGTGCAGTGTTCCTCAATTCGAGTGTATTCCAAAGTCTTTGATTTCACAGTTCGATTGCATATTGCATGATGTTCCACAAAGGTTTTATCCCATTCAGATTTAGAAACTCGTGAGGGAATTATCAAATTCTAAACTCATACAGAATTTGATAATTCCCTCACGAGTTCTATTAACTTAAAAGCAGTATTTCTACAATTATGGGCAAGTTAGTATTCTCTTGTTATAGGCATAATTCATCAATATGAATGCAAAATATGAGCATGTGTACTTCATCAGAAAGGATGGGCAATTACTGGTTAAATGTTACTAAGCCCATCGGAGCCTCACAAGTCTGTAGAATTTTATAACGAGGGCTAATTATGGCACATCTGTTGGTGTGTTGGTAAAAACACCTGTTTACTTAATCATCATTTATTTACTAACATGGTTTTTTTTAAAAAAATAATATAATTTAATTAGTTCTACTTTCTTCGCAGTTCACTTAATGCACAACTTACGAAGATTTTATATTCAGAAAGATTTGAGGTTGGGTAATCAATCAGAAAGCGCTGTGTGAAACTAATTTTTATAATATCCTTCTTTCGGCCGAGAAAGAAGTTCAGTGACCTTACGCTTCAGTGGCCCATTAATTTAGTTGCGAACAACCAATAACACCGTTCAAAATCGCTTACATTGATAATACTTGCCACTCTTACGCTATAAATAGTCATAACTGCTGGAAATGCACGCAAGTTGCTCTTTTACTGAGCGCCTTCAAACACGCGTATAGGAGAGATTAGTTTTTGCTTGGCTGAAGAATGGGTTTTGAGTCTCTCTGTTGTAGTTGAATGAGTGGCTGGAATTCTATTGGTCGTTGGATAAGGAGCTCGTTTCCCACTGATTGTTAAGTCATAAAGGAGAAAAACAAATCTTACACTGGAAAAAGTTTCTGATCGAAGTCCGGAGACAGTTGCTGAGAGACTGTATCTCCATTGGTTGTTGAAGTGCGGTGGGAAGTGTTCCTATTGGCTGCTCCAGACAGAAACTATTTAAAGGAAGGCTGGGGGGGGGACTTGAACATTATAGGCTTTGCGGCGTGTTTAAAATTGAATTTGTGAGGGATTTCAAAAGAAATTGAAAGAAAAGTAGGAATAATTAGATTTTTTTTTCAGAGCGAGAACTAAGAAAGAGAAATTAGTTTTAAGGAAATGGATGTGATTCTTTTACGTCTTTCAGATTTTGGTAGGTGGATATATTCTTCTAGATCCATCATATTTTCATTTTTTTTTTTTTGTATCATGTATTCCACTAAAAAAATTAACAAAAGGTTTATTAATATATTCTTGAAAAATTGGAATTTTAAGGCCAATAGCTGTACAGAGACTCTATCGGTCTATATACAACCTAGAGGATGGAATATGAGCAAATAAACTCCTCTGTATAATTTTTTCAAGTATTTGAGTATTTATCACTGTCCTAGAACTTTTCTAATACTCTAATTATTTATATGTATGAATTAATAACTTTGAAGTAAGATTTTATCACGTTTATATACTTCAAATTTATATTATAATGATTTATAAAGTTCAGTAGTTGTTAAATCGAAAACACACATACACAAGGGAACATTGCATTAAATGAGTCTGCCTGCCCATTTTGACGCATGATAGACTAAATTGTAATCAAAACCGTATACGAAACTAAATTAATAGTTTAATATGTTTAGGTGATTATTTTAATTAGTTGAGAGGGAAAAATAAAAGCCTGTATTGGTAAAGAAGGGGGGTTGTTTTAACAGAATTTAATTAGATTAAGATCACTAAACAGGAATTTGTTTGTCATGCATTCACTTGTTGATGCCGGTGTGTTTAATAGCACTGTCGGTAGAAAAGAAATATGTTTAAAAAAAAAATCAGTGTTAAATAGTTTTACTTCTAACTAATTATAAATATAAACTATTTCTAAAATTTATTTAACTCGTCTGATAAAAAATGAATTAAAGTAAAGCCATGCTATAGTAGATTGAAAATACAAGACCGAAATATTGAAAACAAACCTTGTAGTACATAAAAGTGCATCAGTTTTTTTTTTAACACTAACCCATACGAAATCTAAATAGGTGATTTTAACACGGTGAAAAAGTTACATAAATTTTCTACAGTAAAAATTATGGAAAATTGTATTAGAGCTATATTAAATAAAAGAGCATTATTCTTCCTATTGTTGTATTAAGTTTAGTGTAAATTTTCTTTATAACTATTTGAAAATTACCTCATCTTATTTGATTATATATAATTATAGTGAATTTTAAAACAAATTATCTACTCGTTCTATCGATGCAAGTGTTATGATTCAATCCAGAAATTTTGTTGCCTCTTTAAAAGGACAAAAACATTTTATGCTTCAAGATTATTTTAAAAAACCTTTCACCCGAAATAGTCTTCATTCAACGACGTAATGCACGTTGAGATCACATTGAATACATCTGAAGGCAAGTTTTTCAGCATTTAACATTGCGTTTTGAAGAAAACAATAACAAATAAATGATAAACAGTTAAATACAAGGCCTCATTCCATCAAAATATACTTGTGAACAAACTTTTTTCGGTTAATACACTAACAATTCAAAAGCTAGGAATCGATTGTCTAAAAAAATTTGGATTCGTAAAGTACAAACCAAAAGTTATTCAATCGGTTCATAAGTGTTCTTTCTTAAGTTGAATTCTTTATCGGCCTTTTTTATATTACTTAATAAAAATAAATAAAATGAATAATGCATAGTAGATAACATTTGCGTTTGGACGGCTCGCCAATAAGTCACAAAAGATCTTTGATGTTCTTTCAAGGTCTTAGAGCAGCTTTACGCCCTAATCTTATTACGTTAACGCATCTCTCATTTGAAGGTAAAAGGTGAAAGAAAAAGGAAGTGGATTTTAAAAAAAAGTAAAAAGAGATTCTTCTAATGTCTATCGTGCTGCCATCTACAGCTGAATACAGAAAATAAAATGTGTTATGCATTTAAATTTATCTTGTATTTTAAATTTTGAATTCTTTTTTTAATTTTGAGAAAATAGCATAAAATTAAGTTCAGCTGAGAAAAACCATTTTACTAAAAATCAAAAATTACTTCGATTGTTTGTAAACAATTAAAAAAATTAAAACCTTTGTATTTATGAATTCTAAATTACTTTTGTACAATCGGGAACAATTTTGCATTAAAAGAACTTAAAATTTTTGCATTAAAATGGAATCGATGCTTTATTTAATAACAGAATTACTTATTCGGAAAAGCCTTTCAACGTTCATTTAAATTATTACAATAAGTAATAATCAAATTATAATATTTATGTTATAAAAGTAAAGAAATAATTATCTCTACTATTATCAAAAAATAACAGATGAATAAAAAAGTTCAAAAGTTATATGCCATTAATTCCTTAAATTGAATTAAAAAAGTATACTTTGATATAGATTTTTTAAATTTTAACACACCGGGTTTTGGTGAACTTTGAAGTTCTGAGGAAATTGAACATATGTACACCTTTTATGATTCACTTTAATTTAAATAAGACTCCTATAAAATTTTAAAAAATGAATATATTATGCTTGCGTGTCTTATTGACTTTATAAACTGTTTATACATTAAAATATACCAGTTGCTAAGCGCTCACTTTTTAAAAATCATTTCTCAGAAAAATATAATACACATCCCATGATAAAATGCTAATTCCATTAAGAATATATTAGACAAATGTAATAGAGCTTAAAAGTATCATATACATTATAATTTGTATTATGGCTCAGTTAGCTCTGATAATCTTTATAAATTATGTATGGAGTTCAATGATCTATCCAATTGACTGAATATCTATTATCAATAATTCAAAACATTATTATATTAATTCGTTTTACTAATGCCCTATGCATAAATATTTTAGTATTCATTCATGCCAATTTATAAAATTAAGAACTTTTTTTTACTAATCCTTTCGGTACAAAGTAAAGCTTTATTTATTTATTTTTTTTTTTTTTATAGAAATGACACTATAGTTTTTATAAATATTTCAAGAAAATAAAAACTTTTAAGGTTGAAAATCGAATTTCTATGATCGTTAGCTCAGTGGTCATCCAATTGACTGATTGGTTGGTTTTATTAATGTTTCATTAGAAGCAACACGAGGGATATCGGCGATGGACCTCGTAATTCTGATCCTCGGTCCAGTGACAAGGCCGGCACCTGAGTTGGCACCTCCCTCTCACCTAACTTTCACGCCACTCTAAATCCAATCGACTGAATGTCTAATATTAATAGCTTAGAGCCCTATTACATGAACTCATTTTACTAATGTCTGTAGACAAATATTTTAGTATTCATTGTCATCAAAACTTAAAATGAAGAATTTTTTTAATAATCCATTAGGCACAAAGTAAATATTTATTTCTTACAGGAATGCCATTTCAATATTTATACACATATTTCAAAAGAATAAAAGAATTATATGCTTAAAAATCTAAGCTTCATAAATACTTGTTTAACATTTATTGATTTAAAAAAAACTGTGCAATTTTTTTAAGACTCTACTTTGTGAAAATATAACTATAAAATTTCTTGGTAACGCCGATGCTATATTTTATGTTTGCTCTGCAAGCTACTTTCTTTTTATTCCAGTGTCAAAAGGAAGCACTGTCAGACTTTGAAAGTGATGATTTTAAGCCTCGTCTTTACCGCCCTCCCCCCCTCTAAACAATAAATATTTCTAGTGATATGCATTTAATTTTTTTTAAAAAAAAAATGTTAGCATTCACTTCTCCAGTTTCGGGTGATGATTTTATTTATTGTTTTTCATGAAACCCGAATATAAGACGTAAAATACTATATATCTAGATTTCCAAGAAAGTTTTCAGAAGATGCTTTCCTCAATCTTTTTTGCCTCTCTCTCTCTCTCTCTAATTAATATCAATAACCGAAACGAGCTGCTCAGAGTGATAAGAGTTAATCTTAGATAATAAAAAATATTGATATTTTGAAATTATCGTATTAAGATTAATATTCTTATTAAAGTGATATATGCATGATAAAAGATTTTTATTCAGCATTCTTGTCAGCGAGTGAAAATGACTTGAAAAATTCCTCATTTAATTTTATGAAAGGCGCTTTAAAATAACTTATTCCAGCAACTTTATCTTTTTAAAAATGCATATCATTATTTACTGTTTGCTTTCAAAAAAATGTTTCAGCATGAAGAAAAAAAAATTTCTTATAGTTTAATTGTTCCGTTTTTGATCAATATTAATCCGAGGCAACTTATTTAGAATTTTATTCTGATAAATAACTTTTAAGCAAAGAGTAAAGTTAAAATACTATTTATATGCTGTTGCTCATAGCTTAATTATAAGTTAAATAAATATTTAGGCTTTTAAGAATGCAATTATTTTCGCAATATTTGAAATACTCTTTAAGTTCTTTCTTCATAGTAAAAATTAATTTTGATACGTTCATGTTAAGATGAACGCATTGAAAGCAAATTTATTTCAATAAATCACATTTTAAATTTCAAAATGGATAAATTATTAGATTTTAAAGCAACTTATTTCATCTGAAATTTGCACACCATCATCTCCCTTTTTTGATACAAGAACGAAACGTAATCTCGGTTTTTCCTTTAATTTTAATCTCAAAACATTTTGTTATATAGCATAATTTTCATTATGTTATTTTTCAGTATATTTAATCTAAATTTCATAGTTTTTCCTTAAAAAGAAAACATTTAACTGAAATAACGAAAATTCATATAAAATAATTTCAGAAAAATGTATTACAGCATTTTACACATTAAATAATTTAAGAAGAAAATCAGCAATCGTAGCATATGATGAAAAGTTTAACTCAATTAACATTTTTATTGTTAATTTTTAACATAAATAAAAAAAAATTTATTTCTTGTTAAAAACATTTATATAGTTTTTTAATTAAAACTTACCTCTAAAGCGATGGATACAGAGATAAGTACAATTTTCATAAACCTCATTTCATCATGATCTTTTCCTCTAAGAACTTTAGTTAAATGTGCGACATTTGTAGCCACTAAGGCTATATCCATTGACATTTGTGCATAAGCTTTTCTTCGACAATAAGTGCAGAATTTCAGTTTTTTTAAGTAATTAAAAGCATTACACACAATATCACCGCGTCGGCACTGCATTTCGGTATCTCCTTGTGTAGTCCCCATCACTCCTGTCCCGAAAAAATTGAAATAATCATATCCTGTGCACTTTACGATTTAAAACTGGTTGTTTTCCATGTCCTTAGCGTGTTCAGTTCCGTAACATAAATTTCTGCCTTGGACAGGAAATCTGCTAGAATCTCGCCAACATCCAGTTCAAATTCGCCAATCCGCGCGAAAGAGAAAGGTAGAAAAACCACTCATCCTTTGTGATCTCTTTTTGCATCTAATTCAGCCAGCCGTTACCTGTATCTCCATAATGTTGACATGCTCCAGATGACGTCATAATTTAGAATGAAAATGAGGGATACTGCTCCAATTTGAAAAAAAATTATACCACTTGTCTGTTTTTACACGGATTCTTCTCCAAATGAATTGATCGCGAATTGTTGTTGAATGGTCTAGTTTTCGTAACCTTGGTAACAAACAGAAGGGCGGGAATAGAACTCTTTTAGTAAATACGTACCTTTACATCGGTGCAATTTTGTGAAAATATGTTACAATTCGTATCATCATTAATAAATGATACGATCTTGTATTTATTCCCCAAGGTCTCAATTTCGATACGCTAAATATAGATCGACAGAAATACTTTTCCTTAATTTCAAGTAAAAGTCTATAGTAATATATTTTGAAATTTGCTTAAAAAAATCATTATTTAAGTCAATAAGTATAAGAAACCAGTGAACTCTATGAGTTAATTACTTTTGAATAATTATGCACTGCTAGAATTACTTTTTAGGTATGAAACACGCGTAATTTTCAAATTTTTCAAAAACACTTCAGAACTGAAACTTGTTTTTCATAATACCCGCCAGATTTAAGCTTGATTGGCTCACCAATTTGAGAAACACTATATGAACTGTACACCATTTGAAAAATTATATAGATTTATTAAAATTATTTTTGTGCAATTAAAACAATTTATCTCTCTCAATATGGTTGACTTTCAGTAATTAGTTACTGGTTTATGTTTCGTAAACATCATGTAATTCATTATTTTTATTGTAATGAAGTGTTTAAAAAGATACACATTTGTAAGCATATTTTTACTTTCAATACGATTCTAATTTATTACGTATACTTAACAAAATAAGGAAAATAAATTTTGTGCAAAATGATTTATTTTGAAATGGATTTTGAAAAAAAAAAAAAAAAAAAAAGAGAAGAAAATAATAATTAACATCATATCTAAGTAATTGAAGTCAGTTCTGTACATTTTGTAATGATTGATTAAATTCAATTTCAAATAATTTCAGGGGGGAATAGCCACAACTGTTGAATGTACTTTCAATCAAGATATTTTACAAAGATCGAACTATAAGGTGATATTAAATTAAACGAAGTATAAGTCTTCACATTTTTTTTTTGCTTCCAGAAATACTTGTTATAACAACTAAGCCATGGATTATTTTGCTTATAACTGTTTTATATTTTGCGGTATTTTTTCTTTTTGTCAAAATATCGTGAATGTTAATAATTTCGCAAATTATGCTAGGTAGTTAAAAAAATACACCGCTAAGTCAATATAAAACTCGAAAAAGGGAAAATGTTTTTAACACAAAAAGCAACAAAAATAATCGAATATTAAAAATAGACCATTTCATTTAAAGTTGTAATTATAAATTTGAAAACGTTTTTACAGACTTTCACAATGATGCTTTATTTTCTCAATGAATAGAACATTAGTAATTCTTCTTCGACAAAACATAATGACCTTCTTATGTAGACAGGAAATTGAGTTCATTCTTTGTTTGAATTTCGATACCTTTGCCCCAGAATACCGGTTATTGCAAGTCAAGGTAAGCAAGTCCTTCTCTAGACAAAAATTATTTTTATAACAGTACTTCTACAGTAAAATTGCATTTAAAAAATGAGGCGGTCATTCCTCTTTCTTCCCTAAGATATAAATGACTTAATTTTATTTAAATTTTATTGTTTACAGTATAAAATATTTTACCAAAGTGATATAAATGTATTTAACTTTTTAAGCGCTGATTTTATTGTTCATATTATGATATTTATAAGTAACTCATTACAAGATTTCATTAAATTCCTACTATTAGTTAACATTCTTCCTATATATTTATATATCTTGTTCAAATTTTCAATCATTCATAAAATACTTTTTATATTCATCCACTCAAGTTCAAATACATTTTTTTTCAACTTGTAGTGGATGACACTTGATATTTTTACAGTTTTTTCAAATACTAATTCATTAATAAAATCTAATTGGTGAAAACGCAGTTTAGCCCAACCTCTTGACGTGATTTCAAAAATTGCCAAACTTGCGAGATTTTTTTTGGCTGAATTTTAAGTCCGCGAAGTGGATCAGGGTAGCCTCATTTGGCAAACTAATTCCTGTAGCCAAGGGTGGTTGGGCTAAACTGCATTACAACCATTTAATTTACCGCATGAATTTATTTTGACACTTAATATTGTGATTCTGTCATATGTATATACATATTTATATTAAATGTAATTATTTAATGAAAAGTAACTAAAATAAAAAATTTCTTTGTTGACCTATGTAGGAATTGACTTTAAAAAAAATTATATTATTTGTTTTCAGTATAGAACATCGTAATACTTTTACTAAAAAGATGTTTGAACACAAAAACATGCTTTAAACATCTGCCATAGTAATATATTCACTGATAATTATCAATGAATTTCTTATTATAACAGAATATTAAAGCATTAAAACAGAAGGGAACAGTGAACATATTATTATTAATTATAATTAAAAATTATTGAATAAATTATGTTCTGCAGTCTTTCATTCGACGCTTGTGATATGAAATTTTCCCATATCTTGCGAGCGAAACCTTTAAATGGTTTTACGGCTTAGGATCGTGTTATGACAGTAAAATACAATTTATTCGATCTTGATAATCCAATGAATTTGTTGTTCTTATTTGCCAATAGATTTAAGTTGTATTCATTTTTGTTTTCGTCATTTAGAAAAAAAATATATAAAGGTATGGTATTGAAAAAGATTAAAATAAACCAATTTTTGAAAATTCTTTATTTTACATTGAAATTATTTAAAAGTTTTATTTGGTATCAGACAATGCTAGGATATTTTATTGCCCTAAGAATCGAATATGGTTTTTAATCATTTATAAATATATTATATTCTTCATCAGTGTTATTTACTTTGTTAAAATGTGTATTCTTTACGAATCTTTTATGATACAGCCAGTTATATATTTATACTTAAAGAGAAATTCAACTAATATAAGGTTTCCAATTAAGAAATGCTCAATTTTACCTAGGTATGAATTTCAAAATTTTATAATTTAAAAGAAAATTTATTTTTAATCAGTTGAATTTACGGGTGTACTTTCAAATATAAAAGTTATAAAAATTTTTGTTTGGAAACATTCTTTCCATTTTCATAAATATAAGGATAATTCTTAATCTTATCAATTTCAAACTGATTATCATTTTTATCCGTCAATTAGATATTTTTTGTTCACAAATAAAATAATTTTATTTGGAAAAAGGACCTCAAAAACATTACTAGTATAATATCTATATCTATTACTAACAAATCTTCCTTCCATCGACAAATTAATTTTAATGTATAACTATGTATTAACATTTTTCAATTTGTACATTTTTCTTTATCTCCGAAATACAGTAATACCTTCAACTAGGCAAAAAGAGTGGTTTATATATAAAACGTATTTTTACTTTGAATTTTCAAAATAAATTAAAGGTTTGTTTTTCAGTAGCTTTTTATTATAAAACTCCGATACAATATTATTAAATATTTCTTTCACAAAATGCAAAAACAAAGTACTCTATTCTGGGTGAAATAAAATTTTTATTTTTCGTACAAGTTTAAAAACAAATTTATCTTCTTAGCAGCTTTAACAACAAACACTTCTTAAATATATGTATGCAAAGTGATGCAGGAGAAAGTGATGATAAAAAAAAAAAAAAAAAAAAAACCAGGAGCGAATGAAATAAAGGAGATTTTTAAGTGTACATTATTATTTTTTTCTGGAAAAAAAAAAGAAGAAAAAAAACTTTTTTAAAAAAAAAACTGCGAAAAAATTGACGAAATAAGGAAGCTTATATTTTGCAAAGACGCGTGCGAATTATCTTGACGGAAAAGTCGGAAAAGCTGTTTGAATATCGTCACTGTTCTTGATCCCCAAAGCTGATATGAGTATATTCAAGATGGCCACGAGAAATACTCCAACAGTGATGGCATTGTTAAGGTTCTCGGCCCTTCTCTGCTTCTTGACTTCGTTGAGGTTTGTATTCGCCACCAACAGCATCATGCAACCTGTTAATACCTGCGAATATACAAAGGGTAGGACAGTTCTTCGAAGTAGGAAAACTACACTTACATGTTAAGGCATATAATGAAGTCTAATGCACTGTTGTTAAATCAAACCTTAAAGCAGTTCTAGTGTTTTGATGTTTGATTGATTGTTGTTCTAATGTAATATATGTATTATAAATTAAACTTTAACTATACAACATTTAGTTTTGATTATTTGATAACTAAATAAAGTGTCGGAATAATTCTTTCCTATTAATATTGCATTAGAGACATAGAAAAACAAGTGTTATATTTAAAATAACTTTATTTAGTATTATTGCGCTTCGATTCTCATTTTATGTAGTAATAGTTAATTTAATAATTGATACATCAATTATTATAAATCACTTAGTACACTATTTTTTTTTCAACACTCTTTAACTGTTGTAACTTAAATATTTTTTAAATATTAAAATATAACAAATTACAATAAATAAAAAAAAGAACTGATAACTACATATTTTAAGGTGGCATTAAAATATTATTTAGGTTTAATTTCATATAACGACGTACAAATGTCTTGAAATGGATTGCTAAGAAAGAAGAGGCGCTTTCAACAAAAAATAGTATTAGTGTGTATTTTATTTCCTAACTATTTAAAAGGAAGTATTCTATTACTGAATTGAAAGATCATGTTATATTGAATAGAAGTAACAATCAATGCAACATGAATTCTAACCATTTTCTAGAATATATATCTCAGTCAGAAAAAAAAAAATGTTTTTGTGAAACTTGTAACTGAGAAAATTGTGAGTCAACACAACCCAATAGTCATTGCTTGAATATTTTATTGAACAGAGAATAAACATTAAATTCATACATATTAATACTGCATTAATTAAATACACATGATTACGCAAAAGTTAATTTAATAGAATATCAATTACGATTAAGTTTTATCTTCGTAATGAGATTCTTACAGAAAAACAAACTACACGTTCCAATGTCTTACAATTTGTACATCATTCGTAAGATACTACAGAGAAAATTAAAATTTCACTTGAGTAAAGTTAAGAAGTTAAAAGTGGAGAAATACATTTATAAGATTTATAAGGGCAAAGCTCGAATTTTTTGAAAAATAGTTCATTGTTTTGTACGTCATCTCCGCGCACATAGTTAATTCCGTTTGTAGTTAGTCATAAATGCAGGTTCAGTCTTTGTATATAAGTTTTCCTATATGCTATAAGTCCAATCATGGGTTGTCTAAACACTTTGAAGGTCAATTAATTTATGAATCAAAATACATTACAGAGATTGTATCACATGTTGTATAAAAGACTAGCAGGTGTAAGATTCCATAAAACTCCGACCAGATCATTGAACAAATATTCCACTCTACATCTATTACTATACGTCGTAATATTGTATAAAAATATTCAGAAACAGTCAGTTACATGAGAAAGTTGGATCGATCACTGAATTTTGGATCTGATTTAATGAAATTTTAAAATCTTTTGTGTTTATAGCAGTCCAGATGTGGTCAGTAATGGAAGAAAAATAGTCATCTTTCATAAAGGCTGTTGTTACGAGTCGATATCGGAGTTTTCTGTGGTAGTTAATGTCCAGTTGGTAGTAGGAAAGGGTTTTTGCACTGCTGGAGTGATATGAAACACGGACAGGAATGTGTGGACTACAGTAGAAGCAAACACGATGGCCACGGCTGCGTTGTTAAGCCTGTCTGCCTTGGCTTGTTGACACGCCTCGTTGATGTCACACCGCCCTTTGATGATAAGCACAGATCCCAGGCAAATCTGTGGAAGAAAGATAGAGATACCATTGCTCACCCTTTCAGTTCGGGTGCTTAAAATACATAGTTCCTACCAATAACACATCGCGCTTACGTGTGCAATCAATTTTCAATGCAGAAAAAAAATTACTTCTAATTCTTCACTTTTATGTGAAGTTTTCACAAAACAATATGTAGCCTGTTTCAAGATAATAAGCATTTGATCTTTATTGAATGGGGATATCTTCAACCCTCCAGTTTATTTTTAGGTGCAACAAATTGGATGTAAAAATGATTTAAAAGCATTGTAGTTAGATTGTGTTTATGCAAAATGTGTGGGATTGTCTAATGTAAGGTTATGACTTTTACAGAATGTGAGGATCTCCAATGCTCCTCTTTATTTTAGGTGCAACTTATTACGTATGATATAATAATTTAATAACATTCTTATTAGATTAAGACAATGCAGAACGTGGGGATATGGAAAATAGTTAGATTAAGATTTTTGCAGAATTCGGGGATCTCCATTACTCTAACTTACTTCTAAATTCAACAAATAAGGTATAAAAATTATTTAATAACTTTGTTGATACATTTGCAAAGAGTTAAGTTGTTTTTTTCTTAAAAACGGATGGAATCGTCAAATTGATTTGAATCAGGTTGTACTGTTTTATCATCCGGATTACAAACAAAGAAATAAGAACTCAAATTATAAATCAGTGTTTTTAAATTATAATTGATTGGAGTATTATTTTGTGAAACACACGATTTGTAGTGGCTTGATAAACTTACAAATCGAAGACATGAGCTATACTGTACGTTGGAGATATCTCAATATTATAGAGATCAGATTTCATAAAATATTTTATCTGAGTACTCCTGTGTTCTATGCGGTAAAAGTGTCATCATATTTTTAAGGATTGAATTTATCTTAACCCATCTTTAAAACGAAAAAAAAAAAATGAAAAGCTATTTTCCTCATACATTCCGTTTATTATTTTATATACAGTGAATGTGCTGGCAATGAAATAAATAAATAAAAAAATTATTCCCATTCATAACATTCAAATGGAAAACTGTTACCAAAAGTAAAAGTGAATTTTTTACATAAGGTGTATTTACTTTTTTTTTAAATGTGAATTATTGATTTTCACAACAGAAAGGGAAAATGAGTGAATAATACCGAATAAAAATTAAAATTTGATAAATAAAAATTTTAAATACAAAGAAAATAAGTATTTTAATAAATAATGCCTTCGTGGAATTTTAACTACATTTTTGAAAAAGACTTTGAAATAAATTTGATTTTGGATTAAAATGTGTGAAACTTTTCTCAGAATTATAATAAAAATATGCATTAATTTAAGTTCGCGTTTCAGATAACAATGATTAAATATGTTTAGTTTTTCTAAAAGAACATTTACAAGATAATTATAAGAATCACGATATTTGTTTTCAGTAACTAAAAATATACCTTGTTATTTAATACGATCTATATATGCTATTTGAAATAAAATTACTTAAACAATCTGCTATGTAACACAGTATATTTAAGAAAAAGATTACGTATTTTTTATGAATGATCATAAGAGAATATTTATATATTTCATATTTTTCAAAAAATAAAGAAAAAAAAAACAAACATATGTACTATTCTTCTTAATAAACGAACGAAATAAAGCAACCAATTAACCCCTTCCACGCCGAGTTTATACCGAGTTTATGGGTCAAAAATATAATTTTTTAATGCTTGTTTTCAAAAGTAAATATATTTTTAACAAGACAGAACTTTTAGTATACATTCGCAAAATATTGAGTAGCATATCGATTTGTTTCATTGCAAATTAACATTAGAGTTCCATCAAAAAAAAGAAAAAAAGATTTAAAAAAATATTTCAAAAATTTCCCATCACAATCGGGAGAAAAATTCAACCCAGGAGTCCCAAGCAATAGAAAAGGTGGTGGAGAAGAATTTTTCACTTTTACATTCGGTAGACTTAAGTCTTTTCCGTTCAAATCACTATCGCTTCAGAGAAAATTCAAAATCAAATGAATCTAAATCTGAAATATCTAAGCGATATTCATCTTCATTAGAATTTAAATCATATTCATTCAAATCGGAATTATCAAGCTACATGCAATCCAGATAATAAATGAGCGTATTGAAAAAATTAATAATAACTATCTACGAATTCTTGCAAAAATACTAAACATATAGACCTAAGAATTTTTGATTTTAAACATGCAATTAAGGAATACTGTGTAACGCTACCATATAGGGGTTAGAAAGGTTAACAAAAATCATTGAAACATAAAAATTAATTTGGAAATGTCCGGTTACTCAGAGTGTGAAATTTTACACTGCCTGGGAAGAACCAGACTGGTATGAATCACACGCCTGACCTCACCTCGGGCAAAACCGGGAAGGGGTTAAACGAGTAATTAATTCTTTACGCGAAGGTAGACAAATTGTAACTAAAATTATTACTATTATAAAAAAAAAAAAAAAATGCAGCTTTTGATAAGAATAAAGTGAATATTTTAAACTACGAAAAGGCAAAATAATCTATTACCTGTAGAATGATAGACAGACTAATAAGAGTCATCATGACATAGTAAAATTCGTGCTCTTTACCGACTTGTAAAAGATATTTCAGTTGGGAGGCGTTGGCTGTCAACAAAGCAACATCCAACAAGCCTTGGGCTATAGTTTTCTTGGTGGCGTAAACATTGGCATCTAAGTTGGCGCCTCCTTTGCCATTTTCACCGGTGCCATTCTGTAAAATACAAAAATAAAGTTAAATCGATAACAAATAAGAGTTTTCTAATCAGTAAATGTTACATATTTAAATTCAATTTTATAAAATCAAATAAGATAAAAATCAGTTTATTAGAATTATTTTAAAAAGACTTATTTCATTTAAACAGTAGTGTAACAGTTCACTCAATGAACAAATCACCTATTATTATTTCTCGGGCGTATTTTCTAATTAAGATTTAAGTTTTCACATGCATTAATTTAACAATAATGCGGTTGTGTAAATAAAAAGAAATGTTAAACTCAGTTTGATCAGTTTTCAAAAATAAATTTATAAGCCTCGCGGAAAAGCTTTTTCACAAATTCTGAAGCTTATTCTTTGTAAATCGAATGCTCATATACCAAAAGAAAATTTTTACATGAAGTAGTGGCCATTAAAATAATTATTACTAACTACTTAAAATTATTTACATCCTAATATAAATTTTGAATGCTATGATTATATTTCCAATTAAATTTTATTGTGAAAATAATCTGAATACATAATTAATTTAATATTTAATATAATATATATTATAAACTCAGACGCACAGACTCTTGACAAATAATTACATATTCTAATTTTTAATTGAAAATTAGAGAATAATATATTTTAATTGAGTAGCAAAAGCAAATATATGCAATACAGATGGCTAAATTCCAATATAAGTAAGAATATTACACATTATTATATTTATTAATTTACATTTTAAGTAAAAATATGCGAGAATCGCAAAAAAAAGAACATTAATGTTTTCGCTATCAGAAATTAAAGGTTTCAGCATTAAAAAAACTCTTAATAATTTCATGTGGAGGAAAAATTCTTAAAGAAACGAAAAAAAAAGTAATCTCTCTTCAAAATCCATAAAAATAATTTCCACGCAAGACTGTTTTCGTTTCTAATTTTCTGTGTTACAACACGCTTAGAAAATTCAGTCTAAAATGTACTACACTCCAAATTAATGGTTCAACAACTCTTCTCACTTTCGAAAACAGCATATCACTCGCTATCGGCGTCAAGGTTGATCGATTTCGTTTCATCGATAGGGTCTGTCTTGAAAAATCTCACAAGTGGTCAAATGATGGAAAGAGTGCCGTTGCATGCTGATCTCTCTACGCGCCAAGCCCTTAATGCCACTGGTTACCAAGGGTCCCCCACCTATTTAATGATTTCCGCCATTGCGTGATCATGACCATTCCCAGTAGCCTTTGATAATTTGCATACCTGAATTATACAAGAGTGGAGATAGGGCTAGTGCTCGCGAATTGTTTTGAAAAACAATTTTGTTTGAGGTACCCAAGAAAGCGTTGGTAATTAATTGAATGAAATTTGGTAATCGATTGAGGAAATTTTTTAATCGATTAAGTGAAAGTCTGTAATCGATTAAGACAAAGTTTGTAATCGATTAAGAGAAAGTTTGTAATCGATTGAGTAAGAATGAGTCATCACGTAATAAAATGTCGCTTAATTCTTAAAATGTAGTTATTTTTCTCCATTTGTCTTATGCTTAAAGTATTATGCTGACGATGTATGCAGAAATATTAAAAAACTTTAAAACGGAATTCATAGATGTAATTATTTATGAAATACACATACACACTAAGCTGTGTATTTTATTTTCTAAAAGTGGTCTGTCGCACTTTTATTCGCTACATTTTTTTACATGAACATTGCAGTTTACTGAAAGGTGTAAATTGTATGTATAAAAAGATTTGATTAATGATTTCCAGTATGTGTTATTGATTCAAAATGCTTCGTAACATTCTACTCTGACACAGAGGCGATATCAGGAGAAATTAAGTTGTACTTTAACTCCAAATGCTTTTTATACTTTTTGTTACTCAAAGCTAAAACGTGTTCTCGATTTTTCTGACGTTAAACGTACTGTAACTCGAAGTTGTACGCTCAGTAATCAGATAAACATTGGAATTCATTTCGGTTACAAATATTTCATATTAATCTGAAGTGAAATTTTTCAATAGTTAAGGTTTAGTCTTAATAGTTTAAGGAAAAAATAATCTACAAAATCAGAAACAAAGGCAGTTTATTACGATGTATCAGATAAACGTTTACAATTTTTAGCGTCAGTTACTTTAGAAAATACACAAAATATTATTTCTTCTTATTTCATGACAATATTAATTCAAAGAATTCAAATACATCACTAGTATTTTTATTATAAATATCGTTCTATATACAAGTTCAGTTCTTACCATTTTTCTTGAATTATACTTTAGAAATGAATGGAATTAAAATTCAAATCACATATGTGTAATCGTTATCATGAAATTCGTTATTTACTGCCTACATTTTCAAGTATTTCAACTGTATTTAGAGTTTAAAGAAATATTTTCTTCATTTTTTTAAAGTAATTCGGCAATTGTTAGTAAGACAGTCACGATAAAATTGTAGGTCATGTCTTATGTTACATAAGAACTCATCGCCGGAAGCAGGTAGAATTAAATAAATACTTTTAATACTTCTGTGAAAATTTCAGGATTTATGCAACGCATCCTGTTTAATCTTTACGGAAAATATCAAGTAATATTGATTCAGGAGGATCATAAACGTTAAACGCTTTTTATACATGCGTATATCCAGATAAAAAAAAAACATAACAGATCATTAGATTTTTCGTTCTGAGAGAGAAATATTAAAAATCGTTAAGTAATATTTTTATTCAGCTTAATATTTTACTACACTTCTTATATTATTCATTGTAAATCTATTTTTAACATTTTAGACTTGACATATACATTATCAAGACATATTCATACCAAACATGAAATATGTCTACAATGGTACTTATTACTAAGAGATACAAGTTAAATTTAGAAATTTAAAAATAATATTTATGTTTGAAAATATCCTCAATAGCGAAATAATTGAATACGTTTTGCTAACGGGATAGTTCTAAAAACTCTATTTGTATGGTAATGTATACTTTTGCTTCTATTTGGATGTAGAGCAGACGATATTTTTCCCAAACTTCATGGCTTACTGATAAAATTTTGTTGATAATTTTGGTAACGAGCACAGACGATATTTTTCGAACTTTATGGCTTACCAATAGAATTTTGTTGATATCTTTGGTAACTTCTGCTGATATATTGGATAATCGAAAGTTAGAGTACTGAGATTTGCAAGTAGTTGAATAAATATAAATAATAGAGCTTCCTTCATTTTATGGAAATTAATTCAATATAAACTGTGACTGTTTCAAGTTTCATCTCATAATGAATTTGAGTTAAATTGAATTCAATAATTATTATTTCGTTATTTGATTCATAATAATGATTTTAATTATAATATTATTTTAAGACGAAAAGAGAAAAAAATAATCCATTTTGTGTTGTAATTGAAGTACATTTCTATTCATATATGATGTGAATAAACTCTGAGTAATTATTATTCTGAATCGAAATCGTTTTTTGAAAATATTTCAATAATCAAATGGAACAAAGGTTGATTAGTCAAATTTAAATTTAAATAAATAATTAAATATGAAACAAAATTGTTTTTTTTTTTTAAGTTTTAGATAGATATTCCTTCCTTCACTCAAAACATCATAAATGAACTTCAAATTAAATTTTTAAAACTTATATGATTTTAATTGTATTCATAAATGATATAGAAGAAAAAATTGGTTTTAGAAATTGGATATATCATTTCCGGAGAAAATATATAATCACCTTTATGATAAATTAGTGCTGCGTGCGTGAAAAATATTCTAAATTTTATATTCGATTTTAGCAATTTAAGGTTTGGCATCCATCATTTCGTTGGACATGTCAGGATTTAGAAAGAGAACTACTTCATACTTCCGAGTATCCATTAGTTTTTTAAAATTCTTTTTAGTTTTTAATAATAGTAATCATTTTCTTAGATACTGTATCGTGTAAAGACTTCCAAAAAAAAAAAAAATAGCAGGAAAAATGTGCTTGAATATTAAGTGATAGAACTTGAGTAAATTCTATATGAATCATACTTTGCACGCATTAATGACAGATAATCACGAATTTTACATCCGAAAAAAAAATGTTAGCCATTTTTTTCGGGGAATCTTTTTTTGGTTAAAATAAAACCAATATTTTTATTATTTGTTGCTTTAGGAATAGTGTTTCCTTGGAAATATCAAATAAACATCCAGTTTTTTCTAAACTCACAAAACAATTTCAAAAAATTCTTCGACGAACCAATTTTTATATTGCACATGAGGCAATTTACCTCCAAGATAACATAGCCACTACTTAGAATGTCCAAAATAAGTACACAAAATTCTCAAACTTGCCAAACAACGAACACTGCCATTATGAATGAGTCACACAGTGAACAGAATTATGTATGTACAAAAATATTCTGTTTAGGCCTTTACAGGTTCTTATAACGATGCTTACTGATAAAATGAGCTTCCATTTTTCACAGAAAACATAAATTGCTTAAAGTTGTCACGTTGAAGCCCCATGAATTTCCGGGAGCATTACTATTTCAGAGCATTACAGGTGTCGTTAACCCACAACATGTAACGAAATACGTGACCGTGGTACAGAACTATTGTTCCCTTTCATGGAATAATATTTCATCCTTTTCCAAGAATAAATGAATAGTCCAGTGAATAGTAGTGAAAAAGAAAAGTTGTGTTGAACAAAGCCTGACAACCAAATGGTTTGATCCCGAATTGACTTTTGGAAACAATATTCAAACATCTTTGTCCTTTGACTATTAATAAAATTTTACAACTTATAAAAGGAAAGATGATATGTGTATATTCGAATTGGCGCAGTAATTAAAGAGTTAGATTAAATGAATGTAATACTTTGAAAGAAGTATTTGTATTCCAGAGTAAAAGTAATTTTAATAACGGCTTGTGCGTTAAAGTACTCAGGAATAATTTATATAATATTTTCGTACAAAAATAATTTTACTATAATGTAATCGTATAACGTGACTTACTTCTAAATATAATTTAAAGAAAGAATAGAAAGACCAATAGATTAGTATAAAGTAATAAACAAAATAAGTGTTATTATCTACATAACACTTATATTTTGTTTGGTACTTACTTCATAGGAAACATTTTAAAAATACCAAAATGAAATCATAACAGAAAGCTAGTTTTAATTGAAAATATCCCAATATCTGAACTAAATAATATATCAAGAGCTTCAACACCATTATTTACTCCAATTATAATCATATATTTATTTCATATAAACCCTGTGCATGTAACTTTATTTGCATTATATTACCTATACGTAAGAAATTAATTTAAATCGTAAGGAAAAAAATATATTTCAAACGAAGTAAAGAAAGGACTTGTAGAACCACTCGTATCTTATCATTAACATGAGCCAGTTATTCTAAACTTGTTGAACGCGTTCTTATCAAACGATCTTTTTTGTGTAATGGTAAGTTCTAAAACTTCATTGAAAGGGAGGAACTAATAAATTTGGATATAGGAAATGTCAATCTCCCAAAAAGTTAAGAAATACTTTCAGAGGCTTCCATTAGAAATTCTTAAAATTTTGTTTGTAAAAATCCCTGAATGGAAACGCTTCAAAAAATAAACGCGTTTTAACTAATTATGTAGAATTTTACATGCATTTTTTTTTTTTTTTTTTTGATATTTTGAAAACATGTCATTAGAATTTAAATGAATATATAGAAATAATTTAATTTATTAATTTTGAATTTTTTAATTTATTTAAAGTCAAATTATTAATTTTAATCGTTAATCGCTTCTCTTCTGAAAGTAAAAAAAAATCACCACAGAAAAGTAAGTCAGATGTTGGTGAAAAAGCACTTTAGCGTAAAACTCAAGTTATCAAAGTCAGTTGAGCATTTAGCTTGAGTGTTTTCTAAATAGAGCGAAACACATTAGAGTCATTGATTGCTTGTCTGACGGTAAAAGAAAGATGTTATGAGGCAGAAATTTTTTGTTCAAGAATTAGTATTATGATATTGCAATTCTGCATGTAAACCGAGCAGCGTGTTTTACGCTTAGTAAACGACATAAAATGTTCGTTACTTTTAAAAGATTACAACATTTCAAATACAATTTTAATGAGCAAAATCCATTCAAAAATTTTCTCTGAGGGCAGCAGGTAATAAAATGTATCGTTCTATTAAAAAACAATTTTCTTAAAACATAGTAGAGTCTTTTTTGAAAGACACAGAAAAATATGTGCAAAAAAGTCTAGAGTTCCAGTTTAAAATAAATTATCAATGACAGTATACGAAAATTTCTCTGTTTTCATTGAAAAGATATATTTCATGATTTTATGATTAAACCATTAATAAGTTGCTGTAATGTTACGAACACTCTCTAACAAAAGTACGGTGGTGTTTTTATGTAATAATTTATTATTATTAAATTCCCATGAATTCATGATAGAATTTGAGGTTATATCTGAGGCAATATACTGAACTAAAATTATATATATATATATATATATATTTGTAACTATTTATCATATTTCAGTTCACGGTTGTCCTAAGACAAAAACACATCGGGTTGTATAACAACAATTTATTTACACTCCTTACTACCGCACGTTTACAACAGCTCCTCTCGGAGATTCGGTCAGGTCCCATCCGAGGGGATCGTGTGACATCAAACACTCTTCCCTTTACAAATGAACTCCCTCTAGAGGAGGGCTTTAAGTAGGGAAGTTAACAATATATATATAAATTACACACACACACACACACATATATATATATATATAACACATGGATCAATAAGTTCCGAGTTTAACCCAGAGATGGCGCTCGTAGTAAACCAGTAACCAGGTCTTTCTAGAGTACGAACCTTTGCTTGAAACGTGTCAAAATTTTAAGTCGATCGGACCAGAAACAGCTGAGTTATCGAGGTTGGAGTAAAGTCGTTTTGTAGTTTGTTTAAAAAATGGAAAAAAACGAGTTTCGTGTTCTGATAAAACATTGTTTTTAATGGGTAAAAACACAGTGCAAGCGAAACAATAGATTGAAAAATGTTACCCGGACTCTTGTCCATCAAAAACAAAGATTTGTCGGTGGTTTGCCGAGTTTAAACGTGGTCGTACCGACACAAATGACGCGGAACGCTCGGGTAGACCTGTGGAAGCCGTTACACCGGAAAATGTGAGTGAAGTGACAAAAATTATAATGAAAGATCGTAAAGTGAAGATCCGTGAGATTGCTGAGATGACACAGATATCATATGGAAGTGTATTTACTATCCTTCAGGAAAAATTGAGCATGAAAAATGTTTTTTCCAAGTGGGTGCCGCGATTGCTTTCGATGGAACAAAAACAGCAACGAGTCGATGATTCAGAAAGCTGTTTATCGCTATTTACTCGCAACAAAAAAGATTTCTTGCGTCGTTACGTGACCATGGACGAAACATGGATACATCACTTCACTCCAGAGTCGAAGCGGCAGTCATCTGAGTGGCGCACAGCTGGCGAAAGCCGTCCGAAGCGTCCGAAAACGCAGCAGTCAGCTGGCAAAGTCATGGCGTCAGTTTTTTGGGATACGCATGGCGTGATTTTCATTGACTACCTCGAAAAAGGTAAATCGATCAACAGTGATTATTATATTGACTTGCTGGTGCGTTTGAAGGAGGAAATCGCAAAAAAAACGACCGCACAGTCTCGGGACTTATTGATCCATGTGTTATATAATTATATATATATGAATTCGAAATTTTTATGAATTCGAAAATTTTTCATCCACATTTATAACATGCTCAATATTTATAAGCAGTATTCCTTTGCATTTTAGGAAAGGAATAAATTGTAATTTCTAACAAAAAAAGAGTCTTTGTGCAACTAAAGACTCATCTTGTAACAGGACTGATACACGTTAAATCTGTCGAGGCTCTAAATCCTTTTTGGCCGTATCCCTTTTGGAAATGTCGTCTTGATCCCTTGGGTATGCTTCAAAAATTACGAAGTCCCTCCTCAATAGCCCTCGTGATACTTCCAATATATATATATAAATTTTATATATATATATATAAATTATATATATATAAATTTTATATATATATATATAAATTATATATATAAATTTTATATATATATATATATATACTATATATATATATATATATATATACTATAATATATATATAGTGTTATGTGTTTTGTGTAGTAGTAGTAGTAGTAGTAGCATATTTGATTAAATTCAGGACATTGTTTTATCAATGTCGCGCTTAAAAAGAACGCGAGAGCTACTGGCGAAGGATTTCGTTTTTATTCCTGATCAAATGATGTGGACTACACTTGGATACCCATTATATGAACTTCCACATCATCCCATCGTGAGGACATTGAGCCTCGACAAATTTAACGTGCACTAACCCAGCTACATGACGAGTCTTTAGTCGCATCCAAAGTCGGCCGTGAATTCACGACCACGATCATCAGCATTCATTCATCAGCTCCAAAGGCATATATCAATTGATAATAGTTTAAAAAAAGTTTACTTTTTTTTTCTGTCATCATAATTGTATGGAATTTGCTTTTAGATGTTAAAATCATGAAATATGAAATGAGTATCGGAAAAAAAGTGATAGTGACGGGAGATTGGAAATGCAGATAAATCGAGTCCATTTTTATAACAAATTTCGAAGTAATATTCAATGGAATAACGAATTCACACAAAGTTTGATCTACAATTCGTTCGTAAATAATATGTTTATATTCTAGATACGCATTTACATGATACTCTTACAAAACCTGTTTGCAAGAATCTAAAATAGTAGACCACACCTGTCAAATGGACACTTTACCTTGATAATAATAAGGAGAATTCTTGATATACTTTAGATAATTCAAATTTAAAAAATCGGATGAATTTTAAATAGCGGAACTTTTTTTTACATCACTTACTTATATTATTTACTTACTTACTTATTTTTTTATATCACTTACTTTTATATAACTTTTTTTACAACACCTTTAAAGTATATCACACCTGCCAAATAAACGGACATTTTATGTCGGAAATATGGAGAAGGCTTGATATACTCTAGGTAATGGTAACTAAAAAGTAGGGAGATATTACGATGATGATTGATTAGTTATAAAGAATTATTTGCTACTTTATTTCACTAAATTTTTTTTGTTTTATTCAAATATTAGAAGGTTTTTGTAAGAAGCCGAAAATTACAAACATATTAATAATAGTTTATCCCAGGCTTTAAATCTTAAAACGTCATTTTTTACGAAATTATTAAGCAGCTTATAAGAAAATTTTGCTCAATAAATGTACATTTAAAGTAAGGCCCGAAAATTGATTACTCAGTTCTAGATTCAAATATGGGTTGTTTATTTAATTTTATTTGGTTTTTCTTTGTTTCGACATCTACAATTGCGCTGGTTTTTAAAACTCTACACTCAGTTTAATTTTAAACCTTTAAGAATTGTGAAACAATTTCATTTCATATAGATATAGATAAGTAATTTTAATCCTTTAAAAAAAACACTTATTTTTCTTATCATTTAATCTTTTTTTATAAAACATTTGTCCTATGCAATTCACTACATAATTGCAAACAAATCTTCTTTGGATTCACACTGTAAGTTAAAACAAATTTCTCAAATGTTATCATAGCTTAAAAGTCTTAAATAACTATGTGATTCGAAAAATATTATCTAAAATTATTATTTTTGTTTCCGATTTAAAAATGCAAAAAAACTGCAGAAACTTACTTTCTCTTTGCCAAACATCTGGACATTCAAATTGGGCGTGGAAGCACGCGAAAAATGCAATAAGTTCTGAAACTTAATTTTTAATAATTCATTGCCAAGCAACGTGCAAACACTGAAATCGGAAGCGGAAGCATACGTAGCTAAAAGCACATCACTCACATCCTAACATTTTAAAAAAAGATTTGATCAAATTAGATCATGGCACGATATTTAGATATGTTTTGAGGATATTACGCAAGCAATTTGGTCCCTGGTATAACATTTTGATTTCAAACGATTAAAAAAAATTCGTTTCATTTAAATTTTTCACTTTTTAAACCATTCATTTTTATTTCGTTTAAACAATAAAATTCTCTTTTTAAATTATCCAACTATTCTAAAACCCCTCTGTAGTAGTCTCAATTTAACATAAAAAAAATCAAAAAGATTTTGAGACAATATTTTTCCTAAAATGGTAAAACAACCCACTTTTGAAATTTAATTTAGAATAAAAGAATTATGATTTTCTATAAATGAATGAGGGATTTAAAAAGACACTTTCGGTTCCCATTTAAGGCAAAGAAGGGAAGTGTCACCTCCATTGTTATTTCAGGTCCTTAAAATAGCAGAATGTGACCTTTAACGCATTCGTAATTAGCAGATTTATTCAAATCAATGTTTATTGCTCTCGCCCTGCCAACAAAACCTCCTCTACATACACCCAAATACCAAGGTCCTTCTAAATGAGCCACTCAAGATGCCACTATTAAAAATATAATTGTTGAGTTCTAATTTGTCTTTAATGCGACTTGATTTAATTTATCTTATACTTTTCCAATGTTCTTAAACATAGTTTTACATGAACAGAATAAATCGTTGCACAAAGCAAAAAAAAAAAAAAAAAAAGCCACCACTATCCACATAAAAGAAACTTCTTAAAGTAACTTTAACTATCACGAAACGTAATTATAAACTCAAATTTAAAGAGCTTATATATATATATATATATATATATATATATATATATATATATATATACACATTATAATTATCGGTTCTTTAATCACGGTGCAGTCAGAAGTAACACGTAGGCTATTGGCGACGGACCGCGTAATTTTGAGCCTCAGTCAAATGAGGAGAGTACTCTTCCATCTCCAACCTTCCACGCCAACGGGAACACTTGAAATTTAGATAGATTTAACGTGCATCAGGCCTTGAGGGCTCGAACTCACGATTCGATGGAAATAACACCAGCCGTAAGTCTCTAGCCTAGTGGTCATATATATAGAACAAAAATAAGTGCGATGGTCATAGATATAAAAAAAAATAGAGTCTTAAATTGCATAATGTAAAAATAAATATTAAATACGAAAAAAAAAATGTTTCTCTAAAAAAATGTTCTTCCTGTTAGTACTGTAATACGCTCATTGTGAAAAGAAAATCTATAAATATTTTTTTAAAAAAAGGAAGCATGCATTAGTCTTTACCAACCAGCCCACCCAACCTATTTTTAGGGTCATAAGTGGGGATGATCATAAGTTGCATAGGTCGTAGGTCGTGTAGGTGTACGTAAAAACTAGCAATCTCATCAGCTGTTTTGAACAATATGGGGTAATAGTTATTTCATCGACTGGATAAATATATAATGTATCTCGAGGGAACTTAAAAATAATGTATGGTTTTGTGTTTATTTATTTGTTACATACAGATTACATATAAGAAAAGAAACATAATGTGTTATTAGTATGAGTCAATACAATATTCAATCTATGGAATAAAAATTCCATCAATAAGCCAAATTATATGTTAGCAACATTGAATATCATAGATGAATTCTTACTTTATGGATTTTGTAATTGAAACCTTGCATTCTTAATTAAATATCCAAGCTAATTCATTTATAACCCATATATATGCCACCCAAGATGCACTTTTTTTTTTAATAATTACTATTAAATTACTCAATTAAATATAAGAATTAAAGTAAACGATAAAATATACAAAAGTGAACGATAATAAACTTTTTCCGAAATTAAAATTAAAGGAAACCATAAATTATTAAATTGAATATATTTAAGCTAAATGTAATTAAAATTAAAGCAAACGATAAATTATAAAATTGAATATATTTAATTAAATGTAATTAAAATTGAAGCAAACGATAAGAAACTGAAAAGTGATCAGGTACGCCAAAAGTGATCAAATTAAAACAATAGCCCCTTGGGTGGTTAATAAAGGTGGCAATCAGCTTCGAGCGAACTTAAAAATACATTCGTCTCAAATGATTTTAATACTGTTTGATATATGAGTATATACTTCCTATTCGAAATATTTGATCTCTCAGTCTTTAAATATCAAACCAGGCTGTCCTAACTTATTAATGAGTCACAGTTGAGTGACCAAATGATCAAAAAGGATTCAATTGCTCTGAAGAGTGAGTGAAGTTCTCCAAATCCTTGCGCAGTTAATATTAAACGGTACGAAGAATACGATATTAGTCCAAACATCTACTTCAGCGAGAGTGAGTAATCCAAATTTATGACTTCTGCCACAATTATTTTGTAATTCTATAGTGACGTTCATTTAGCTAAATTGACATAAAATTAAAATAATTCAGCGAAATACATTAGTTCAAAAGATTTAAGATATTTAAATGCATCACAAAATGTTATAGCTTAATTAAAATAGTGCTTAAAAATAAAGAAATTTATCATGTTGAATCTAAAACAACATTGGACTGTAAAAAAACATTGTTTATTTTTGTAAAATATCTGATGCATCATTTGATATAATGTGTTATCATTTGATATAATGTGTTATTATTTTTAACTTATCGATGATATTGCATCAATTTTCCAATAGTCTTATTAAAAAAGACGTTGAACTTTCCCTTAACTTTTCGGTGATTTTGCAATAATTTTCTAATATCCTTATTAAAAATGTCATTGAACCTTTCTTCACTTTTCAATAATTTTGTAATAATTGTTCAATATTCTCATTGAAAAAGACATTGAACCTTTCTGCTATGTGTTATCATTTATTGACATATCGATTTGAAGTTATATGACAGATATGTCGTTGATATATTTGCTATGTATAATAGTTTGACATTTATCGTGACTTTCGTAGAAAATAGCAAGTGAAATACTATAGCAAAAAACTACATATATTCAAAAAATACTACTGTCAATAAACTACAAAATACCATTAATAAAAAAAACTTTTCTTAGAACTATAGATATCAATAGCATCTTGTTTCTATAACTATTTGTTACTTATGTCTGCTGGGAAAACAACACAACCGATTTGAAACATATTTTATATTAATGATTTCTTAAGAAGATATCTTTAATGAATAATAGTTACTAGGAATCCATGTAAACACATTGTTTAATATTTAAACTAACATACAAAACAAAACATTAGATTTATATAATTTCACGCGCATTATTTTCTGCATAAAATATTCTTTAACAAAATACTATTATATTCTAAATCCACATTATGTCCACGAATAAAAGACATATATATATCTTAAATAATGTTAACAAATATTTATCAAATTGCGAGAATTGACATCTTAAAAGAAGAAAAACTGGACGACTTACTGCGGCATTGGTTGGACTTACGGTTGCCATATGCGAAATGAAATTCCCTCCTTTTTCGCACTTCCACTTACCAGGAGAAAAAGGGAACAGATAGATGCGCGCGCATCCTTGCGCGGTTACCGTGACAACCGAGAAGCAGAAGCAGAACACAAATAACCCCTCCCCAACTCCCCTTCTTTCCTCTCCCTAATCCATTTAATTTTCGTAGCGAGACAAAAAAAAAATAAACAAATAAAAAGAATAATAATAATAAAAAAGGATACTGTACTTTTCATTGAAATGAATAAAGAGTTTTCGCTTTTTTGACCATGAAGAAATACAAGACTGGAAGAACCGGTAAAAAGCCCATTCAGATGGGAGTGAAGTTTCAGTTTTTATTCTTTAGGAGTGTGGCGTTTTGTCTCGTTTTTCACTTTTTTTTTTTCAAAAGTAAGCCGTGTTTTTAATAACAAATACTCTTTTTTTAACTGAAACGGCTCAATCGATGGGTTCTTTAAATTGAGATCAATATGACGTGATGATAGAGGTGTTTTTTTATATAGGGAATCGTTTACTTTAAGTCTGTTAATCGAAAGAGTGCAAATAATTGTTCGTTATTATTCACTCATGATATTTATTTTGTTGGCGAAACATAAATCGATTATTATGGAACTTAAAACAATTTTTATTGCCAAGCATATAGGTATTTAAATATTTTTTTTTATAATGTGACCAGTGCCATAGAGGCCAAAGATGGGAGAGTCAAAGCATATTATAAGGGTAATTACGGATTATCAAATTGACTTTTATTATTTTCTTTTATTAGGTTTCTGAGTGTGTAATAAAGAAAACTACCATGGCCCTTAGATTCTTTCGGCGTTCTGTTATGGTGATTTATTGAATAAAAAATATTACTTAATAAAATTAAAATAACTTTTATTTCTAAAATATATTTTAACGAACTTCGCATAAATATTATTCAGTACAATGTAGTCGCGGCCCAGGTATTATTTAAAATAAAAAAATTACCTTGAAATTAAATTAAGATGAAGTAAAATTTAAGAGAGGCATTTAAAATTTGTAAATGTAATTCCTAAATCAAGATAAAATTGAAAGAAAGAAAAACATTACATAATTCAAAACCTAAGTAAAAGAAAATATATATATGATTCCTATATCACCTACATCACTATATTACATATAATATAGTGATGTAATAATATAAGAATTTTTGAAAAACTGCCTAAGTAATTTCAACGAAAAAAATTTGTATTTTGAGTGTATGGAATTAACACCGCAAAAAGACTAAACAATTTTTAAATTATATTTGTACAAAAAAAAATTACTTCGCATTATAATAATTATTAAGTAACAAAAAGTTGAACTTTAAATCTGAATGTTTGACTCCAATTTTATGATAATTACCGACCTCAAAAGAACCATCTATTTCATTTCACTTTTAGCATTCGTAGAAACTTAGAAAAATTCGTTTGAATTCCTAAAGCAATGCATAGAAATTTATATGGCAATTTCAGCTAGATTTTTTAACATCACAAACAGCTATGAGACCGAATATAAGCTGGCTGTAGATCAAAACGGTTGTGCGAAAAAATATACGAATTCATTGAAAATATATGTGCTTGGTTTAAAGGGGCTTAAGTACAGTTATGTATGCAATGAACAGTCATATAAACCATTTTGTCCCCAAAGCAATGCTGGCTCCAGCATAACACACGCACTACTCGACCTCGTTAAACAAAAACAAAAAACGTAGCTATAAAATCTTCCGCGTTTATCTTTTTTGGATTTCGGAATGAATAATGAATTCCGACATATCTTTTCCATTCCAAGGAAAACAAAATAGTAGTTGAATCGCCTGCATTTTGTAAGATAATGAAACAAATTCTAGAAGAATGAATAAGTTTTAATTCAATATTTAAAAAATGACTAAAATGATTTTATTAATTTATGTTTTAAAAAAGAAAAGTTTTCTTAAAAATATTTTACTCCTACATAAAATAATTCATTCTTGACTTTTAACTTTGATATAAAAATAAATATCAGCATAATTCATTAAAAATTCTTCTTAATAAATATCTCAGATAACATCGGAGATTCTTAATAAAAAGTAGTTTAACTTTATATTTGATTTAGAAAGGGGAGAATAACAATTAATATACATATGTACACACTCACACACGCACACACACACACACACACATATATATATATATACTTGTGTGTGTGTGTATTAAATTTCTTCTGAAATGTTAATTTTCAAATATGTGTTCGTTTTTCTTTTGTACCCCATGCTTGTACTTTTCATACACATGGTGTGCTGTACATGCACAATTTTGCATTTGAATTTCTTTTTGTTTTATTTTTTGAAAACTTTTTCTTTTTTGTTATCTTAGCTTTTCGATTTTAAAGATTTATTTTGGTTCGATAAAGATTTGTTCAGTGTTTTTCTTTTTTAATTTAATTTTTAGTATTTGGCTTTCAGATTTTTTTTTGTGCTTGTATTTTTGGTTTAATAAACTTTTTTTAAATAGCACATTATGATGGACCATATATTTTCACAAATGATTCAAGAATAATCCAACTTATAACAGTTTAAAGCCTTTCAGAACTTTAAAAATAATTTTTTTCTCCATTTTTCTGTTTTATCAAAAAAAAAAATGGTTTTATAAATCTTTTAAATTTATAGAAATTTTTAGATATTTCTGATTTTTGATTGATTGATTGATTTTAATTACTATCTTTTGAATTTGCAAATTTTTTTTTCATGGAAATTTTTTACAATATTACCTTTCATTTTTCATTTTACAATATTTGTCTTTTCTGTTTTTGCTTCGGTTCAAAGTAATTATTTTTAATGTTAAGTTGTGTTTTTACATTTTATAATCTTAGCTTTGAATTAACTTCTTTTGTTTATTTTTGAATTTTAAAAACTTATACCTTACTCAGTTTAATATAAACTCTATATAAATCAGTTAATATATATATATATTAACTGATTCAATAGTCTCATTAAACTTGTATTACAAGAGAAGTTTATAGTTTTTGGTCAAAATCTCTATAAACAAATTCAGGGTCTCCCTCAGGGAGGTCCAGCTAGTAATTGTCTGGCCAATTTTTATTTACATTTTTATGAATTAAAACAGATTGACAATGATTCTTACTTTCTTTTTCGTTACATAGATGATCTCATTATTTTAGGTAAAACTGAGGATTTTAAACCAAATATTTCATTTTACCCTAATTATCTCAAATTATTCAAAACTAATCTTAATACAAATACTGTAGAATTTTTAGATCTCGATTTGCAAATAGTTGACAATAGACTTATTAGTAATATTTTTGATAAAAGAGAGATATTCGAATTCTATGTAATTAAAATACCTTTTTGGAACAGTAATCTACACAGATCCATTTATAGGAATATTTTATTGGGCTTTTTATTACGTAATAACAAATTAACCACACATAAAATAGACAAGTTTAATAATATTAAAAAATTCTTCAACAACTGTTTGGATCATGATTATCCAATAAATTTCTTAAATACCTATATACATCACAAATATATTAAACATCTTTGCGAATCGTGATCCAATTTCAAATCCACAACACAACAATAGGTCCACAAAGTCGGCTTGTTAGTGGTCTAGCCGTAAAGAATTTATTTATTTATTTACATTTACACAGCTTACATTTTTACTCACTCTCTGGACCGTTATACTCCTTTACCATGCAACTTATTACCAACCAATTGTTTGCATCCTTTTACATTTTATTACCAATCAAACAATGATTTAAATCTTTTTTCAATTTATATGGTGATGATGTGTTATATTTTTTTCATTCTGAGTATGTGATATACATCTTGAAGCTTAAAGACAATTCCATCTTACTACTCACATATTTGAATCTTCATTTCTTTGAATTTTGTAAGTAATTTTTATATTTTGATTTGTTGATAATTTTTAGAATTATAGATTTTATTTTTGTAAATTTTATCATTGAAATTTTTTGCATTTTTTAATTATTGAACTCTTTTGTAATTTGGATTTCCCAATTCAGCCTACCAGGAATTATAGATTTTATTTTTGTAGATTTTGTCGCTGAATTTGTTTGCATCTTTTAATACTGAACTCTTTTGCAATTTGGATTTCCTAATTCAGCCTACCAAGTCGCAAAGGGGGAAGGTTGGTACCATTAAACTAGTTTAACCCAGCTTAATCGGTCCTCAGCCCGATATTGCTTTTTGACTTGCTGGGTTCCATATTTTCATTTATTTTTCTTTCATTGTTACATTTCTTTCTGGATTTTTGTCTTTTTAAATATTTTAAATTATTCTTTCATAATTTTTCAGTGTGTATATATATATAATTAAACCTCATAATTAATTATGACTTGCAGTTTTATTCATTGCAATTTATGATGTGTGAATTTTTCATATTTTACACGTTCTTAAGTTTGAATGAAAATAAATTATAAGAGAGAGAGCTTTTGTTTAGTCAAAAATAATTGAATTGTTTATTATATGTATAATAAAAAACAAAACAAAATCTTTCTCTCTTATAATTTATAAAATAATTGTCAAAAATAATTGAAATATTTATTATATATATATATATAATAAAAAAAAAGCTCTCTCTCTTATAATTTATTTTCCTTCAAACTTAAGAACGTGTAAAACATGAAAAATTCACACATCATAAATTGCAATGAATAAAATTGCATGTCATAATTAATCATGAGATTTAATGTCTTCATTGTTCACATAAAATGGTCATGTTCTTTTCTTTACGATTTTCTATAATTTCTCACGAAGTTGGACAAAAGAATTTGAGTCATTTATTAGTTATAAAAATTGCAAACATTGGTCAGCTATCGAAAGAATTATATTATTCGCATCAGTTGTTTGAACACTTAACGCTCCACTGATCCTTACTACTACGATGACTAATGTCAATGGGTGGTTTTTCTGTGAAACATTGGAAATAAGCTCTTTTTTATCGAAGTTTGTGGGGAGAAATCTATGTTTTTAGTCACCTAAAGCTGCTTTGAATGTTATACGAAATTGGTTCAAAGTAAACAAAAAGCCACTCAATTAAGCGATTTGGTTGAAAATTAACAGAAGAGAAATCTAAGAATGATAATAATTGTTTTGCTGAAGGTTGACAGAAACATTTATGAAACATGTTATAGCGAAGGTTTAAAAACATTCGTAACTTGCTTTAAAGAAATTTAGTCAATAAAGTGAATTCGGTAAATAGATTCGGACTGAGATTTATAAGTTTGTAATGTATTCTCACACAAATATCTCTTTGACTAAACTGTAGGGCTACTTTATTACGATGTTTGATATAAGAATCTCGCCGTGTGAAAGACTCGTGACGTATGTAAATTAACATTATTAAAGAAAATGTAGCGAATGAGATATGGACATTAGAAGTGATAAGGCAATATTGGAGGTAACAGGGAGATTGAAGGTAATAGAGAGATTAGAGACAGGAGATATAAAGGAACTGACGGGATTATTAAACACATTATATTGAGTGAGGCGATATGCCAGTGAGTGAGTGAGTGAATGTAAAGTTCATTGGAGCTAGAGCCAGATATGGCTATGCTGCGCTAAACAAGATTAAACTGTGATCTAGACGTGAAGTTGAAAAAAAAAGGTAAAAGTGGTTGACAAGAAGGAGGGTCGAAAATAGAGAAGGATCGCTAGGGTATGCGTCACCCGTGAGTGCGTCACCAGTGTTTACCAAAGACAGTAAACCCCATGGGAAAGAAAGATCACTAGGGTACCTCGGGTTCGTGAAACCCATACTTACCTGAAGAAGGCAAGTCCCTGAGGTCCCCTGATATAATCCCCAGAGGCAAGATGCCCGGCAATACCCCCAGACGCTGGGTACCCATTTCAGTCGCCTTTTATTACATGCATGAGCTACAGTGATATTATTCTGTCATCCCCGGTCACCACACGGGTCGAGGCGATATGCCAAGCGTGTATATTTGACTCGGATACCTTTACTAGCTGTCTACTGGAATCGAATTCAATAAAATCGAGTCAACTGTTAGAGTTACCCATACAAATAGAATTCTCTATGATAATATTTAATTATGGATGCGATTATGTGAGTGCTTCATATTATTAATTTATTTTGACAGAACTTATCCTATATCTGAATGAACTAATTAACCATTTTGGATGGGTCTTTATTGGGCAGACATGTCTACGCAATAAACCCCTTCATTATATCTAATAGACATAATGACGAAAGTTCGTTATAAGTTTTGCAGAAATGTGACTGAGAAATGTAGTAAACATTTCACATATGACAAAGATTTAAAATTTTAAGATTATTCGTATCTATACATATATTTTTTTTCACAGCGTAACCAAAAAATAAATTTGAAAACGGTCTTTTAAAATTATCAGAATTATGTTTATGAAGATTCAATGATTTTTTAAAATTAATAGGCTCAGTGAAAAAAGTCTATAGTAAACTATATCGGGAACTAAATTAAAGTTTCAATTAAAAAAATAATCTTGTTCAACAGAACCTTTTAATACTTATTGCCTCGGAACTTTTATAAATAAAAATATACTTAAAAAGTAAGTTAGAACTTTATAAGGCTCGATCTGTACTTTGATTAATTTTATATTGGGGAAACACATTATTGAAATATTATTATTGTATGTTTAATGTTTTTTCATTAATGCCAAAATGTAATTAATTATCTATCGTGATTTTTCACGAATGCACTTGTGAAATATTCAACTCTGTCGGTAATCCGGCAGATATAGGACAAGAGCACCTCGACTACTGAAAACGCCAGATTGCAGAAAAATTTCTAAGAATAACACATTTAAACACCAAATGGCGGTAAAACACACAAAACCAAAATCGGTCAAATAATGCGGATGACGCTTGGGATGTCACTTCTTTTTCTAAACATCATTCCCACGCCAACAAGAGGACTTGGAACCCTGACCAAATTCATCAACCTCTGTGCATCAGTCCAGTTACATGGCGGGTCTTCAGTGGCATCTCGGCTCGAACCCAAGAATCAATGGAAACAACCCTGACTGGGAGTTTGCGATCATGACCACTAGGTTGCCGCGGCAAATTAAACATAAGAAATAATTAAAAAACTGATAAAAATGTACTATTTTTTATTTATTGATATCCTACATTATTTCACTGAAGTGGAAGGTATAAAAAACCCTTGTAAGAGTCGTCAGCCAGAGCTAAAGCAATGGAAATTTGGAGTGTCGGATTATAGAGGGAGAACTGTATGTAATGTTATAATAATTAATTAATAATTATAAATACTGATCTGTTATAGCAAAAAATAATTTAAAATAGCAATTAAAAAAATTTACAATAGCAGTTGTGTACAAATATTTATTGATGTTTTCGTAAGTAATGTAATAAAAATGAAATATGTTTAAGGAATGACGCAAGTAAGAAGAGAAAACTTAAATCAATTATCTCTACAAATAAGAACTTAATTATATCTACAATTCATCGTAAGTAATTATTTTACTATCAATACGAAATACTATGTTTATATGGGTCATAAAATATTTTTTTTTCACGGGAGGAAATATAGTAGACAATTAGTTCGCTGTGAGTTCCTATAAATAAATGGACTAACTGAGGATATCCGTAGTTTACTTCGACGCAATGTAAACCCAGATAGTAAAAGGAAATTTGAATGTAAGTTCCTGCGCTCACTTGCAACAACAGTTAAGCATCTGCAATCTGTGAATCATAATTATTTTACAAAGTCAAACGGAAGTATTAATTGAGGTTAGAGATTCATTATATGAAATCGTTAAAAAACAATTAATATATTCATTACCTCGAACTAAATTAATGTGTAAAAACCAAACAAGATTATGTAACTAAGATTCAGAAGAGTAAATAACAATGAGATCAAGTATATTGATTACATTATTAATCTAACTGCGAGGTTTGGTATACATCTCGAACAGCAAGATCCTTCTGCTACATGCGTGAAATAAATTTCTTTAATGCAGCTCAAAGCTTGTTGAATGCTACATATTTTTAAGAAATTTATCCTTTAATGATTGATATAGTGCATTACTACATAATAATTAATTCGAATAATACCATACATAAATGCACATCTGTATTAAATCGACCACAAAATGTATTATTTGTTATGAGTAACAAGTAACGCATGGTTGATTGAATGCAGATGTGTTTATTTTAATGCATGTAAATGTGTATAAAATTATATTCATCATTTCAATAACTTATCTTAATAGGAAAATTATGAGTTAACCATGTGACTTAATATCAAAAAGGAACAATATGCATAAAAGTTTTATGGACCTCGTAATTTTGAACCTGTATCGAGTGAAGAGGACGCCACATGAGCTGGCTCCTCCCTCTCCAAACTTCCGCGCCACGTGAATGAAAGTATTTTGAGTCTGAAGAGATTTAATGTGCATCAGCCCCGACTTTACCATCAGCCGACAAGACTCTTTCCCAGGAATCGACGGAAACCGCCGGCCGCGACCATGATCGGAAGAAAAACGTGGCCACTGTAAAATAAAGAAGTTTACAAGATAGTAAATAAATATACATTAAATATTTCAATTAAATATGTAAAGTTTCGTGCATACAAAAAATAGTATTTTTCCATTTCTCCGGTTCAAATCTCGCCAAGCAGACTTTATTGGCGACGACTCCCGGTAAGCACATATTCTGTTTGGCGTCAATTGTATCATTTTGGTGACTTTATCACTTGCGCCGGCGAAATGGAAAAGTTCCAAAAATATTTTATATATACGGAATAGAAATTTTTATGGAATTTTTATATTTTATCCAAAAACCATTGATTTTGATGTGATGTGAAAGAAAACTTTAGGCTTCAGAAGTATACCTTTATCATATGAATTCGAATAAAAACATATGTTCACCGCTGCGAATGTTTTATTAACGTTGTCAACATTTTCATACCGATTTCGTAATCATGATATAACTAACAGTTAAAGAACGTATTATGGTGACTGATTCTTTTTTTTTTTTTTTTTATTTTGGTGTTAAAAAAATAGAGAGTGCTACTCAAAATTCGTAGACGTATTGTTTATGGGAATTTGATGAAAAGAACTTGGAACATGGTTTGTTCGCAAAATTTACTTCCGAGCTGTTAACCACACGCTCCTCACATAGTGCTCTACTGGTTCCCTCATCTAACAGATGGGGTTTCTTTCTGATTTAAAATTTAAATTTCCAGCTTCTTCTCAGTCAAATGAAACGAGATGCAAATTAAGTAAACTTTAGAAATGGGGTGAATAGATATAATCAAGTCTTATCAGAGTGACACAGAATTGAATGGATGGATAATAATAAGGTAACAATAGTACGACGAGTATTAGCGCAATGTACGTGAATTTCTTCGTGTGGATCTAGTTGATTTGGTGAGAATCGGACCAAATGCTGTCTGGTTGATTGAATACTTGATGGAGGTACTCGCATCGTATTCAGGTAAGCATGTTCTTTGATACATTACAGAAGTTAGTACTCGCAGAAAGAGACATGAAGCTAAGAGAGTCTGCCTTATCAGAGGATTAATAAATTTTATTTTGAAATATAATTAACATTTTAGTTGCACTCATTGTCTGTTCTTGAACTCTTGTTGAAACTTAAATTTTGTGGTTAGAGTAACATTTAAGATGACATACGAGACGGATAAAAGAATTTTGTCACAACTTTCTAAAATTGACACTTAATATTGTAAACAAACGTGTGCTTCGTTATATAGAAAAACTTTTGTATTTGCGTTTGACTCATATGTGTTTCATTAGGATTCTTTTTCATATTATGAAAAGAGTTTTTTTTCTGTTGAGAACATAATTTTTCAGTAAATAAATACTCATAAATTTTAGGTATGACGCAATATTTATATTAAAGTTATGGGAAATGTGACTTATCTGAGAGTATATATATATATTAATTTTTTTAATTTTATTTTTTGTAAAATTTAATTTTTAAAATTATAATTACGTTCAGTGCATACAATTTTATGCTCATAAGTACTCTGAAAATTTTCAAAGTTATAAATGCAAAATATTTTATGTAAGATGTCCCTGAGGTAAGTACATTATTTACAAATGTTAATACAACTTTTGGTTATTAATTCCTCCAATGTAATTACTTATATTTATAAATATAGTTTTCTTTATATAAATACATAAGCAAATACACATAAATAATCAGATATCTCAATGTTAAATTAGGATTTCTACATTGCTTTTAATTTTAAAAAATAAAGGAAATTTAAACAGTATAAAATAAACCCATTTTTTGTTGAAAATATCTCAGGTTCCTTAAATGTTTTATAAATTTACATTTTTAAATATATATGACATTGTGCGTCTAATCTAAGTAGTATATATAAGTCTAACATTTATCGAATTAAACTATGTTAATCTGAACAAAATTCTAAGAAAAATAGACTTTGTAATTAGTAAGAAAGTTTTCTAATCGAAGGAAGATGTTTTCCACATACAAGACGTATGTCATTTGTATCGATATTTAACACTAATATTTCAATTAAAGAAATAAGAAGATAAAAGAAGATCGAGTCACTTGAAAAATGACAAAATATTGTGAAATATAAATTTACTATTTCAAAAGTCGCCTTTTTCAATTTTTCAATTGAAAACTCTCCATTACAAAATGTATTAGAAATTAGTATTTAAATTATAAAAATAAGTTTTTCCTGGAAAATCACTATTGTGAAAAGAAAAATGGGAGTGTATAGGATATGTTTTAGCAACATAATTTTCCAATTCATATCTTGATATTTGTAAAAGATCTTTATGTATGAGATTCTGTAATAATTTGCAACGCGTATTAGAAAATACAAATTACTTTATCTTAAAATTACATCAATTAAGACAAACCAACGTACAACATATCGTTAAGAAATTTGGAGATTGAAATCTGGAATTTTAAAAATTAAAAGCTTGAAATATCTGTGACATTTTTATTTTTGTACGACCGAGAACAAAAAACAAACAAAACATTACTCTTTCCGTTTACTCATATTTAAAGATTTTATTCTCTATAAGCATTTTAATAATTAATATTAATATTTTATAGCACAATTCCGTTTTTAATTACTCAATTATGAATATCCTACAAATTATAATTTCCGCTTTAAAAAATGTCTTGATAAATAGTAGTAAACAGGAAAAATGCTTTATTTTCTACTTCGAATATCTTTTAAAATACTTTTCATAGATATTATGTGTAAAAACTGTCATTCCTACCACATTTGAACACAACCGAAACAGAAAAAAGGGAAGCAATACATGAAGTTTCAACTATTGCATATCAATATACCAGATAACATAATATCTTAATAGTACATGTTTGTTTTCAATAAATATTTTCAATTTTTTTAAATTGGAGTCTCAGTTTGTTTTCTCTTGGATTCACAATCAGGGAGAATACGATTATATTCAGTATCATAAAAGGTTAGTTGCATTCGAGCTCCTGAAAAGAATTTTACTAAAAAATTATTTGTCTACAAACAATAACAGTAACAATTTATCCAACAATAAATACCAGCACAGAAGAGAAGAGATTCAATTAAAAAGCAGAATATTCGATACAACAGAGTGTCTTTTGATCTCTAATTCTTGGGAAACACAATTCTTTTTTTTCTTTAACTGCAGTTTTAATTGAAGATTTTCCTGGGATCCTATTATTTTCTCAGTTACTTACTGATCGTACATTTATCAACCTTTAATAATTATTTTTCATGCTTAGCCTTGTGTTCGCGAAACACGAAGCGTGACCTATGAGTTCTTTTTATCGTAACATTTTCTAGTCGACCAAAACTCTGAAAGAATCCGCGAAAAAGCGTGTTAGACCTTTGTGAAAGTACGTGAGCAGGTGTTTTTTATTTTATGCGAACAAAGATTTAAGTTAATGAGGGGCGAAAAAAGAAAAACATTATACAGTTCGTTTGAAGGTCAAACTGGGAATTGAGTCACTTGTTGAAACTTGGCGTGTGGAGCAGGTTCTTAAAGGGAAAACATATTTAAGAAGGTAATTTGACCGTTTTACTTGGATAATCTCCTATGTGATTTCAACTTCTTTGAAGGTTTTTAGAACTGTGACCAGCATGCAGATGTCAAGAATTTTTCCAGACATCTAAGCAGCGACTAATCGAAGCAATTTTTATAGTTTACCTAGACATTTTTTTTTTAAATTTTATATTGATCAATCACATGTATTATATGCCAGAGTAATATAAATGGAATAAACTTTTAATGAAGCGTTCCATCGATCGATTTTTTTTTCTTTTTCCCAGCTATTTAGCTATTTTACAGAGTTGCAAAAAGCAGAATATGTGACATTTTTTTTTTGTATCACATTCTTAAAGAAAAACATGATTATTGTAATTATATGTAATTAATATAATGTTAACAAAGTTTTAAAATGTGGATAGAAATGTATTTAACTTGCTATAAATGTGTAATTGGCAATTTTCTTGGTCTAAAACCAAAAACTAAGTTAGCTACAAAAACTTCTCAAATCTCCTCAAGATATCTTTTTGCAGTTGTTGCCATTTTGCGAATTTTCTGGATTCTAAGTGATGACCCTAGTTTCTCTTAATTTTTTTCTTAGCGTTAATTTTCCATTTCCTTATAAAAATTTGCAGTCAAACCTTGGAGGAAAATAAGGTTTGAAGGATTTGGAAAAATAAAGTCCAGTATTTGTGAAGCCATTGTGAAACAACTTAGCTAAATGCGCCATTTAGAAATCTTAAACAGTTTGGGTGATAGCTGCTTTAAGCCCCTTGGAGGGAGAGAGTTGTCTTGGCCTTAGAGTGCGAGTGGCATTTCGAACACTGGTCCATTGAATGCGAAGAAAAGTTGACCAGTCACTTTTTGCTGCGCTCTTACTAATAAGGCTAAAAGAGATGTCTCGTTAGGGCTAGTATAAAGGCCTTTTAACGACTGTTGTTGAAGAATGCCGTCGGATATTGATATGTCTTTGATGGAAAAGCACCATAAAACGTTTTTTAAAATAAGAATAAATCTTTCTGTTGTAAATTTCAGATCATAAGTATTACATGGATAACTATAGCTCTCTTATTTCTTTGCAGAAAAAGCAACACTTATTTGTCTCTTATTTTTTTCGCGCTGGCAATTCGCTTTAAGTCCGAACACTTATGACTGTTTTCAAAGTCTAGAGATTAAAGATAAAAAACGAAACTTTTTAAATATGGTTTCTTTAAAAACGTCTTGAAAATTCAAATATACATAATCGTGTATTCTACATACTAATGTATAGTCAGCGGAGATATATAATGATTTATTTCAATTATACATTAATAGGCTTTTGAATGTATGGAATTTAAGCATTACTAATCAGGGAATAAATGAGAACCCTAAGAAAATTAATCAACCGATTATTCTTTAAAAAAAAATACATAGGCGAAGGAATAACTCGTTATTTTGATTATATTATACCTATTATTCGACATTAATCAATAATGTTTTAATGTAAATAAATAATGACACACACAAAATTAATTTGTTTAGATTAAGACTCCCTCTATATTTTTTTTATTATTATTTCTTTGTCTCTAGAGAAATGTTCAGCCTCAATTAAATAATCAAACAATGATAGAAATTCATTTAGTTTTAGATCACTTCTCACTAATCAGGAAGTCAACATTTCAAATTTCTCTATTTTACCATTAATCCAATAACATGTAATATTCAGGAAACTTCCCTTGATTAACACCTGAGATTTCTTTCCAACCTTATTTAAGTTTCTAACTTCTTTCCAATAAATTAAGTTATTTTTAGAAGTGGATTGATTAGTTATAATTAAGCCATATAGATGTGACAGAGAATTGAATTGTGGCAATAATGGGGCAGTAATAGAAAAAAATTCTATTGTAATGTGTGGGGGAGTCTTCTAGTGTATCTATGTGACTTAATGAAATATGGACCGAACGCTGTCAGATTTATAGATTATTTAAAAAAGGTACTTTCATCGTATTGCGGTTCGTGTATTCGATAAGTTATAGATGTTGTTCGTACTCGCGGCTAGGGACTTTGAACCGGTTGAAACATCCTCCGCATCAGTGTATTAAAAACCATTTTGAATATAATTGACTATTGTAGTTATTTTGTTTGTGCTTGATCTTAAGTTAATATCTAAGATGTCAGATGAGACAGGTAACAGCATAACGTCACATTCCTCTTTTTAAATTCTCGGCAGGTTAAAGATGTAAAATGTCATCACATCGATTTTCACTACTCTTCAGTATTTCTTATTTAATTTACATAAGTCACAGTCCATTCACTAGAAAAGGTTCTCGAACTAAATAAGATCAATGGTATTCTCTAGAGTTAGTTGGAGGGAAAATACGTGTGAAAATTCCGTTGTATGTCATTGTTCATGATTGGTGTTCGTTCATTCAACTTCAGAAAAATTCAATATAATTTTTTAATCTAGGTAGTCTTTATAGTTCTTCTAGTTTGAAAAAAAACGTAGATAATTTTAAAACTCCTAAATGTTTCCCTAATAAATACAACTTGATGCGAAAAGGCATTTTAAGGCTATGTCTTTCTTTTGTGAGTTACCTAAATTCAAAAATATACATACTTCTGCAGAGCTTATGAAAACGACATTATATAAATATGATATAAATGTAAACATGTTAATGGAATGATATTCATTATAGCATTTGAAACATAGATTAATAAAGCGATGATTTTTCTCTTTTATTTAAATGTACTAAATTTCAATTTAATTACTCAAAAATGGTTGATGATGATGTCAAAGAATAATTCAAAGAAAGAAATTGAAAAGAATCCAAAGCATTACATTAATCTGAGAATGTGTTTTACTACACGCATTTTTCGATACTCTTTCATACGTAATAAGAATATAAAAAAAATTCCTGTTTTAAATGGCATTTTCATATTACTCATATAAAGGACAAAAATAAAATTTCGTATTTTAAAACTAACGACGACAAAAACAGGCCCCGTTATCACTATTAAAATTTTTGTTATTCAAAAGTTTATAAGTAGATGCTATCAGTTTTATGAAATACAGTTCGTTATCATGCTTTCTTTTTAAATGATATCAACATAAAGCTATTTCTCAATTTAAATACCTAAAGGATCGGTTACAATGGGTTCAAAAGAGTTCTTCATTCAGTGAATCATTCTTGACGATTATGCAAAGGCTCTAAAATTTTAAGCTCATTAAAAAAAACTGTCATGTTTCGCTTTACGGGAAAGTAGTTTATCGACAAAGCGTGAAGCTGTTTCGAAAAGCTGTCCGAACACAGATTTTGAGATTTTAATGAATGCTTCAGTGACAAAAACATAAAAAACTTTTTTTCTCATAGCAAATTGCAAAGCTTTCGAATATTTGTGAATCAGTATAAGAACCGATACGCATACACCGTGTTATCCTAAACATACATTTACTATGGAACTTCTATATTTCAGACTTTTACGTTTTGAATATTTTTCAGCAATCAATATATTTTTCAGGAAATAAAAATACAATTATTATTGAAATCTTTTTTAAAATTATCATTGAGCTGCAGAATTTTTTGTTAATATCTTTCAAAAAATATAGTCCTATATATAATAAATATATATCCTATATATTTTTCAGGAAATAAAAAATACAATTATTATTGAAATATTTTTTAAAATTATCATTAAGCTCGAGAGTATTTTGTTAATATTCTTCAAAAAATATTATCTAAATACGGCTTATTTCAAAATTTCTAATTTTATAAGTATTATCTCTACGTTCTAACACACAATTCTGCATATTATTTCATATATCTACATTAGCAACCTTATGATCATACTCATAAGTTGTAATTTTTTTTTATCTTCTAAACAAACAATAGCTTTTTCCCCCTTTCTGTACATTTAATCGTATAAAATACTAAAATAATCTAGCAAAAAAATTCTAAAACGGTTGTTTAAAATAATCAGACAAATTCCTGGAACAGGAAGTAGTCAGAACAGTGTACATAAAACTCAAAACATCAAGTATAATAACAATAATTAAATATCCCAAAAGTAAACTCGATCTCACTAAAAAACAATCTAACTAAAAATTGCCATCAGATATTTGTTGAATAAAGCTAATAGAAACCCAAAACTTATGAAAATTGTTACTTTTATACGTTCAAATATAATGGTAAAATACATCCACTTAACATAAGAAACTCGCGTCAAGATAATTTCAAGACAAGGAAATGGAAATTTTTTGATCATAAAACCATACCATAATAGCTTAATATATCTAGAAAGATTATATAAACATATCTATTTACCAGTCATTGAAATTGTACGAGAAAAATTCATAAATATTGAAATATATAAACGTAATTACTGTCATATAAAATTATGTAGCATATCAAAAACAGGTAGGTCTAAATATACCATAATATCCTAAAATGGAGCAAGATTATACACACACGAGTGTAATTACTTTGTCAATCATTCGAAAATATACCGTAAAAATTTATTCCTGAAGTTTCTAAAGTTTCAGAATAGACAATGTAAACATTCATCGGGGAACAAAGAATGGAATTTTTCGGAATTCCACCATACTCTATATAAATTCTTTTTAAAGTAAAATAATCGAAAAGGTAAATATTTGGGATATATTAGTTATTTATATCTAAAACTGAAACATATATTTTTATTAAACGTTAATTACTAAAAAAAATATCAATTGTGATTATACTGCGAAAATATTTATCTCTTCTTGTGAATGTGTTCTGAAAAAAATTAATTTTTAAAATTGCCTGTTACATTAGTTAGAGTAACTGAAGTTTCTGGGCTTAATTAATTAGTATTTTCATTATAAATGAGTAAAATACAAGAGTACCTTTGTTAATTTTATACGCTGTTTGGGGGAATGTGTTGCGGTGAAAGAGCCGTCGCTTCCGTAATCGATCGATCCAGCAGCACACCACTATAAATATTTATTTATATCATTCTTCAAAGGTTACAAATGTATGTTCCCATTTGGTAATTTATAAACAGCAAAAATCCACCCACACATATCTATATCCAGGAGGAAAGGGGAACTATGTCCTTTTTACAACGTTTTTCTGAATTTCACTTGGTGTGTGTGTGTGTCATCAAATTTTCGATCGTTAATTTAACCAACTTCCCATCAAGCTAGAGCTTTGAAATTTTGGGAATCGTTCGTACTCGTCTAACAATGCAATATTTAGACGTTTGCGACAAGTTTTAACTAATATTTCAATAATTTTAATAAGTCAAAATATTCTTTCCTCTCGGCGCTTTTAGGATTGAGGGGAAAATTTCTTTCCCCCTCTGGGAACACCGGGCACTCCCCACGCCGCATGAGTTATCGTAAAACTTTTGTACTTTAAAGGGGAGATACTATCTCCCCTTTACTATCTCCGAGATAGTAAGGGTTGCAGACTTTTAGTCAGTAATCATTCGCAAGAAAGAAAGTTTCCAATATTTGGCGCCATGTCTTATCACAATAATTTTTTTTGAACTCTGGTTCCCATTTTTTTTAATAGAATGACTTACAAACTTTCAAATGCATGTTTTGATTTTATGAGTATTATGAATTTTTTAATACGCTCACAAATGTCTCTTTTTAAGTAAATTTTAAAGTTAAAAATAACTAACAGTTTTAACTAATATTTCAATAATTTTCTCTAATAAACTTTGCCACCATATAAAAACGTTGGTTTTTATATCGAATTTTTTAAAATAATGATAAGTAAAGCTATAAAGAGTAATCTATAAAAAGTAATAAAGTTTAAAAAAAAAAGTTATCATTCAAAAGTGAGCAGTCCGTACAATACGATGTGCAATGGTTTAATGAAAAAATATTCAATAACAAGCAAGCCGCAAAGAAATAAAGAAAAAAACCTTTAAGCTGTTCTGTAGCATTTCAAAGATGGATTAAGTGCCATTTCTCTGTGTATATATACATATACTCAGGGAATGTAAATGGAGAGAGAAAGTTTATTTTATTTTTTTAAAAAATGAATATAATAGAAATACTATATTAGTACCGATGTATACTTGTAAGTGCACGTTTCTGGGAATTTCTGTTCTTGTCGAACACTAGGAAGCTTTATGACTAAAATAAAATTGCAATTTTTATTCCCATCCCACTGAATTTCACTTTCAATTTTAATTAAATATACAACCAATCAAGAAATTAAACTACTTAAAATAATCTTTTCATTTCCATACTTTGCATCCTTTCTAGCTATATGGTAAATTCATCATCATACTTTTTCTTCATTTAAATATTTATTACATCGGGTTCTACAAATTTTTCATTTCTCAAGCAGTTTTATCATGTTTTAATCCAAACTTAATCAAAACTAATAATATTAAATTTATTTTGGATGCTGCTGGTTCAGTGAAATAGTCTAATTTTTGTTTTTGCCTTGCTTTAGTATTGTTAACACTGCTCTAGAGTCAAAATAATTCATAATTCTTAATTTCAAATGAGGATGCAAAGGGTTGTCGCAAAAGTTTCACATCATTGTTTCATTAGGACTTCAAGACAATCCCATTTGTGCGACATCCAAGTTAATCAGGAATACTCTGAATGTTTTAATTATATAATAATAATTTATTTCTACCTTATATCGTAACGATTATATAGGTAAATACTTATAATTTCCGATTTTTACATATACCGAGTTAATTAAACAAATAGGCGAAACATTAAGGGAAGGTACAAGTCACATAAAAAAAAAAGAAATACTGAGGAAATGAGAAAAAAAAAGCAATTTATTTACTTTATGTAAGAATATTGCTAAGAGAATGGTTTTGTTCTATTAAATATTGAAACATCCGATTACTATCAATAACAAAACCCTGAAAATGTCGAAGCTATGATTGGCGTACTTTGTGTCGGAGGTATTGTGAATAATTTCTTTATTAGCTAATCCATATCAGTTTAACGGCAAGTAGTATCACATCTTTCTGGAAAGGGTTTTACTAGAATCACTTGACAATGTTCTAGTTGTTTGAAATGCCCTGTAATTTCAGTTCGACAAGACGTCTGTCCATTTTGACATTAAATGGACAGATAGTATTAATATATGTAATTATCTCAATACCACATTTGGTTTTCGATGGTTTGAACGAGATGGACCAATCACTAGACCTGCCGTTTTATTCGGGGGGGGTTTTGTTTGTTATATTATTTTTTCTCGTGGTATTCATTTATTAAGCTTTTATTTACTTTGACGACTGCCTCTTTGTAAAACTTTTAATCGATGCCACAATTGTTCTTGAAACACCTGAAATCTTCAAAAGGATTCGCCAATCACTTGCTGTGATTATTAATGTAAATAAAAAGTTATTTTCCTTTTCTTAGCACTTCTTGTTTATCCATCAACACTTTCATTTCCAAACCCACTCTGCAAAACAAAAACAGCTTCTTTTTGTGTATTTTACCTTCCTTTAAAGTTTCGCTCATGAGTTCATTGACGCCATGTACATATCTGTATATACGTAAAATTGGAGATAAAGAGAACAACATTAAAAGAAAATGACGTATGTGTTTTTTTAATCGTCACCATTCATAATATAAAAAACTACAATCAATGTATATTAACAGTCGTATTTTGTATATTCTCAAAACCGTATGATAACCTTACTTTATGCGTGAGTATGTTTTTAGGCTCGTGTTACTGGGAAAAATTCTAAATATATAAGAATATATTTTATTTTTTATTTTAAAACAATCTATTTTTAACTTTAAAAAGTGATAATTTATAAAAGTAGCTATCATGCAATGTTCCACAAATATAATTTATATAGAAGTACTTCTTTTAATATGCAGCTAAATCAAAAACAGAATTTCATTGATACGGTTCAAATGCAATTTTACTGATAATAATACTTACCAATTCTCCAAGAAAACGGCATTAATTTCTTTTTCTGATTAAAGACATAGTACTTCAGAAGTACATTAAATATTAAATAATTAATGAGTGCTTCATATAAAAATTTATGATAAAACGAACATTGGGAAAATTGCCTTTGAATTATTATAATTCTGAAATTTTAAACAAAATGACTGTGTCTTTACGGTATACAGCTTCTGTGACAACATTTTTTGAAATTAAGTATCGAATTCTTGTGAAACATTTGGGAGAGGATCAAGTGTATTCATATTATTTGCATGCTAAATTTTCATTCAAATATTTTACTTTCATGATGTTTTACTTAATTTTATACAAAGAGAGAGTGAAGAACGACTTATGTTGCACAACTTTTTCTCTTCTTTTATAACTCCTTCAATAGTGAATAGCTTAGTCTTCCTAGATAACACTGCTGCCATCTATTGCTGCAGTTAGACATTTTAAAAGGTAACACAGAAATGAAATTAGGATAAAAAAAAAATTAGTTTTACTTTAATTTTAAAGAGAAATAAATTCAGCAATTATAAATATAGAAATGTTAGGTTAAATGCATTATAAGAGATTTAAATATAATTATTTCCCGCAAAGAGATTGAGTTACAATGATAATTAATATATTTGCAGATGTTTCCAGTGTTGGTAAATCAAAATTTAAAACGAAGTTAAATATCTTGACTGCGTAAAAGAGGACAATTTTTAGGACAAATATTTCATATTATATTCTGCTGAATGAATGAGTACTAATAAAGAAAAAAAAAGAAGTTTTGAAGTCCAAAAGCAGCTTATTGTTAAATATTAAATCTTTATTTTTTACCTTAAGGCTCCTGTCTACCCGCCATTTTGATTTCATCAGCTTAGTGTTAATCCTATGGAACTTCGACTTGAATTCTCCCATCTTTATTATTTGATCTATTTGAATGCAATAAAGTGCATCTGAAAGAGCAAAAAATAATGAATGCTTCTGTGGAATTACTTTTTTTCCTAAGGTTTTTAAAAATATTTGAAAATATTTTTTCAAGACCAGAAAACTCAAAAACGAATAATTAAAATAAGAATAAAAATACTTTTAAAAATCAGAGGGAAAAAGTAATTCCACAAAAGCATTGATTATTTTTTGCTCTTTCAAATGCACTTTATTGCATTCAAATAGATCAAATAATAAATATGGGATAATTCAAGTCAAAATTCCATAGGATTAACATTATGCTGATGAAATCAAAATGGCGGGTAGACGAGACCCTTAAGAAGTTAAATAAAATTTATTGCCCTACTAATGTTATTTGAATATTGAATCCTAATTTGTATTTTAATGCCTACTTGTATTTCTCTTATTCCTATCATCGTGCAAATGTATCGAGTTCATGTCCATTTCAATTTGTAGAAAGATATGTAGAGCTATCGATATCAAAAATATTATTACTCATTTATATCCTAACAGTCTAGTCTAAATTAAAAAAATACTTACTGGACGCTAATTACGATTTAAAATTAACATTGCCCTACAAAATTTGAATTTTTTTTTTGTGACTTATAAGAAATTATATAATTCATATAGAACTTTTCCAGCGGATATAAAATATAATATTGATTTTTTCCCTATCAAGTAAATATTTCTTGTAATAGGGAAGACTTATAAAAAATTTACTTAAAAAAAAAGACAAAAAATTTACTTTTCTAGGTAATTTTTTCTTGTTACGAAATTTGAAGTTTTTTTTTTATGTTGATTGGTTCTTGGCCATTTTTAAATCCTTATGACCGATATTTTTTTTTAAAGAAAATTAAGTTTTATAGTCTCAGTAATCCTATTCACACATTTCTACTTTTCACGGACCGACTATTAAAATTTTTTGCTTTTGCACAAATACACATATCGAACAGATTAATAAGACGTTCAATAAAAATTAATATATGCATTAATTGATTAAAAATAGTTTTCGAAATCTAACATGCAATGAAAAGTATCAGTTATCGCAGAAAAAGTTCAGAATTTCGTATTGTTGTTTCTTTAAATGTATTCAATGTACTCCATATATCAAGTGTGAAGGCAAAAATATCTTCATCATATAACAGGACATATTTAAACTTCTTGTACTAAAATCTCTGAGTAATATCCAAAGTTATTAGTTAAAATATGGCAACAGTGGAAGAATGTATTATAATCCCAGAAATATCTCTTTTAAACGAAAACAATTATTCTTGGTAATTTGTTTCGTCTTCTGTACTATGAATATATCGTACAAAAATAATTAAATTTTCGTTTTTCGTTCGTTGTCCAGAAAGTCGATCTTTTATTTTATTTTTTTTTCTTCAGAAGATTTAAATTCATCATTAAATTATTAGATAAATCGAATGAATATTTAATAACTGATTAAATTTTCGTAATTTTCTTCTTAAATTTTTTTTATAGGATTTTGATAAATTTCATCGTAGTTTTCCAGAATTTCAGAGCCTGTTAAAAATTTAATAATGTAGAAAGCTGTGGCGAAAGAGTATTCCTATTCGACTCTTGTGCCACATAACTCAACCAAATATTACTAATACTAAAAAATCAATAACTTACAAGGAATGACATTAGACAAATCACACACAAGTATTTATTCTATAGACTTGCACTATAATGTATAATGTATTCCTGCTCTCCGAGATAACACCCTAGACAGATTCACCCTTTCAACTAGTACCAAATTAAGAGTGTCTTACCCAAGTATTCCCAGTTGAGGTTAGCTTGATTTCTTGACTTCATTACGTTTACTATCACCCTTAGCAACTCTTGATCTCGTCTATCACCCGAAAGGCATATACTCAACGCTGGTGCCACTCGACTTCTATCGTCTCAATTTTGCTTTGATTATATATTTTCCTATCTAACCCATTTCACTTTATTTCTACCTGCCTCTAATTTGCATAGTTACGCTTCATTTGGGTGGGGAATAAATTGTTATTTGCAGCAATCAATCTCAATTAAAGTCCCCAAGGTTAGTGAAGAGAAAACCTCGAATAGCCCAACGTTACAAAGTATTTGTACAAACGAATCAGTATAGATTTAATAATAAATAACATTATTGAAAATGCAATTGTATTATGTATAACAGGCCTAACAATTGAAATATTAGTAAAGCGAATCATAATTATATAGCACAAGCCTAATAATCGAAATACCAGTGCAAGCGAATCAGAAATATATACCATGAGGCTTAGTAATTGAAAGCATTATTGAGAACACAATTATATTTAAAGCAGGAGAAATAATTGAAAGCGTTATTGAGAGTGCAGTTATTTCTTTGGTTGACATACAGCACTCTTTTGTTCTAGTTTAATTGAAAAAGCACTCACCATAACTCACTACCATGAGAATATAGAATGTGAATCGAATTTAACTTATTTTGATGTCAGTTTCTAAGATACACAGCAAGTTTTACATAGAATTCTATTATTGTACCTGTCTCTCCTCGTAATTACAAATTATGCGTGGCATATCTTTCGGGGAAAAAAACTGCCATTTATTGCTATTTTTCTCATCAAAAGACTCCCATTAATGTATTAATATGATAAGTGTTATTAACACAACCTTTTGATACAGAAATATAATAATTATATAATAGCATTGTAACGTGTCCATTGGTTATTAATTGGTTCAATTTCCATTATTAAGCTTGATTAGTTAATCAATAAAATACACAGTCAACTGAAAGGAGAGTTGAAGCCAATTACAACAACACCCAATTTAATATTCACTTTGTTGATTATTTAAAGTACAATAGCTAGTGTTAGTTTCTCATTAATCAAACTCCTTAAGCGCGTTTGAACTATCGTTCAGAATATCAATTTAAATCAACGATTATCAACTCGATTGGGTTCGAGTGAGTAGACTAAATGGAACTGAGAATCCGATCCTTGAACCCTAAGATTTCTCTGATAGCTTCTTAGATTAAGAACAATGGAATCCGAAGTCTCACTTTTATGTACTATTACTTCACTAGTTCTACTACCCATTACCCATTAACTGTCCAAGTTTTTTTTAATTTTTGGCTGGGTAAGTTACACACACACACATACATATATATATATATATTTGATATATTTGAAAATGAGTATCGTTATAAAATGAACAATAAAATCATTTCAATAAGAAAACAAAAAGACTGGGTAAGCAACAGATCGTTACTGTAATCCCTAATTACATATTTATCTATAGTATTTCATTATAATATAAAAATCCAAACCAAAAATACAATGCTTCATATATGACAATTCTGTTCCGTTCAACTTACATATGAATTTCAAATTTGTTCGCTCGTTGTAAAGAAACGAAGCACAGAATACACACGTTCTGCTACACACAATATTTACATATTATATATATCTATAATAAAACTAAACAGTCAGATATACCAAATATATTTTCTTGCACCGAGTGGTGTACGTAAAATTCCAAAATCCCTAAATGGGTATCGGGGCAGCAAATGGGTTAAGTAATTTCCAATTTTGTAACTGTTTAATATTCATTTCATTATTGCTTGTAAATGTAATTTATCTAATATATTTATTACATCTCATAACTTCATTCTAATCAACGTGAATCTCGTTTCATTTTATTGAGATGAGTTTTCATTTTAAACAATTGAAATAGAAAAGTCTAGAAAGTTAGTTGAAGGGGAAATCGCGATACATCCCAACGTCACAATATATTGCAACGGCTCTCTTGAACAACAACATCTGAAGTTAAAAAGCCTCAAGAACAGCCTGAGAGAGACGGCTTTTTTAGTCTGGTTGGTAAAGGCGCATCAAAAAGTGACCAATAAACTTCGCTCGTATCCACTGGACGAGGGTTCGAAACAGCCCTTGGTACTCCATGGTCATCAACAGCTCTCCCCCACCACGGTGTCGGGAAATTCCTCAACATCGAAGTGATGACCCAGGACTTGAACGCTAGATGACAGAACAGCCCAGTACAACTAGTTGCATATGCCCCGTCCGCAAAGCAATTTCTTCTGTGTGTTTAACTAGACTATAGCACATAAATCACAACTAGTGATATAACTGCTGCAGTGCACTCTCCACTTAACTACAAACAGCCGATGACATCAAATGGAAAACTGTTCCTCACAAAACTCAATTCAATAAGGAGGGGATGAATATCAATTGCAGTAATTGCAGGAAAAGCAACCTCCTCTCCAAATATCAATGTTTCTCTTCGTATCATCACGATGATATTGGAGGGGGAATATGAGGCGGCTCTCTTCAATTACAATATCTGAAGTTAAAAGGCCTGAAAACTAGCCTGCCAGAGACTTTTGGTCTGATTGACATTGGCGCAACAAAAAATGACATTTCTTAGGACCCGCTGGACCAGGGTTTGTCCGTTGACGATCCAATGTCACTTCCCCTCCACGAGGTCGAAAAAGAATCAGCCACAAAACACAAACTAAAATGAGTAAAATAAACTTTGATTTTGATCGATTCAAAGGAATCATTGAAATGGGCGTTTTCATAAGTTTAATCCAATCGTATGGCTACTTAAATAATAGTAATAAATTCTAATTTATGTCTGATTAATACAAGAAACTTCGCTGCTCATGTGATATATTCAATTTTATATTTTCAAGTGAAATATTAATTATAACATCTATTATTCCGTCACATTTCAATATTATTTAACGAAATACGTAATTATATTGCTGCAATTGAAAACACAAGTGTGCGAAAAGTTGAAAGGGATGCCAGTTTTTCAATTAAAGTAACTGTTTTCTTAAATTGCTATGAATTCCTCCAATTAGAAATTTAAACTGAGTAGTATGATCAAAGGAATTCAATATCGAAAATTGCAGATTAAAATTACTTCAATCTTAATACTTACCAAATACGTCAAACTTATATATTTTTTTTTTAACTTTAGACGGCTTAGCGTCCTTTCCTTTTGAAAAGAGTTTGGAAAATTGCTTATTTAAATGATAATTTCACATGAAAAGTACTTTGTACCTACTTAGTTAAAATGCCACATTCTTTGTTTAATGCTCACTCTAGTATCTCAATTTATAATACGACTGTTTAAATATTCATAGAAAATCTAGACATATAAATTAAAAATGTTTAGAGAATTCTTCTCATAAAGAATTCAGGTAAATAAAAAGAATTTAATGAGAATACTAAAGAACACTCGAGACGATTACTATACTCTTAGAAACTGAATATTTCTTCATTTCGAAAATGAGCTTGGGAAAAATATTATATTTTAAATATTAACAACTGTTAATATTCAATGTTTAGAACTCTCTTATACTTTTAGAGGATATTCTGGCTAATTATTATAATACACCTAATTTATTTTAATAACTTTTAAAAGCAATTTAAGTGATTCATACTTTTAGGTCTTGTAAAATGCCTTGAAGTTACCTTTAATATTGATATATAATGTAAAAATCTAAACAGCTTTGACTTTTGAAAACCTTTTGAAATTTTCATGAAAAAATTATGTTATATTATTTATACGAATATGATGCGTAAATCTTCAACAATTGTTTTATGTATAGACTTAAATAATGTGAAAAATATTACATTAGTTTTGCAATCTATGTATTTAAATATTGTTCATATAGTTTGGATATTTCTAAGTATCATAGTAACACAAATTTTTCTGTTCAGTAGGAAAATTGTCATGTACTTTGTTTATGTGAATATTTATGTAGTATAGATTAATATTATTGAACTTCAAGTTTGTGATAAGCCCCAGAGGATATTGAAAAAAATGCAAAAGTTAAACAAAAATGTAAACATCCATTCTTATAAATTAATGGGATACAATTAATTATGAAATTAATTGACATAAATCCAAAAGAGTTACTGATTATAATAATTTAAAAAATGTTTTTTAGCACACAGCTATAAATAAAATTAATAGGCTTTTGAGATAAACGAAATAGTCTTAAATGTGCTAATTATGAGTCATTTTAAACCATTTATTCTATTTATTCTTATATTCGGAAACGTTCTAAATGTTAAGATCAATGCATTGATTTATCGATTAAAACTGTATCAGTAAAAGTCATGAAAATGTTTTCCTACATTTATAATTTGTTAAACTTTCGTAGTTATATGCATTGCTCAATATCTTTCTGTGAGAAGGAGTTACGCATATAAATACCGTGTGAAATAAAGAAATTCTTCCTTCATTTTAATTTCTACTACAAATACAGAATTTATAATATAAAATTAAAAAAATATATAAAGGAAATTTAAGTACTTCAGATTCACAATAAATGCATAGAATGATATTCTAGAGCTTATGCAAAATCATATAAATTTGTACGAAATTCTTAGTTTAGTTTTGGAATTTTAAACGCCATATTCTTTTTATAATTTTTACTTGACATGAAGATGAGAACTGTGAAAATTTTACATGAAAAGATGAAAAATTAAAATTTTACTTGTAATTTTTTTAGTTTTGGAAATCTTCCAACCGGTTCAAAGTGTTATACAACTTTTGAAAATTACTTCGTCATTTTTTTTAAAATTAGTGGTAAAATTAAAATTTTGCAGTTTTCTTCATTTGATGATAATTGCATCAGAACAAGAATATTTTCTTCACAGAAAAACTAGTTTCCGTTTAATTTTTAATAATTATCACTCGAAGTGTGACTCAAGGTTTTTTTCCCCCTTATTTGAGCAATATATTTCATAGAAGTATGATTTAAGAAATTGATTTGCTCTCAATAAAACATATTCATAATAAAGGATCAAAGTATTGCCGAAAGAATATTTTACTGTTTAACTTCTGAAGTGTAAATATTTCTTCTTTCCATCAATTTTTAGTTTAATTTTCCAATACTACAAAAAATTTCCAATACTACAAAAAATGAAAAATAGATCATTTAGACGGATGAAAAAAAATATATCTCAATTTAATTCTGACTCTCGTAATAGAATAAAAAATCTTTCAATAAAAGAATTTTAATTTATTTTACATATATAAACTAGATTTCGGTCTAAGAGCCTAGAATTATTTGGTGAAATAATAAAATAATTTAATTTGTATTTCTAAATTACTTACCTCAGTATTAATTTAAAATGTGTCTAATATTTTAAGGATGGTAAATGAGCAGGTTATTTTTATTAAAATAATTTTCAATTCCTGCATTACCTTGGAACGCAAATCATTATACATTTAAATTGTTTACATTGTTTAATTGTTTATATTGTTTAAATTGTTTACATTCTAAATTTAATTTTTTCTTTCTTTGGTACAATTTTGCTTCCAGCATTCCTTTTTAAACTGTCCGGTTGTTTTAAATTGTTGTTATATTATGGTAGATTACTTTTGTGAAGCTTTTTGAGAGACTTTTCTTTCATAAAAATAAAAAAAGGCTTGTTAATGTTTAATAAAATGTTTATTTTCTGTAGTTGAATAGTATGCGTTTATTTCATTTTTCCTCCCATCAAATCTTACACGTATACACTTTTTCGCAAGAAACACTCATTAATATAAGCATAATAATATCAATGTAAGCCTAAATGTTTCGATTTTAGGGAAACATGTCTTTAATGTCTCATAAATAAGACAATACTTTTGATTACAGGTTTGTACTAGAAATGTTTGTTGAAAAAGAAGTATTCAATTTTTATTTTTTAATAGCTTAATTTTAAGCATTTAATTATAACTTAATCAAATTCTATTTCATGTTATATCAATTATAAAAACACCTAATTAATTAAAATTATTCAATTTTAATATATGAAAGAATAGTATAATGTAACACAATTATAATTATAATATGCAACTGAAGACACTTGTACAATTTAGAAATAAATTAATCTTATTACATTGCATATTTATATAAAGTAAAAATTTTGGATTAAAATAGTATCTTTACTCATACAAATAGAGAAAATTTCGCAATATATAGGTTTCGTTCCTCCATAAGAATACGTTACATACTTAAAACCAAACTGCAGGAAATGACTCGTCCTACGTCTGCAATTCTGCTTTTACCAAGGCCGAAAAAACGACTTAAACGTAAATTCTTTAATTTCAAAAGTAAAAATCAACGATAAAATGCAAAATCCGATGAAAAGAAAATTCTACGCAATTAATTTTTAGAATTTCTTAACAATTCAAAGTCATTGTCTTAAAAACCTGTTATTTGATATACTTGTGGAAAAGAGGAAATAAAAAAAAAATTCAGGAAGACCTAGGATTGCAGATGCACTTCAATCATCACAATCTACAGTAGAATTTCGGAAATTTATTGTTGAATTAAAATATCCTTTTCTAAAGAATTCAGCATGTAAATTGATTTCAGTATTTATCGTAATGTACTGCTGAACCTTATCGTTCAACATTGAAATTCATGAAATGAAAGCAATGTTCCCAACTAACGAATGAGCAATTAACGGAATTTATTCGTAAGGAACAAACGAGTTCTGAAACAGACAGACATCTACCAGTGACGAATAAAATTTTCTATAAGTATTCTTAATGTATATAAACACATTTTTTAAGAAATATACAAATGAAAATGTTGCAACCATGATATTAAAATATGACATAATTGAAACATTTATCTCAATGAGACTTGCGAAATTGTGAACAGAGTATTTTTGGTTAGAATAAAGTCTACTCAAGTATGATATATTATCTTTAAATTATGATTTTTGTTTAATTTATTCCGAAAAAACTTCGAAATTGTCAACAATAGAGTCTTGAAAAAAAGTATGAGCTTTTTACTGAAATTTTTGAAGGTGTCTAGATTCTTTGGACTTCTTTTTTTCTCTTGGCTGTATGATAATAAATACTGAGATAAACATTGCCATAAGAGTTTCTCGTCTGTAGACTATTTCCATAGGATTGTAATGTTAAGATTCCAAAAATTCTTTATTTTTAATGGTAAGAGAAACTTCAAATACTTTAAAGGTATTCAAACAGTAATATGAAATAAACTATTCTATCACAAATTAATTAATTTACTTGAATCATAGATCTAATACAGCAAAAATGTCTATGCATCTGAACTTTAACTAAAAAAATTAATGTACTTTATATTAATTACCATTAGACACATGAGATTTAGTAAGATATCGAATTTAAGATTTCTTGTGTTTGAGACATATATATGTATTTAAAATTATTTAATATAGCTCAGATCTTTTGTATACTTAATAATAATACATAAATTATTCTATAAAATTATAAAAATAATTTTAGTCAAAAAAATTTTTTCTTCATAGTTGAATAGAGACCCAATTTTTGTAACATATTTGCATTTAGGTGAACTTCAAAACTATTACATTGTAAAGTTCCAAATTTTTCTCATATAGTGAACCAAAAATTTTATTGTGAGAATAAGAAAAGTTTTCCCTCTAAATAATGATTAAAATCTTATAAAAATTAGTTTTAGAAATGAAAAAAAAAGAAAATTTAAATTTCTAAAATTACAAAATTCTGTAATTTATTCAAATAAATTAAGCAGAAATATCATTTAAAAATTGGTTCTATAAATATTGTACATTGTTTTATTTATTAAGTGTAAAATATTTTCTATATTTAAGTAAAACTTTTCTTAAAAAAAATTACGCCTAAATGCAAATATGTATAACGAGATCTCAAAAATCATGTCCATATTCAAGTAAGGATAAAAATTACATTTGTGATTCTATAGAATAATTAAACTATCATTTTTAGCTACAAAACATCTCAGCCCGTGAAACTTTTTTAAAAAATCTATGTCACAAAAATAAGGAATCTTAAATTCGGTATTTTATAATTCCCCACATATCTTGGAACTCTTAAATATTGAACTAGCAAATAAATATTATCTTCCAAAAGTGAAGGCAAGATGTACAGAATTAGCAATAAATCTTTGTGATCCAAATTATCAATTAGCAGAAATTATCTTCAAAATCTTTGAAATAGCTAATATTTTTCTTACCTGTCGCTCCCAATTACTTACTTTATTTCGAAAATACTTCTTTCTGTCTTCCATATCCTGAATGACGTCGGTTCGAAGCCATGGGAATCGACAGTTCTCGGCATTTTCCGCTGCTTGTCTTTTTCTCTGCCGAGTTTCGAAACTGTCCAAGTCCGAGAGATCGTTGATAGCGATCACATCTTGGTAGGGACGCTTGCTCACTACGATGTCACTATCGGGATCTATGTTGAATATCGTCATTTCTGAATCTTTATCTGGACCAATAAAAGGTAGAAATGTATTGGCTTAAAGCAGTGAACTTGTGTAGAAAGCGTTCGTAGAATTAGACGTTATTTTTGTGATTTTTCTGGCAAGCAAGTCTTTGGGATTTTGTAGTATATATTTGGAGTAAAACGCCAACACAATTCTTCTTCAGGAATAAACATGCATTCCATTGGATTCCTTTTTTTTAGAACAGCAAGAAATAGCTTATGAAGCACAGAAGTGTGAGATAGAACAAAACAAATAACATAAAGTTAGTGATTTACAGAAAGGATTTGGAGTTTGAAGTGAAACGTGTATGTTTACATTCAAAATGAAGAAGTTCATTTAATTCAGGGAAAATATTCATCTCATATCTTAAATTTATTGTTGTCGAAAAACGATTAATGAAAACAAATATTTCACTTATCATTGAAGCATATGTCTAAGAATTTTCCTCACTTTTATAATTCAACCTAAAACCTTAATCGTAAATGTATATTTTTATTTCATTCAATGGTACCTTCCTAAAAAAATCAGTACGTTAAACGCAGAAAATTTATGAGGAAATCATATCTTTTATATTATAATAATTACAGTGGTATATTATTTGTAAACAACTATTTTTTCCTCTTTAAATTCTTCACAAAAATTCGAAAATCATTAGCAAAATGCCAAATAAATTTTTTAAATTCATCTCCACACCTTAATTAAACGTACAATAAATTCGAATTCCTTGAACATCAGATACTTTTTTAAATTAAATATACAAAAACATTTTTTCATTAAAATTTTCAAAAATTAAATCAAATAAAAAAAGGACGATTTCAGCGAAAAAAATAATAATTAAAATTTTTTTTTCTTTCATACAATTCTAAAACTGAAGGATATATTCTTTTGCTCACAACTGGTACTGTTCCTATTAAACAATCCCATTCAAATGCCATCAGTAAAATGTTAATTTGATCTACACTTTCATCGCTTCTCACCAACCTAGTGTCCATCGATAATAAGTTCATTCCTTTAAGAAACTAAATCTATCTTAAATCAATATTCAAACATTTCCTTTGTAATTACATACCTTGCCATTAAATCAAATCAAGCATTAAACAATATTCGAAAGATAACGGGACGATGCCCTCTAAGTTGGTATCGAAACTCGCTGTTCGTGAAAAACTGATCCATTCTTCGATGCTGTTACAAATCATCTGGTCCACATTACTTCTCGCATTTCCATCGGCAGGGCACTTTCGAGGGTAGGGAAGGTGAGAGAAGGGTGTAGCCACCTGTCGATAGTTGTCGAGCTCTAGGAGACTGTCTCTGGTATTGATTCTTGCCTTTCTTTGAGTAGACTACGTTCGTAAATCGTCTCATAGTGATTGTATACAATCGATATACTGTTATGTTTCGATTACGCCAGGAGACCCCCTTTTCTCGTTCGACAAAGCGCGAGATTGCGTGATCTCATCCGTTGGAAGAAAAAGAATATTTGTCAGAATCTTTTTGTTTATGAAAAGCATTCCTTCCCTTTTCGATTGATTTTGGGATTGATTCTGGGTTTCTAAAAGAAAAAAATATTAAAAGTCAAAATGCTTTGTTTCTGTTTTCGTGATTGTTTCGTTCGCTTTTGGAAATAAGTTTTAATGTCGGTAATTAAAAAGATAAAACTGCATGTTTGTGGTATTGATAAACATTGAAATATTTCTTTTATTGCTTTGTTTCGCTTTTTAACGTTATTGTTGCTATGCTGTGGGCTCATTGTCCACATTCAATTTTATTATTAATAGAAATATATTTTCAACTCTAATTTTCTTGCGTAAAAAGATTTAATACTTTAGTGTTGTAATAATAAAATTCTAATATCATATTCTCTATACTCAATTATGATAAATTTTAAAGAGTAAAGTTATACTCTATAATTACTACAAATGCACATAATGATTAAACCCTTTTCCTTATATCTCTGCTTATCATAAAATGGTCTATAAAACTTTTTTAACCCATATTTCACAGATTATTACAATTTTCTTCTCATATTAAGTAAAAACTGCCACCAATTTACAACTAAGTTAAAGCTTGAATTTAAGGAGATCAAAAAAAAAAAAAAAAAAATTAAATGCCACAAAAGACCTTCCGCGCAGCAGGGCACCTTAAATCTGTCGTGCTTCAAAATCCTCCCATTGGCGTGGTGTGGAAGTTTGGAGTAGTAGGTACTAGCTCAGGTGTCGTCCTCGTCATTTGACCGAAGTTCAAAATCGCGAAGTCCGTTGCCAATAGCCCTCGTGTTGCTGCTAGTGCGAAGTTGATAAACTATCACAATCACGCAAATTAAATTAGTAACAAGTGTAATAATCCATTATATTACACCAATTAATGCAAATAATATAAATTAATTTATATTTTGCATTTTTCCAAACATTTATTTCATTCGATAAGTACTTTTTTCGTTGCAGAGTAAAACACACTTTTTTGGAAGTCAAAAAAATTGATTAATACTCAGCTTCTTCATCAAACGAATAACAATGTCTTACTTCTAAAAATGAGTTTTATAATACGATTCAATATAGATTTAATCTAGGGAGTAAGATCTATATACGAAACTAATCTTAAAGGATTTCTATGAGCCATCTGCTGTATCTAAAGGGAAAAAATACATTCAAAATAGTTAGGATACCAAACTATCTGTTAAAGTGTTATCAAAATTACGTTTAGTGTTTAAATTGATATCGTGGTGGGTAAAAAAACAGATGTTATGCAAATCACAAATTATAATACCAAAAAAATAAGTGACAGCGTTTCGTAACATTTGTTTCGCAATCTTCGAAATATATGTAAGAAGCAAAAATTAATCTTGTTCTCTGATATCTGTTCTTTCACTATGATGATAAAAACAGTTATTTCTTAATATTTTGTAAAATTCTGATTCAAGTTTCGAATTTAATTATTTTTCCTCTTAAATTTCTGTTAAATTAACTTTAGAATTGTGTTTAATTTAATCTACACAGACAACTAAGTAATTACATTATTTTTAAAAATTGATTTTTCACCGTTCATTTACTCTACATATTTTAATTTTTGTAAATTATAATCATTACATTACAAATATTATTTTTCGAAATTTTCTTTTAATCTTTGCTAAATTTTCTAAAATATTATTTAATTTAACATATTGCCAGCTAAACAAAGACAATACATTTGAAAAAGTCGGAAACAAATATTTAACAGAGAAATATTGGAAACTCTTATCGAAAAATGACTCTGATTTTTATGAAGTTATAAATGTTCAATCTTGTCGTTACTAGAAGCATGAATAATTTTTAAAAATATTCTGCCTCAGTGAATTGGTCGTATAGTACATGAAGACCTTGATCCAAATTAGTGGCCCCCAAGCAGCCCTAGTTTAACTCCCGAAGATATTTCTTTTAGAGGATATTTTTTTTTTCTATTCTACCGACGAACATTGGCGGGTACTTATCTATTTAACTGGCGCGAAGTACAAATTCTCTAAAAATGATACAACCGACGCCAAACGGAATATGTGTATGCTGCGTGCTATCGCCAATAAAGTCTACTTGGCAAGATTTGCGCCATCGAAATGGAAAAGTACCCATTGGCAAAGTGAAAACATGAATAACTGCTGCCGTTCAAACTGTAAAACCGAACTTACTGAAGAAAGAGTAGGATGATTTCTATTATATACTGGATATCGTTCCTGCTTTCAGAGGAGGTCAAATTTAATATTTAAAATCTTATAAACATTAATGTGTTATATTTAATTTAATTTGTTCAAAAACGTTTAACTGTTTTAGATTTGTGACAGAAGCTCTTCTTAATTGGGCTATTATTTTGTAATACACTGTATAACAATTTAAGCCTAAATTAATCTATGTTTCTCTTCACATAATATATTAAAGAAAAATAATATGGATCTATTTTGCAATTCTAATTTTTTTTAAAAAAACAGAATTACAAGTGGATATATTAATTACAACGATGTGACGATTGTTCTTCATTGTTTAAATGAACAACCATTGTTCGTTTCAATTAAATAGTTAATTATCACTTCACTCCATTCATGATGCGCAAGAGCAAGATAAAATATTTTATTTATCAATCAGGTAATGATAAGGTCGCTCTCTCTCTCGAATCCCTGTTAACTCAACAATCCTAGATTATGATTTAAATATGAAATCTAAGTTTACCAAATCACTCGTTCTGATTTCAACAACTTCTCATATTTTTTATTCAACTAGAATTCTATCCTCCAAACTAATTAAGATGCTTTAATCCAAATTCTAAATCTCTATCAACAAGTCGTTATCCTTTATTTTCCTTCATTTCCTTCAATTCTGTATCATTTATAGACCATTATCTATTATTCACTTCACTTCAAATTTATCATCTTCTAATTTACATAATCCCGTTTCACTTTCGTTGGGAAGAAATTGTTGTTTTATGCAATTCAAATGTCCAAAAATTTATCGAGATTAATGAAGAGAAAATCTCGAATAGCTCAACATCACAAGCTTATTTAAAGACCAAGATATTTTGTTGTCTGAAAATGAGTCCTGAGTTTGTTTTAGGTTCTTTAATACAGGACGTATAGGTGACCTTACTATTTGCATGGACTTTTTTTGTTTTCTTAATTTTTACTGGGCCTGAACATCAAATAACTATGACAAAATAAATTTTATTCATATTAATTCACACTACTTTTGACCTTAATATTCACTTCGCTGTGTTAATTTCCAACAGCAGAAGAAAAAATTGATCAAAACAGAAAATTTTGCATTATGAACATTAAAAATGTCATTTAATCAATTTCAGTCAATAAACTCAAACTTTTTTCGTTTAAATTCGTGACTTATAAACCATTCATTACTAGTACATAAATAATAATGAAAGGGAAACCTGTAACCATAACCACAATGGCTTGTTTCGCTTTCAAGCAGAGACATAGCAATAACAACTACTCACTAACTTATAAATTATTATTATTGAAAGTAATAAATTAGTGTCAAGTGTGTGAGTAGAAAAACCTAAAACAGTGCTCAAAATGTGCGTGCAACAGGTGTTGATACGGTTGTCATGGTAACGAGGCACAACAAATATCGATGAATTGTAGTAAGAGTCACCGAAGCATACTCAAAAAGCAGGTCAATTATTATGATGGTAGGATTTATTTACATTTATTTTCAAAATTACTTTAATAGGCATGTTCGATGTTTTCGATCAAATATCAATCATTTTAGATTATAAATTAGTTTTATATTCATCTGTACGATATAGAATATGTAAAATATTTTTGTTCGATATCATACGATTTTTAAATTAGAATACCAATGATTTTATATCAATAAAAGCTATATTATATTTGAATATAATAATAAATTTAAAAATCTACTTAAATTTAGTGGACTCGTCTGAAACTGTTGATATCTTGAAATCATGAAAATAATTTTTTTATGAATCAGGAAAAAAAGAATTTTTTTCACTTTAAGATTTCCTATTGAAAGTTTATTCGCTTGTCACTTATTCTACTTCCTTTTATTTAATTTCTTAGCTTAATAATTTAATTTTAATTACAATAATAATCGCTTGTCACTTATTCTACTTCCTTTTGTTTAATTTCTTAGCTTAATAATTTAATTTTAATTACAATAAGCGTTAAGAATCGCAATTAAGTAAAATCAGACATCGACTGAAGACCAAACAACGCTTCTAAAAAGAGACTGAAATCTACCAATTATTTTTAAACAACATTCATGAAATCCTAATTGCATACATGAAATAGATAACATTTCAAAAATCGAACTTTTTCTGTGAAACCGAGTGCATACATGAAGTCTTGAGAATTTTATATATAGCTACAGTTTTACTTTTAACCACGAATGTACCTAAATACCGAGTATGAGACATTCTGTACATTTCCCTAAAAGAAATTTTGTGTCTTGCATATCTGTATTTATGTTTGTTCCTGTTTTTCACTTTAATATACAAGGAAAATAGATAACAGTAAAACAGTCCAAGAGCAACAGCATTTTGTTTTCATTTGGTGCATTAAATGGTTTTTTAGACTGAAAATAAACAATCCCCACCTCTTCAAACTTATTGCGTTGAAGCTTTGTTGATCTTCCATAAGATCTTCGAAAATCTTGCATAAGATATTTTTTTCATCTAAACTTGTTAAGTTCTTTAAGATTGTGTTCCGATGTTTTATGTCTTTTCTCATTGTAGTCGTATCAAATAAACCAGCTTTCAGTTTTGACGTTGTTGGCGACAATTTGGCGTGTACTCAGTTACTCATATTCGTGATCATGACGCAAAAGGCGTCATGATCACGAATATGAGTAACTGAGACGAAGACAGCTATCTAGTGAGTCATTATTAAAAATAAACCATTTTCGATGCTACGAGCGCCACCTCTAGGATTTTCTAAGCACTTATTGTCCTTACATATTTTCCGCAATATAATTTTTCTGCATTATGCAATAAGTTTCTACAATTTCATAAATCATTTGGTGAAGTAATGTACTATTTATATTTTCAAATCGTTTGTTGTTGTGTAGTAATGGTTTCTGACCGAAATTCGTTACAATATTTAAAAGAAAGACTCTTTCAACAAAGGATTTTAAGAAATGATGCAGTGTTTACGATTTGTCTCTTTTATTATTAGAATTATTGATATTAATTTGAAAATCATTTCAAAGTTTTCAACACGATCACTTATAGTTAAGTTTTGTTTATAGTTAAACGTAAGTATATTTTATCGACTAAAAATATGAATATCGTTTTCTTCTTGTTTCTCATCCTACCGAAGCTTAGACAGCATAGAACCCTAAAAATGACATTTTATAGCGTTTTTTGGTGGTTCGTTCAGTTGGAAAATTTAACTCCCTATTTTAGATCTGATGCCCAATTAATTTTTAAAAAAATTTACAGTTTTATTAATGCTATCAATCTCAAAATTTGACGGCGAGGGGATCGGTTGGTTCCGTTTTCATTTTGAATCTTTTTTACATTCATAAAACAAATTATTTAAAACTATTCTTGAATAAATCAATATCTTGGGTGAAATAGTTAACTTCAACCTTCACTACTAAAATCGTTTATTTTTGTTCATGCTCTGCGTTCTTTTTAGTTTTCATTATCACCTAAATAATATTGATATAAAGTATTTTTTAAGATCAATATACATTTTAGCACAAAGATTTTATTGTTTAGAAGCTTTGTAGTTGATTTCGTTGTATCGAGCGAATTCGATACATATATACTTTCTCGAGTTGCTTAGGGACAATGTTTTCGAAAGATTGTACGCTAGTGAAAACAATAATTCTAAAATTCAGCCACTTGGAGTATGAGAGACTTCAGAATACTCACACACACACACACATAAGTGTTCTGAATGCGGGTATAGCGAATAAAATCAAAAAAAAAAATTGATAGATCAAACTATTATTGTTAAAATTTAAGTTGTTTGTTAGCAAATTTGCTGGGCAAGTCTGGTTTTAGTACACTTTTGTTTTTAGTTTGGGTTTTAAAAAATGGATTTGTGTATAAATCGAATGTTGCGTGTGTTATTGTAGCAAAACAAAAATTGAAACATGCTTCTCCGAACTGATGATCAACACCAAACTGCATCGACTATCACGTGTTATTAGTTATCACCAAGTTTTTAATGCACCATTTTATGTAAACATAAGATTAGTGCTCGGGAATTTGAGTTTGAGACTCTGGTAATCAGGTTAGAGAGGTTCTGTATCCATTAGAATTTGCATATAATGTGAAGTAAAAATTTAATTTCCATAAGTCAAACATTCTACATGGACAACGCTTAGCGGGAAATAAAATATTACTTAACATAGATACCGATGTTAACGAGACATATGATTCTAAGAATGACTGATATTGTCGATGTAGAAGTGTCATGCGATGGAAGTTGGTTTCCTCAGAGTTGGTTCAGCTAAGGACGTACGTCAAACATTGGAATTGGATTCGTTATCGACCGGCTTAATGGTTTTGTGATAGATTAAGAAGCAATGTCAAAACACAGAATGCCAGGAAACTAATTTTGTCCTTAGAGAAGACAGTTCTGAATCGGGTATTGATTGCAGTATCGAGTGTAAGAGAACATATAACGTTGGAAAAACCTGGAAAGTTTCTGGACGTAATTTGTTTTCCAATAAGTTCAACATCAAAACACTTATAAGAGAATATATTTCCGAAATAAAATAGAATCAGTGAAATATTAATTCGCACAACAAAAAAGAATCAAACTTTTTTAAATTGTGTCGACGTATAACTAAAGAGAAATTAAATGTTGTGCAAAAAACTGGTTATTTCTAATTTTAATTTATGTTCTTATTTTATATAAATGTATTGTGTGTGTGTATTGAAAACTTTTATGAAAATGTTAAGTTTAGATTAAGCTAAATAACTGTTCATTGTTGTAACCACCATTATCAATATAAAATCAACTGTACAGAGAAATTCTCTCCTCTACAATGCTCTTCTGTTAACGAAAAGGCAGACCTATGATTCCAGCCATATGGACATTACGTTCTTTCTCTCTCTACTAAAATGAATAAATTGACTATCTTATTATGAAATAATTCGAATTAAAAACCAACGTTTTTAAAAACAACGTTTTTATATGGCGGCAAAGTTTATTAAAAAAATTATTGAAATATTAGTTAAAACTGGATGCAAATATCTAAATATTGCATTGTTAGGCAAGTAAGAACAGTTCCCAAAATTTCAGAGCTCTAGCTTGCTGGGAAGTTGGTTAAATTAACGATAGAAAACTTGATGACACAGTGATACACACACAGACAGATACACACCAAGTGAAATACATAAAAACGTTAAAACTAACTAAAATTAATTAATTCATCCGGTAAATTAAATGAATGGAATGCATTTTTACCCAACCACCCTTGGCGACAAGAATCACTTAGCGATATTTTGCTAAATGTGGCTACCCTGTTCCGTTTTACGGACTTAAGTTAAACAAAAAATAAAATAATAATAATAATAAATAAAAACCAGCCAAGTTTGGAGCAAATTTTTGAAATCGCGCCAAGTGATTGGGCTAAACTGCATTATTAAAGAAAATATTAATTAAAACTTATCGCAAACGTCTAAATATTGCATTGTTAGGCGAGTACGAACGATTCCCAAAATTTCAAAGCTCTAGCTTGATGGGAAGTTGGTTAAATTAACGATCGAAAATTTGATGACACACACACTCTCTCACACACACACCAAGTGAAATTCAGAAAAACGTTGTAAAAATGCACTGTTATAGTTCAATTATACATCCGGAATATTTTATTAATGTTAAAAACAATTATTAAATTCTTAGTATATATGTAATGTGTGTGCGTGCGTGTATGTGTAATTTTTGGTTTCAAGCACTTAACGCTACACCTCATCTACTTAAGAAATTAACCACCTCTTCTTTAGAATTAATTATTTGTAGCTATTATAACAATGTTATACTTGATGTTGAGTTAAAAATATTTTATATGCCCTCGTAACTTACAGCTTATTATGAAAGCAACTTAATTTAAAAGTATTGTTTTCAATAAATTTTTGTGATACCCAGCGATCTTCTGCTGATTATCAGTAGAAAATCAGAGTTTCAAAAGTTACAAAACACTAATAGTGACAGACTCTATAATTTTGGGAAAGAAAGAGATCCGTGATCATATGAGGTATTTTGTAACTTTCTCACTGTAGCGCGAGAGGATTTTAAGATCCCCAGGTAACGGTAACGGTAACGTCCAAAATTAAGAGGTACCTATTTATATTAAAAATTTTAACCTCTAATCATAATTAAAATAAAGTTAATATCAGAATTTAGTAAGTTTTCATAATTACGAATTAGCTATCTAAAATTAGGGTCAAGGCAACAAAAGCCTGGGTTTTCGGCAGAGTGAGGAACTGCCGAAACAAATTTGGTGAATAAGTTATGAAAGCTTGCATTGCTATTGGAACGCTGTGTCTGAAAGCTAAGGAGTGTATATAGCAATGGGCGGAGAAAAGATCCCCAGGTTCATTTAATATACAATTCTCTCTCTCTCTCCTTCCCTCTCACACAACCACCATAAGCCGAGACTGAGTGTGCAATGAATCAATGCTAATTACAGAGATTTCGTGATCTGATTTAGAACAAATTCATTCAATATTATATAAAAAGATGGATTCGTAGTCTAAACCATCAAGTAACAAACCAGAATAACTCTGTGGTTTTATTTTTAAAAATCACAAAGAAGAAAAAAAACTGAAATAGTTCTACAAAAGAGCAATATATCCTCTATTCAATAAACCACGAACACGGTGGGGGAAAACCATTCATTTCAACAATAAGAGTGAAGCTTAAACTAAATGAAATAGTTTTCGGGATTCCCTATCATGTTATATTCTGATAGCGTATAGATTACTTTTGGTAAGGGTTTTTTTTAAAAAAAGAGATATGAAGATATGAAAGGAAATCAATGAGGAAATAAGCTGATAACGTTAGTATGATAGATAGATAATTCAAAGTCTGGTTTAGGAAGATTAGTTTTAGTAGTTACTGTTTGGCAGAATTTCAACATGGTCTTCAGGTAAAACATTTTGTTCTATTAATTTTATTTTTCTTATAATTAATAATTTCTATCTCATTTTTATAACAAAGAGAACATTCGATTCAACTTTAAAAAAAGTTTTGATGAGCTTTTCTTATTTTCTATAATTTATTGTGTTCTTATCTCTAATATATTTGATACGTTTTGTTTAATTTTTTAAATGCCTTATCGTTTAATTTTTTACGTCTTACGAAAATTTCCTTCAACAAAGAGTAAAATAATTCCAATCATCGCTAAGATGTGGTTGTTATCGCTCATGATTTAATTTATTTAAAATATTATTTTTATGTGTTAAAAATATTTATTTTATTTAAAATCACCTAGAACACATCTGTCCGTAATTTTCTTAATTCGAGTAAAATATTAATTAGATCTTAATTTCAAGATAAAGTGTCTAATGTGTCCAACATTTCATTCTAAAGATTTCAGGTACATTGGATCCTAACACAACGTGTTTATATTCGAATGGTATGGCTTTATAATACTAATTGCAGTAGCTATAATTTTAATTTATGAAATAAATCAATATATGCTTAGGTTTCCTATATAAACAAGTTGCAGAAAAAAGTGGATAAGTAATAAAATCACTTCAATATGATGTTTACATTTTTGTAATTCCAACAGTTTTGTTTATTTTCACACTTATTACAACTTACGATGTATAACCTATTTAATTATTGCATTTTCTTGCACAGAAATTAATCAATTACTTTTTTCAGGATAAGGAAAACTATGCTGGTGTTTATATGTTTTCTTTTGTTTTTAACGTTGGCATCAGCATGTAAGTAAAAGTATACATATTTTACGAAAAGTGTTAAAGCTATAATTTTAGTTATCAGCTCAGATGATATTAGATAAATAATATTTAGACTAATTTTCATTCATAAGTTTGATCAACTATAAGCGTTATAGATATTTTTATGAAATATAAGATGGTATTAACATGAAATCGAAAAGTATATCAACTTCGAAATGTAATTTCATTCGAAATGTAATTTCATTTTCAAATTTATTATGTATGCTTCCTCTCTTTCGCTGAGTGTGTAATTATTTGAGAAATCGTACATTTTTGATGTAAGTAAATGATTTTATAACATTTTCTACAAAACTCACTTTAATAACTATATTTTAAATTTCAATTTCCAGATAATTAAAATGGTATACTTTTTAGCACAGTATTTTTGTGTCTTTTACGAGAACTTAAAAGTAAAGTAATAAATAGGAAATAGTAATTTAGGATCCACTTAGAGAGAGATTTGGACATATTCATACTCGATTCTCTCTCTCTCTCTCTCTCTCTCTCTCTCTCTCTCTCTCTCTCACACACACACACACACACACACACACACATATATATATATATATATATATATATATATATATACATTTAAGTGATTTACCCAATTAAGATGTATTGTTTGTTTTGAAATGCAAAGAATTTATTCATTTAAAAGTATTTTTTTTTTTAATTTTCCTATATCTCCTTATAAAAGACTGGTTTTTTTTTTTTTTTTTTATCTATCATTAAATAAATTTGTAATGTAAGTATTAATGTACTCATATAATTTTTCGAATAAAAAGTTAATTTTGTGATTCGTTCAAGTTTCATAGTGATCATTTGTAACATAATTATCAATATAGAATTAATACTTGCAAATTCCTCCTTTTAATACAGAACTGATATTGAAAGAAGTATTATCGAGCAAACTACATATCAGCAATTTAAACACAAATAGTATGCGATCAAATTTCAAAAAATAAATAAATAACCGAGATTTTCTTTGTAATTTTACTTTAAGTGAGGGGATTAAATCCCATTAAACTAAAATTAAATTTTGTTTCTTATCTTCGTGAAATCAGTACAATTATTATATCCAAAGAATTCTCCAATTAGAATTTAGAGCGGCTCTTGAAATTCATTATAAATGATGTATTTCATATCTGTTTATCACTTATAAATACTTTTAAAGTATATATATATATATATATATATATATATATATATATATATATTTGTATTAACTTATTTATATATATTAAAAAATTTTAATTTTTTTCCTAATATGTTTGAAAAGCAGATGATGATTTGAAATTTAATATAATGTTTTCATAAACCTTTTACTCCCATCTAAACATTATTTATCCTTACGATGCTTTTTATTGAATCAATAATGGAGAGATGGGTGAGAAATTTTGAATTTTTGCGTTTTTTTTTCTGAAAAGACATTTACTTATTCAAATATTCCTTGTTGCGAAGTTCTTAAATAAATTATCGAAACAATCAAAATCGTATAAATAATTTTTGATATTATATCATAACAAATGTAGTAGTGTAGTTGTGGGGCTCTTAAACAAATTTGGAATTACAAGAATTTTGTGAACAAAAATTGACAAATAAAAGTTTCGTTTTCAGGAAAATGAAAAAAATCCAAACGAAAAATATTGATCTTTTTCTTTCATGAGAGTTTTTTGCATTAGAATTTAAATTATATTTCCTTATACTCTTCACGAAATATGAAAAATAGTATAACCATCTTATACTGTCTACCAAAATGCGTTGTGGTTCCTGTAACCTAAGGCTCATGGTCACGTACTAGCAACCGGCTTTGTTTTCATTGAATCGCAGGTTCGAGTCCTGATGCCACAAAAGACCCACCATGTAGTGGGGCTGATGCATAATAAATGTGTCGCATCTCTAAGTCCTCCTGTTGGTATAGTGCAGAAGTTTGGTGTAAAAGGTGCCAGTTAAGGTGTCATCCTCGTCAGTTGAACAATGCTCGAAATTACGCGGTCCTTCGCGAATAGTCCTCGAATTTGCTTCTAAAGGAGACGTAAATAAACAATCAAATAATCAATAGATCTGAAATGTGTTCTTTAATCTGTTCTTTAATTGCTATTAATCTCTTCCGTGTCCTTTAATTCGAACCAACTAATAGCTCTTTTCCACCCCTGCTCATTGTTTTTAGTTATTTTTTTTTTTTTTTGACAGTGACATATTTTTTAAAATTTTAATGATTTTTTTTTTTTCTAAAATATTAGACCAAGCCTCCCGAGATAAATTTATTGCCCGAAAAAATATGTCAATGTGCTTCTAATCATTACTTTTTAAATCTAATTTTCTGATTTACTATACAACAAGGTATATCCAATGCATAATACACTTCAATCATTTCATCGAACTGTTTATCATAATTAGTTTAAATTGTTCATTAAACTCTGTAACTCAATTACTAAACATAAAACTTAGTTTGTTTGTTTTTAAATTAGGAACAAATTGAAAAATTGTGAAATTAAGCATTTTTTTTTCAATTCTAAAATAGTGCGAGCATTATATAACGGATTCACACGCGTTTACTCTTCAATTAATCTTTCGGGATACTTTAAACAGTTTTTTGAATTCGGAGCCTCTCTTTGCAAAAGATTTATATAAATTAACTTAACTACATAAGAAGTATAGTGAATGAGGTTAGAGAAGATGAAGAGACTGGAGGTATTAGCGTATGTGTGATTAATTATAAGAAGGAGCGAATACGTTGTGCTCACGACATTGGTGGAAGAACGCTGTGACGATTGGAGAGCTGATAACTAACTCGGATCCAGTTTCAAGTATTTATTCTTAACTTGGATCCATTCTTCAAGTGCTTATTCCTGAGTCGGGTACAGTTTTCGATTGTTTATTCTTAACTCGGATCCAATATTCAAGTGTTTATTCTTGACTTGGATCTAGTTTTGTGGTTTGTAGAATAATTAGAAAATTCTCAATTATAACCTTTGGTTAGGGACTCGAGTTAGTAACTGCTCCTAATTCGTAATATTAATCGATTTTAGGGTCATTCCAAGGAATCCAGTTAATTTTTTGACTATTTCTGGACTGATTATTTATTGAATCAAATTGCCTCAAAACCTAAGTAGCGAAATGGAGGGTATTGGGAGGGAGTTTATAAATTTTACATCAATTTCAACTGCCACATTAAATTTTATATGTGCCTTGTATTCGTGCATTCATATTTAATTAACAATTCATATAAATGTAAAATATTTTTGAAACTGAGAATTATCATTATTTTTTACTGTGTTGAAGTAGTGTTCAGAATTAAACAAATTCTGTAGGTCCAGGTGTCGAAACAGTTTGGCGCTCAGAGTGGAATGCTCGAGCCCCGATTCAGAGATGGTTCATGAACACCCCGGTGGATCATGTGATCATAGGTCACACTGCCAGCGCCCAATGCCTCAGCGAGGAATCATGTTCGGCTCAGATGCGTAGTATGCAGAACTACCACATGAATTTAGGTAAACTTATGCAATATAATATCTCTAAAGTAATTATAACGACAATTTTAGATTAAAAACATTCACAAATTCAACAAAAATTAAGCACAGACTTAATTTCAATGTCGACAGAAAATGGTTTACAGAATACAAAACCTCTCTCGATTGATCTGACTGATACGATTTTGGTTATAAGATGGGAAATTTAAAGTGGTGTCATATAATCATGAAAAAACTTAAAGATAATGTAATTTTGATATTAAAATAATGTTAAAGTTATATAAATAAAAAATCTTGTTCAAATTTGTATAAATATTAATCAGTTCTAATGTTTTTCAGATTTCCTAGACTCTCTTTCTCTGGCATTCGTAATAGATTTCACAAATCTTGAACAATGTTAACAAAACTCATTACATTTAGAGACGATTTTAGCGTCATTTATTAAACCAAGGTCAGACAGTACGACTTGCGTAATGATTGTTACAATTCTATCTCTCGGTGCGTTAAGGATTCCGTCCACCAGGCATTTTGATTTCGTGAACGTTATGTTAATCCTATGGCATTTCGATTACCTTTCTCAAATCTTTACTATTTGATCTATTTGAACGCGAAAAAGTGCATTCGAAAGGGCAAAAAATATGGTTTTTGTGGAATTACAATTTTTCTTCAAATGTTAAAATATTTTTACCCCTATTTTAACGATTCATTTGTGGGTTCTACGATCTCTGAAAAAAATTCTAAAATATTTTCAAAAATCGGTGGAAAATTCTCTTTTCTCTTCGGAACTTCCATTAGATAAAATAGGGAAGACATGAGGGTGGTAGTAGAAATACCATTGAGTGAACATTACTTTTATGAAAACAAAAAAGATCGGTAAACAGGACCCTTAATTAGATTCTTCTATAAGAATCAACGTATATTAATATAAAAATTACTATAAGTGAAACATAGCAAAAAAATATTTTGAATTTTTAAATTGCGTCCAAACATGATATTTTTATACATTTAGAAAAACGTGAAATGTAATTTTTCTATTATGTTTAAATTTAGAGTTTTAAAACTCTTAATTGTTTTAATCATTGTTTGAGTCAGTTTACTTAGCAAACTTTCACAGGATGGGGTGACATTGGTTACAACTTTGCCATTGGTGGAGATGGACGTGTTTACGAAGGAGTCGGCTGGACCAGACAGGGAGTTCATACATATGGATGGAATGCAAAATCCTACGGAATCGCTTTCATTGGTGATTACAGTCAAGCGAAACCCAGTGCTAAAATGTTAAAAGCAGCTCGATACCTCATTATTTGCGGGATACAAACGGTATGTTCCATTTTTAGAAACTTTTCTTCATTAACATATTTCTGTATGTGGTCATCTCCGTCAATATCAAAATGAGAGATTAAAAGATTTTGAAATCTATGTATATGCAGGGCTTTTTATTGTTTTAATTTTTTTAAACAAAATCATGGATTTAAAAATGAGTTTGCTACTAACAAAACAGCATGTCAGAAAACACATTTGTTATTTCACAGAAATTTATTTTAAAACTGTTTTATATGAATGAATGTACATTTTATATGGTCTGCGTACTCATACAATCTTCCTATGTAGCTTGAATGACCGGCTAAGAAGCATAGTTTGCATAAAATAATTTCATAACTGAGGCTAAAATTATTTAGTCTATTATTATATTGGTATTGTCTTGGTTGCCTTGTAAAGGTATCCTTTTACTCGTCTCGACTGTCATCTTAAAGTTGAATCACAGGATCTAAGTTTCAACTTAAGTTCAAGCCCAGACCAATTTATTAAAATTGTCAGTTTTATCCAAAGTATTTTTATTTACTCCTCAAATAAGGGAGAGCTTCTCCACAGTTAACTTCCTTTCTGCTTGTACGAACAACCTCTGTGGTCGAACAAAGAAGGTCTAACCGGAATATGATGCGAATACATTTTGCAATTACTCTGACAGTGTTGAGTCGTAATCTCACCAAATTTGCTATACACGACATATTACTTCCCCGAACTTCACACTAATATCTTTCTTATTACTATAACATTAATTATCGTTCAATTCAATTCTCTGACTTTTTTATACGACTTGATTATATCTATTCACTCCACTTCCGAAGTTTATTCAATTTGCATCACGTTATAATTTGATGATAGATGGAGCATATAGTCCTTCCAGCCTTTAATCTGGAAAGAGCTGTAAATGAGTTGCTTCGGCTTATTACTTGCCCAGGAATTTTAAGAGTTAAGAAAGTTTAAAACAACATTGCCTCTTACAAAACATTTAAGAATAGATTAATAAAAAAACATTAAAGTTTAAAAATCGGGAATAAAATGGTAGAAACATATAGAAATTTACAATTGGTTGGGAGAATTTTGGAAGCGATATATCAGATTAAGTGACTAGCCAATCAGGGAGCAGTTTCTCGTGCTGCTGAAAAAAAACCAGAGAAGAAAATATTTTCTAACAGTGTTAGGACAATCTGCTTGAGAGCAAGCTATCCTATTGGTTGATGCAGCTATTCCAAAAGAAAGCCGCTTTTTTTGTGTATGATTTCTGAACATTCTTGAATTTTGAATTAAGAATAGAAAAGTGGTTGTAACTGCTCATAAATAAAAGTTCAATTGAAAAATTAAATTATTTCTTGGTCCGTTAATGCAATTATCAAGAGTGTGCTCTTCAATTGCTCCCATCCCGTTCCATTTGATTCGGAAGAATTTGGGAACTTAAAATTTAATTTCAGAAAGAAACCTCAGAATTTAGTTGAAGGAAAAATAAATCGCGAATAGTCGGTGCTACAACTTGAACTAAAAAAAATGTGAATTCAAAATTTCTGAAAAAATACTTTAAAACGCGTAGGACGTTTAGCATCTCATTCTTCGATCCAGTACAATTATGTATTTCTAAGAATGAACCAGAAACACAACCAGAATTTCGATCACGGTATATTACATCTCTTACACAGAAGAGGACAGAAATAACACCCATGACAAACAGCTGGGAATGCCAACACTGTTTTTTGCACTCATGGTTCACATTCTTGTAATCCTTGCTAATGCGAGGGGAGGCATATTTTTTCTTTGTTCCTTGTTAATGGATTCAATTAATCACTTAGGGAAAGCTAACGGATACTTAACCGTTATTACCCCACACTGAAATGCTAAGGAAATCGATGGACGAATGTAGTTTTCGTGTTTCTTGATGTGTTGTTCTTGCTTGTTCTCTTTTTTCCGACACACCCTGCAAAACTTTCATTTCGGCTAAAGCCAATGGTTATTTTTGACTTTAATTTACCTGGTGTGGGAATTAGAATTCCCATCAACAGTTATCCATAATTCGTTCTGAACACTGCAACTCCCACTACGAGCTAGTTACATTGAGCTTTTGGTTAATTTCTTTTCAGCAAGGTAAAGTACGTTTAAAATGTTAATCTTCAAGGGCAGCGATTTTTTTTTTTTTTGCGGTGTTTTATGGTAACTGTTGATTATTTTTTAACTATTTTAGTTTTATATTATTAATGAATTAAAGATGATGAAAAATAGTTATATGATATATATACTCATTATTCCATTTTAGTTAATTGTAACTATGTGTTGTGCAATGGAGACGATGGTATTCATGAAAGACAAGAGCTGTTTTAAGTTTACCTCGTTACCATTTTTACTTTTATAACTATTTTTATACAATAAAAGTAATTATATTTTCCCATAGTCAATGTATGAAAATTGATTTTATCCAATTTCTATTTTTACTTTTATAATTGCTCTTGTGTAATCATAAAAATTATTATAATTTTTCATAACCTATATTAATGCGGAAAAATTACGCTCTCAGGATAGCACTCAAGGAACAACTCTACAGAATTTCTTTTAATGCATTTCTCACTTTAGACAGTATTTGAAGCCAGATATTTTGATACAGATGTCGTCTTCCATAATTTAACATTTTTTATTTAATATGAGAATTTTATAATGACTGATTGAGTTTTTTTTTTTTTTTTTTTTTTTTACAAAAACATATATGTGCACATTATACGGCACAATTTTCTTGACTTCGTATAAGTTTTCTTCTTACTACTTCATATATTTTTACTTACTATATTTCCAAATTTATTATTACTGTCAATTTTCTCATTTAAAATTGTCCTTTGTCAAAAAAAAAAAAAAAAAAATTAAATTCTTTTTTTTTTTCTCTCTCTCTTTACATTTTATAGAAATCGGTCATATGATAAATATCGATTTTAAAAAAAGAAGAAACAATGTGTACATATGAAACATCAGCTCTATATTTATTAAGAATATAGTCGGTTTATCGAATTTTCAAGAATTTTTCCTGCAAATAACTTATCTTCTAAATATTTATTTCAATATTTGGTTTCAACGCAATCATATCAGTTACATTTGTAGTAGAATACATTCCAATCAACTATTTCGGAACTTTTTTTGTGAGCTAGGTATTTTCAAAATTGTGTTGAATTCCTGTTTAGTTCTATGTTATTAATTTCATTCTAAGTTTTCTTCCTTCAAGAGTTTCACTAAGACATAACATATTTATTTCATCGATAGTTTCAAATCGTTGTTAAGAACTAACGCTAATATTTGAAGTAAGATGTACTGGATATTTCACCGCTATATATAAAAATAAATCAGTTTATAAATTAAATAGAAATAGAAGTAAATAATAGAAGCAATTGTCTAAAACGTGAAAACCAAGGTTTGATTTAATAAATTTTTTTCGCTTTCTGAAAATACACAAACTCCCAAAACATCAATTTTTTTTAAGCAAAAAATAGAAGTATTTTCAAAATCTATGTGCTCCATAGCAAGTATGATTTTTTCAAATGAAAATACACAAAGCATCCTAAAATTTTATCAAAACAATACTGTCTATTTCACACATCTTTATATATATTGTAAATATTTTTATATTAATAACATATATTTATATTTATTGTAAGTATTATTTATTCAATCTTTCGGAGAGAAAAAAATGATTTTCCCATATGTGAACTTAATTTTCTTTCAGACTAAATAATTTTACAATAATGTACAAATATCAACTGATTATATAAACTAAACCGAAGTTCCAGTTTTCATTGCATTTGAAAAGTGAATAATAGCGTATGGAACATTTATGTTGCATTGCATGAAACGTAAATGTTATTTACACGAATTGCGTTATTTAAAAACTTCAGAATAAAACAAGAATAAATTGTACGAGTTTTGATAAATGAAGTTTTAACTATCCCTGATTTTCCAACGCTGAGTATATCCCGATGTCGCAATTATTATGAAAGAGTTATGGAAACTACTTATTATTTCACTTTATTTTTTAAAAGCTAATTATTTAATTCAAATATACAAAAATCTAAGTACAAATTGTTCACACCCACCCACCCAATTCACTTTTGGTAACTATCTCATTAACTTTTCCTTTTTTTTAAATAATATTATTTTTGGTATTTTCTTTTGTATTTTCAGAATAGAGGATTGCTGATTTATCGATGGGTGGGGGATGTTAGAAAAGTAACATTCAAAAATTCTAATTCGTTGAATGGCTCAAATATTCGTTACTTGCAATACACTTTCGAATGTTACTTTTTGTAATTTCTCCCTAAATATGTGCATTGATTGTTTTTATTAACTTCGCACTCAGAAGCAACATGAGAACTCTTGGCGACGGACCTCGTAATTTTGAACGACGATTACTGAGAACGACACCTGAGTTGGCATCTCCCTCTCAAAACTTCCACACTACGCAAACGGGAAGACTTGGGAATTCTACCATATTTAACGTGCATCAGTCCCGCTATACGGCGAGTCTTTCATGGCATCAGGACTCGGGCCCATGACTCAATGAAAACAACTCTGGCTACGATTCTTAATATGTGCAACATTTAGGTCTACATTGGCAATTAACATTCCCGAAATTTGACATGAAAAGTCTAACCCCCCCCCCCCCTCAAAAATGATGCCAATCCATGTGTATATTTCATATAAGTTCTCATATAATTTCTAGAATCCTCATAAAATGTTTCTCACTACGCTCCTTGTGGTTCTTATAAAATTTTCTCCCTCAGGGTCTTATTTCCGAAACACGTGAATTACATGGAGCTCGTGATGCAACCTGTACCGATTCCCCTGGAGACAAGCTGTACGAAATTATCAAGAAATGGCCGACGTTTAAAGCAGGACCACTCGTTGGATACAAGTGCTGAGAGACCAGTCGTCTGTAGTTTTGCTTATGATTCACGAAATCTGATTTTAATAAGCAATTATATGTAAAATGTTAACGCATCACTTCCAAATGCTTAAGTGTATTTAAAAAAGATGTTTTAAAAAATAAATATTTTTAACATTATTAGATTTTAGTCTTGTTATTAATTATTATTGTAACTCTTCACTCTGGAGAAAGTAATAATCAGTGCAGGCTTCGGTTATAACTATATAGTAGTTTCGTGAGAAAATAATACTATACATACTAATTCAATATAATACTTTTACAGAAAATATGAACTTTATTTTCATCCCAGACCCGGAGAGGCATTTTAGCCGGAAAGACGGTTGATAAACAAAGAGAGAATACGCCAGTTAATAAAGCTGAATAAATATGGAGAACTTGGACGGCAGTCACGACAAATGTGCTTGATAAAGTCGCCATATCACTAAATTTGGCGATGAAAATAGAGATTTTGAGGGATGTTTCAAAAATTACTTTAGTAATTTTTTTACACGGTAACTTTATTGATAAAAAAAAGTAAAATATGCCATCATGAATTATATACCTTGCACTATTTTTTAACATAGTCGCCATAGACATAGAGATATTTGGCGCGGCGTGCAATCAGTTTGACGTAACCACTCTGGTAAAACTCGATGCCCTGCGATGCAAGGAATAATCGCGCAGCCTGCTCCATCTCAGTATTGTTTTGGATGGACTTGAACATGAATAACACTCAGTGTGTACACCGTGTCCGACACCGTTATGCGCCTTTCCAATAACACCATGTCCTGTACTCCAGCAGTATTGTTTTCTTTCGCGTACGTAGAAGAACGCCTACTCCGGCTCTCATCTTCCACGCTCTGCCTTTCTTCACTGAACATGCAACACCAGCATCCAACCATTTGACGAAATACGAGTATGATCTGTTCACCAAAAATGGTATGCAGGTGTTCATGGATGACGGACACACTAGTCTTATGTAATCATTCTTCCCGGATAAAAGTAAGCCGATCACGTTGTCTGTTACGCCTCGAGCACACTTGTCTGCTGCTACTCTCTTTTCTTCGTCTCTCTGAGCATGCGTCATTCCTCCTACTCCTGTCGTTTAAGTAGAGAGTATATCAATGTGAACGAGTGTACGTTTCAGTTATTGTATGTGCCTCATGCGATATTAATTATGTATTTTCAACTGCAATGTTCGATGATTGTGCGAACTTAGTGCTTTTGAGGATTTACCTGTAAATGTTAATTGTTTTCTGTTGAAAAGGAATGCTTTTGTACAAGAGTCTCGGAATCAGATTGCAACTTTCTCCAAAAGAACCTGCTCGTTAATTGCGTGTGTAACATGGACTATTCGAGAATTTTTCATTTAACTAAAATCCTGGGCGTTGTTTTGATTTTACATTTAAGTTCTAAGCTTCTAAGTACTAAAGTATTCTCAGTTCTTGTACTAAAGACATTAAAGTATTTGGGATCATTCCCCCTATCAAAAGATCAGTAAAAATGAAAATTTATACATAACTGACTATTTTAATTACTTTGTGCCTGAACTTAAATTGATCTTTAAATATTGTGATTAAAATAACATTTGAGATGATTGACGTGACAGGTAATAGGATGTCATCACACGTGGACCTTTCTTACATTTAAAAATCTTTCAACCCCGTAACAATAGAAAATACGAATACAATACAATACTATCACAAGAAAGAAATATAACATCAATAAAAGTATTAATCGTAGCGGAAATTGAAAGACCCATTATTTTAATTATTTTTTTAAATTAGTCTTTTTAATAGACTTAATAAAATTTAAGAAATATTTTTGTAATACATAATTCTAGGATATTGATCTCGAAAATATTCTTAATCTCCTCACATCGTGAATTATTTGATATGTTAAAGACAACACATCAAATTAATTCAATATTCTTATAATTTTTATTATTGATATAAATGCAGGAAGAAAAGAGCAAATTTACTCACACGAAATACTGATTTTAAATTCGGTAGAAATTTTTATCATTCAAAACTGTGGTAATGATGAAAAAAATTAATTAAGAAAACTAATAAATATATTTCTAAAGATGAAGAATAAAAAAAAATCAATATATTGTACTATCGAAAGTCAAAATCAAAAATATGAATTAGAAATTCTTACTGGAATTGGTTAATACATATATAAAGCCGTGGGACATCAATTGTAGAACCAGTTATGGCGGAAGAAAGGAATGTTGTATTGTTTCAATAAGTTTACCAATAGCGTAACACTAACTTATTACTCAGTTTAATTTATATGAGGAAGCCATATATACTTTAAAAACAAGCAATTTCTTAGTTTGACGTAGTTTCATAACACGAGAACTCGTCAAGCTCTTTACATTTATTAAAGCATCACCTGCTTTAGATGGTCGCTAGAGGGCGCTTTTACTATTTGAAACAGTTTATACAGTTGTGGTAAGAACAGCTACTATATTTTTACTCAAACTATATTTTTTATCTCTTATGCAAAAGCTAGAAATGTGACCTGTTGATAATAAGATTTTTAAACTGGAAAAAAGATTATTAAAAGAGAAAAACACCTACCATGATAGGATATATATATATATATATATATATATATATATATATTCATAAACGAAACTGTAACTAAATTATAATCCACATATTAAAGACCGTCAAATACTCTACTAATTCCGTTTTCTAACTCTAACAAATGTATAAAGTAAGTAATAAATCTCTATTATTTTTCAATTTTATAAATTAAGAAATATACGAACATATATTAAATACATTTTAATTCTGTTGTACGTACATTTACTTCTAATAATACGCACTCATTGTTAATAAGTACTAATAAGAACGTGAGTAAAATTTCATTAAGGAAAACTATATATACAGTGGTCGCCCAAATTGTTGACACTTTTGGAAATTTTTGTATTTTTAAGTCCGTATGCTTATAGAAAATGTTATGTTTCACAAAATACAAAGTCGTATATGTCATTTAAAAGAACATTTAATACTGAACTTATTACAAAAATCAAAATTCAAATATTTGCTATGCAAAAAAAGTTATACGTACTTTAAACTAAAAACACAAACACAATTTTGAACTACTTTGAAATGTCTAACTTTCCTGGCCAATCACTCTTCTTGTTTTGGGAACCAATCGAATGTAATTGGGAAGCAATATCTGCCAGCAGAAGCTGACATCATATTTACAGTTGGAACAAGTCATTATTATGCTTTGTTCTGTAGAAGGAAGACAGTTTCTTGTGTAATCAAATTATAAGTAAGAATAAATGTTAAAATTTTTAATATTTAATCAAGAAACCATAACGTAAAATAAAAGAAGGTCACCTAGAAAGAGATGCATGTTATTTCGTTACGAAAAAGAGGTCTTTCCTATGCTAAAATTGCAAGATAGGTGGTAACTTGTAGCATCGAAAACTTGTAGCACCATTTGAAACCTCTTGTCCGAACGAGGCGCCGGTCAAATAAAAATGATTTAATTTAGGCTATAATTGTTTCCGGACATCATGTATTAATGAAGGTTGAGCTTAAAAATATCGTCAGCTCAATGAAACATCGATGTGAAGCTGTGATAAAAAATAAAAGCTACCCTACTAAGTACTGATAACTCAAATCAATCATCAACATCAAATGTATATCAAAAATTATTGCAGCTAACTTTCTTTGTATTACAAATATTAGAATTTTGTTTTTTGTAATGAATTCGGTATTATATTCTCTTTAAAATGATGTATACAACTTAGCATTCTGTGAAACGTAATATTTTTTACGAGCATACAAAGTTAAAAAAAATAAACATTTCTAGAAGTGTTTGCAATTTTGGCCACCACTGTATGTGTGTGTTATTAAAATAATATCATATATAAATTTATTTTTGTAATCTTTTGCCGTTATAAGTAAATTAAGATTGGTAGCAAAATTACTGTTACAACAATTCCATTAATTACTCGTAGTATTATGAATTTGAGTTGAAAAAGTTTAAAATATTATTTTATTATCTGTTTTTATTATTCGTCAAACTATTTAAGATGATTATACCTCCATTGTTTTTATTTATCATTGAAATTAGAATAATTTATACAATAAATTAATAATAGTCTGCATTTGATTTATTCTATGTTTATTTAAATATTCAATTAATTAAACGTATGTTAAATTCGCGAATTATTTTTAAATGCATATTTTCTTTAAGAAAAATCCAATTTCTTAGTTTGCTCCATTTTACTTAATTTTTCATGAAGAAAAGTATCCGAATAAGGTTATAAAAATTCATTATGTTTAGATGCTAGCTTAGTAAATGCAACAATAAGCTATTTGCAATGAAGAGGGAAATTCCTTTTTGCAATAAATAGGTAAATATTTCCCGAAGCTAGAAAAATATTAATGTAATAAATTATCGGCTACAAAACGAATAGCTGTTGATGTAGAAAGTTAAATTTAAAATCATCTTCTCACAAGTATTTCAGTGATTATAAAATTATGAACAAATTTTACGTAGCAAAGAGTTTATTTTTCTTTCTGAACTGAACTTTTTTTTAAATTTAATAAGTCTAAACATAGAAAATAAGCTTCATTTTATTGTTGCTTAGATTTATAACATACAATTGAATATGCCAAACATAAGACATCGATGGATTGTTGATTAACATCGCACTTGATGCAAAACGAGGGTTGGAGACGGAACTCGTAATTTTTAACTTCAATGGAGAGAGACACCTGAACTGCCCCTTCTCTCCAAACTTTCACACCATACCAACGTGAAAACTTTGAGTCTTGATAGATTTAACGTGCATCAGTAGAATCAGGACTGGATCTCACAACTCGATGGAAGCAATGCTGGCCATGTGCCATGTGCTCACAGTCGTGTTTTTTTTTTTATTTTTTAAGTGAATTGTATATTTCATAGAAAATTTTCAAGCATGATGGGTCGTGTTCTATAAAAAACAGATCAGGCGATCTTTGGTTTAGCCAAACAAGTATTCTCCTCTACGTTCAACATTAGCTTTCCAAAATTGCGAAGTCCATTATTAATAGTTTTGATGTAACATTAAAAATCACTAGTTTACCTACATAAAAATTTTTGCAGATTTGTAACTTATACATTAATTGTGCTTTATCATAGTGTTTGCATTTTTTTAACAAAAAATATTATAGAAATTAAATAAAAATGTTTACTTTAACAGAGTTCATCTTCACAGATTGAAAATAGTTCCTCTTTTTTATCACTTAGATCAACTTAATCAGCTTATTTCTCTCAATTATTTATCACATGAGATAATTTATTGGTAAAAACGACACAAACAATTTCTTAGTTAGTGATATAATAGAGTAAATTATACATGAATAAAAATATATCACTGCATTGAATTATATCTGACCCAGTGGTCGGCAAACCCCGGCTCTTCCACGAAATGTTTAGTGCAGACACGGAATATTATTTATTAACTTGCCTTAAAAGAGACGAGTAAACAGGCTCATTTTTAGAAAGCAACAATAACACGGATAGTCGTTCGCAAACATGTGTATCATTATCTATGTCGAATTGCTGCACGCCGAAATGTACTTTAACTATTTGTGGTTAAAATATTTTTCGGCGGGCAGCAATTCGACGAACAAAGCACCATTGGTGCAAAATGTTTTTTTCCCCTGAATTTATTGTCTTACCAATATTCAGTCGGTCGGCGACCTGGGCGACGACGACGCGCCAGGGAGGAATAAATATTATCTTTATATAGGTTTGATCCCAAGTTTTATTTCATGTTCCGTTATTTAAACTGAGACATTTTTAGCAAAGGTAAGCTCGCGAGTGTACTTTTAATCCCAATTATTTCCATAAAAATGGCTCTGCTAAAGTGAAGTTTTTTCATTAAACTCCGATTTTGTATTGTTTATTTTCCACTATTGGATGACAAATTTGCCGACGAGACATCTAGCCAGTCTACATATGTCGTGGTGCCATCTAGTGGAGGAATATCAATCAAACTATTTAAACCTCAATATTTTGAGTAATTTAATAAAAAAAATAATAATAAAATAACTATACCTTCAAAGCTAAATGAAAAGAACAGAAATTTAAGTGACTGCTTACAAAATATTTTTTTTTGATTTAATTCATTATATTTCTTGAGGTTCACTATTTTAATACTTTTATATTTCGCTAGTAATTTTGTCGATTATAATTATAAATTCAGTCATGATTTTTCCTTTTTAATTCTTGAGTATATTTGTTGACCAAAGAGGAACATTTTAGAAGATTTTAATTCTTGAGTATGTATTCTATCACAAACAACTAAATACATTCAAGAATTGTTTTTGTACTAAATTATTTCTATTTACTAAAACACAATATTTATGTAATGTTGTTTTTAATTAATGAATATTTAATTTTAATTGAGTGTACAACAAATGCAACATATGAGGAAGGCCATGATCAAGACATTTAAAAGGTAGGCATATAAAAGTGGCACACGATTTTTTTTTTTTTTTCTTATTTTATACAACAGTGTTGTTTTGAGAAAAGGATGTCAACAAATATACGTGGGCATAAACTAATGGATACATGGTTTTAAGTTCAAAAAAATGCATAGTATAACACATTACGATTATAATAATTACATTTATTTTACTTAAGGTATACTTGGATTGCTAACATACATTTAATTTAAAATTTTAACTTCTGCTTTTATTTTAATATCCGAGCAGAAAATTATCGTCTATTTTAATTATTTATCGGTGCTAATTCAATTATTACGTTAAATATTTCTATTTACTAAAATACAATATTTATATAATATTTTTTAATTAATGAATATTTAATATTTTTAATATTTAACGTAATAATTGAATTTTAGGACACAATTGTCTACTTTTATTTTTTATTATCATTTTAATTTATTATTTATTTATTTTTATTTATGTTAACATTGCCAACGTTTTTGTGTTTTTGTATATCTCGCTTGTGAAAATAAAAACGCATTAGGAATGTGAAGAAAGCGTTTTCTTTTGTTTATAGTAATTGCCTCTGCGGAGCCGGATGCTCGGAAGTACACTTACTTTACGCCAGTTAAAATTCAATCTTATGTAATTATACTTTTACGAAAACCCAACAATTGGAAAGGAAAACGTTAGAACATGACAAAATAAAATTAGCAAAGTCATTTTTTATTTTGTCGTGATGAAGACTTTCTGATTGAATCATTTCCTCTCAAATGATATATCTTTTGAACTTGTCTCAGTTTTGTTTTCAGAATTAAAAAAAAATAAAGATGAAGGAATATTCATTATAAAACCAAATTAAATTGATTGGTGCAATCACTAACTATGCTTCATGACATGCATTTATATTAGAGCCTATGATCACTACTATATTCTAAAATATGTGAAAAAATATACTTTTTAGATTATTTATGCGGGTTTTTTTTTTTATCCTCCTCTGTAGAGTCTTTAGGCAATGTATAACAAAAATATTAAAAATTAAAATTACTATAATACGATTGAAAAAAAGTTAATTTTAATCACCACGTGTAGCATTACTTCAACACATTCGTTTCTTTAAAAAAATATTGCTTCATATGTAATGATCCAAAAAATCTGCATAAAATTTATGTTTACACTGCAACCAGTTTTTAATAATGATATTGTTACAAATATGAAATGTTGCTTCCCAGCAATACTGATCGTATGGTTGCTAAGAGACGGTCACAGGCTATCTGGACTCCAAGGGGGAAAGCAGGAATTCAACCCCTGGCCTTGGCGACAAACTTGGCGACGGTGACAAAAATTGGCATCACGAATCTTCAAGTAAAATCTAGTTTCGTAGAGAAGTTTCCAGAATAGGACCGAAACATTGGAGAACTTTCTATGTGACGTCACATCCGGTCTTCAAGATATAAATAGACAGAGCCGCTGATCATCAGTGAGAAGGATAAAATTCCTAACTTGAAGGATAAAAATTTTTCAGGCTGATGTGATAATTTTAATGCTTTTAATCTAGCACTTTATTATAAAAAATAATAGAATAATCTAACGCAGTACAACCCTTTAAGTTATGGTAGTCGGTACCCATGGTAACTAAGCCGCAAGTTACAGTATTAATATGAAGTGATAGTATAATTTCCAACATCGATATGAATTGTCTGCGTTATGTTAAGACTCTCTCGTCATTGTTTTTAATTATTGTGAAAATTACTTATAAAAAAAAAAATATTTACAACTTTAAACTTTACCAACAAAAAATAATTGAGTATACAACTAAGATCTCTGGAAGCAAAATCTCGAAAATAATTTCTTGAAAAAAAAAAATCCTCACTGGAACATTTCATTTTCTGAGAAAGGGTCATTCATATCGAAATAAACATTTAAAAACCATAAAAAAATAGATAAAATAAGTATTAAAATTATCGATTATCTTTCTGCCCCAAATTTTCAATGGATACGTATCAAAGACAACCTACTGTTCATCTCACAGTCGGAATTTTATTTTATATTTTTAGTCACGAAAGTCATCGTCTGCACTTTACAATCAGGGGATTCTGGTTTCGAAAGAGGCTCCTATTTTTCCCCCTACGATTCTTTTTTCGCTTGTTTTTTGATACGCAAGCACCATTCTACTTATATCTGTCTCATGCTTCTAATTTCTTTCATTCGGATTATAAGTTTGCTATTAATTGGAACTCAATGGCATGTGAATCCCACAATATGCATAATACGGGGAGTGTGTTGATAATTTTCTGTAACAGGAAGTCCTGACATCATCTAAAAATGATTAATCTTAATTTCATAAAAAAGAGACGTGGCGAAACCTCAGAGTCCGTTGGTTAACGGGGTGCGATTGTATTAATTAATTAGACCTATTCATTAATCAAATTAATTAATAAAATAAAATTCCTTAAATAGATAAAATTGAAACTTGGACATTGTATTCTTAGTTTCTTTTTATTCTCATTCCTTAATTTCATTTAAATAATCAAGGGAAACATGGAAAGAAAAAAAAGAGTTTATAATGATTGCCATATGAATAAAAAAAAAAAGAATTATTTCAGTAACTAAGAAATATTCCAAAGTTATTAAAAAATAATTTCTGGAAAGTATACTTCCTGGAATAATTTATTAATTTTAGATTCCCAAATTTCAAACAAATTTATGAATTTCATCAGAGAGAAACGCATTTGTGATTTTCCTTTTTCCGTTTCGTAATGCCCGTTGCGAAAGATACATTGAAGAATACTTTATCTGGTTTAAACAGGATAATTAATCAATCAGTAATAATCAATATAATATAATCTAAAATAATTAAAGTACTTCATTTTCTTAAGCTTCCCCTCTACCAGCCATTTTGAATCGTGAACATAATGTTAATCTTATCAAATTTCTACTTTTCTTCTCAAACCTAAATTCTTGTACTTATATGAATATAAAAAGTGCATTTGAAAGATCAAAAATATAGTGAAGATTACGGAGGAATTACATTTTCTCACCGCCATTCGAAAATGGGATTTTAAATATGTTTTAAAGACTAGAAAGCTCAAAAGCGGATCATTAAAATATATGCAAAAATGTTTTTAAATATCGGAGGGAACACTTCACTATTTTTTTTTTTTATATACCATTCACTACATTTGAATGAATACAATAATCTAGAAAGGAGGAGGAGACTTGAAATTCAATAGGATTAACATTATGATCACGAAATTAAGATGTCTGATAGACAAAGAACCTTAATAATTTACTAACCATATCTAGTATCCGATCTTTCTTTCTCAATGCTTAAATATAGGTAAAAACTCAGCAAAACAATATAATTTCCTCTTTTTGTACAAGTACAATAGAACAGGTTATATCATTTTCTTTATAAGCCTTGGCACATTTAAGTTCCTGATTCCTCTTCAATTTTCCTCCTTGTAATATTATTATCTTACTTCTAACATCAGACTTTCTTTTCGGTTTTTTCGCCGCCTTTGAAAGATGTTGAAAATCTTTAAAATAATCTAACGATTAATCAGTGTTCTTTTATGTATGCAGTTTATTAAGCTGCTTAGCCTTTGACCGTGTAATCAGGATAAGATCCAGTAGGAACCCTGACACCTCTTTTCAATCATCAAGTTGATAAGTCACCGGGTTACACTCATCACAGGCCTTTGATATGCGCGCTACGATTACAATAACGATTACGATATTATGGTTTACGGCATAAGAAACAGAATGTCGAATTGATTCATGTATATCATCAAAAAGATTATTGTTACAAGATCCATCAACATTATCTCTTCACCTCGAAAATAAGAGGAAAAAAAGAATCATTGTTCGTTTTTACCCCCAAAAAAATCTGTATAAACATCTGAAACTCCGCTATATATTTCTAAAAAACTGAAAAAGAAACATGAATATGCTCAAAAAAATTACATCAGTATGTATTTCTCAATTATTTCCTTAAGGTATTCGACTACGTTAAAAACTGAAATTTCGGAGAAAAAACCGGACTTTTTTTATTATTATAATTTATCCATTAAAATATTTGATATCTTCACTTTCTAAAGCTACCTTCCATTTGTATCTACGGTACATAGAAATCAAGTTATAAGTATTTTAATATCAGACATTTCCTTAGTTTTCAGAACAAGTTTTAGCTTTAAATCTATTTTCTGAAGAATATAATTTTCAGTATGTTTACAATTTTCGAAAGGTATTAACTCTAATATTTTTTTTTCTATATCTTAATGGAATTTGGTTGAAATGTTTTTCATATTATTCTTAAGATCTTGAAGTAGGAATTTTGTAATATATGGTAAATAAAAGGGTTTATTCACATTTTAATGCATAAGAATGGAAGAATTTTCTTAAAAAAAATGCATGTTGTTACTTAGACTCTTAATAACTCTGCTAACAATATGAATTATTAAACAAATCCTAGTTCGGGTTCTGTACAGGTGTCATATCAATATGCTGAATAACAGTATTATAGAAAGATTTTTCATGAAAGGAGAATATTTTGAAAATGTACTATTTTTTTTCTTATTTTATGCTAAAAAATTACATTTTTAAAATTTTTCATTATAATAAAACTTTTGACATGCCCTTTTTTATGTACATTCTAATTGAGATGATACTAATTATCAAAAAAAATTATTCATTTACACGTTTTTTTTTCAAAATCATGGTTCCGAACGTAGTCGGAAGTTAAGTTGTGCTTATATTTAAAAGGTAAATTTGTTTTTCAAGTTTTTTTTTAAGGTATTCAGTAATTTTTAAATTGTATTGTCTTTTAAATACTACTTGATGAAAATGTAAACATCTAACCTATACACTTATTGTTTCAAAACTTGAAATCACATTTGACTGTTAAAAAACAAATGTCTCACTTAATATTTCTAGTTTCTGTAATAATAGATTTAATTATTTTCTTCAGTAGTTAAAAGTTATTCAATTTTCATAATAAAATTTGATTATATAAGTCTATCGAAACCTTACGAAAATATGCATTCCTTTTTCGATTTGAAAAACTATTAAATTTTGGAGAAAATTTATTACCAGAAGAAAATCAAATACTTTGTAGAAAAATGTTAGTTTAAAAAACCTCGAAAATATATCTCTCCTCTTCATCAACTGAATTTTTTTAACTTGATTGATGGACTGCTTATTAATGTTGTACTTGGAAGCAACAGGAAAGCTATTGGCGACGCATCTTGTAATTTAGTCGTGGTCATGTGACGAGTAAGGCCCCCGAGCTGGCTGCTCTCTCTCCAAAAAAAAAAAAAAAAAAAATGTATCCACCTTTTCGATTACATCAGAAGAGCGCAGAAAACATTTTTATAGATAGGGATATCTAGGAATATTTTCAAATCACGTGGTACTCATATGGTACAAGATGAAGGGACTCTGAGGGATTTTCCCTGACGTCTATAAGTCTTGTAGGGATAATTTTTGACAGATTTTTGATTAAATGCAAGCTGATTCAACAGATTGTTTTCAGCGCGTGATCTAATAAATAAAAGGATAATTTGGAATTGGATCGGAATATAGAATAAGCTCTATACTTTTGCGGTACATAATGGGTAAACTTGGAAACTTTTATGAGCGAGATCATTACACACACGCGCACACGCACACACACACACATACACACATATATATATATATACTTGTGTATGTGTGTGTGTGTTCTAATGAATTAATAAAATAATGTAAAATGTGGGGCGTATGGCAGGTGATAAGAAAATATCTTTTTAAACCTTTCATATGATAGTAATAAAAGGGTGTAATTACACATTATTCAGTATGAGTTGAAATTCATATATTTTATACTGAGGGAATAGGAAACTAAGTGCTATAAAAATATTATTTTTTCCTCTATCACATACATATTGTTTATAAATACAAACAATGTATGTATCATATTTAGTTAAATTACTTTAAATTGTGACTAAAATACCTTTATGATTCGAAACATTTTGTATAATTTAGAATTAAATTGCAAAAATTAAACGAATAATAATAAAGGTTGTAAAACTCTATTGGGATTTGGAAGGAAAAAAATAAGGCTTTATAATTTTTAATTTAATATCGGGGAGAACTGAACAATAATCAATAATAATTCGAACTTAATGTTTGTATCGTAATAAAAGTTTATCCAAATTGAGAATCTATTCTTACTACCATCCACGCATTTTTGTTCGTCTTATATTTGACCTGTACTGGTCTTATTCGTATATTTTTTTAAAACACTGCGATTTTAAATTTTTCCAATGATAAATAAGGGTAGTTTTTCAGATACATCCGAATTTCATCCTACCAATACCATAATTCGTTTTTCAGAAATTTCCCCTCCAGAACACAATGTTTCCTTAAAAGAATGAAAATAATCCAAAAAAATTTGGATCTGAGAAGTGAAATATTTTCGTGTTCAGTGATTTGCGTTTCATGTCTAAAAAAAAATCAGTAGTATTTTGTCGGGACCGCAGTATTATTTCCTATTCAAGCTATGGTTTCCTAAATAAGCGGAGCCGTTACCTGGCGGCCACTGGATGACGTCATTAATGACGTAGTCTATGCAAACCATATGGCGTAGAGCGTTCAATACGAGAAACCACGTCGTTAGTTTACGTAGACAACGTTTTGGTGACATTATCTCCGCAATATTACAATAGATTACGGCCCCGGTTTCAGAGAAAACAATAGCTTAACCGATTTCTCACGTTAAACGCTTTGTGTTAAACATTTATCATAATTATTTTAGAGGAATTTTGCGTCTATTGAAAATATATACATGATGATTTATGTAATGATTAAAGAATGCTGACATTTAAAGCTTTAACCTCAGTTGTATGCAGTCTATCAGCTTAGAAATTCACGTTAGTTTTCTCAAACTAAAGATCTAATAAATTTTATATTAGCATTATTTGAATTTCTAGTATTTTATTGCGAAGAAGTTTTAAAAAATCGTTACTTTCAAGCATTCAAACCACATTGCGAAATAAAATAAGTAAATAAATAATAATTCTTACGATGTCCCAACGATTAATATTTTTAAGATGAACCAACTAAAATACGGCATTCCTGTTTTTTTATACAAATTTTCTTCCACAACGGCAGTGATTTGTTGAAAAAAAAAAAGTAAAACGAATCATTGTTTACTTTATTTAAATACAGAATTTTTTTACAGATCAGATTATTATTATTATTATTATTATTATTATTATATCTGATTGTACACATCACTTATATAATATGTACGTTCAATTTACTTTTAAAATAAAAAAACATTTTTATTGATCCCCAAAATCTGAATGGTGACTGAAGAAATACTAAAAATAATTTATCAAACACAAAAAAGAACAAGGAAAAGTAACTCAAAAATATTTTAATATGGAGCTTAAAATAATAATTCATCTTAAGAATGCTTCATGAAACAATGCCCGTATTCTAATGTTAAATCATCAATTTTCTTCACCATTGCAATAGATCAAGCAACGCAAAGAAAATTTCATAAATGTTGTTGATTGCCAAATAGAAAACTTAATTGCATTTTGAGTAGATATTCGTGATTTATAGAAAAAAAAACTCTGCTCTTTTTCAAAACTCTGCTGAAATATACAAATATATTCTTAAAAGTTTTTTTTATAAAAAATTATAAAAAGGGCATAAGAATTTAAAAAAAAAATGATTTGCTAAAGTAATTTTTTAAAAAAAAAAAAATAACTTAAAAATACGGGATTTTTTTTAAAAAAAATTAATCATAATCGGAGAGTTTGTCTTTGGAGACTCTGTTGATGAGCTCGATCGGGGAATCGACTGAAAGCTGTCGGCACTTGAAGTGGAGCGTGTTGGGTGAATTGGAAAATAAGCAGCGTGTATTTGCCGGAAATTGTCGATCCTGTCCTAAAAGGCAGAATATTACTGCAGTGGCTATCCGCAGTAAGAAAAATAAGCTGGTGAACAGAACGTTGCTGAAATAACCGTGACTGTACTTAATGTGTATTTTGTTCCTGTATCTGTGTCATTGAATTATGCAAGTGTTATGTATCTGTCATTGTCCAAATTATGTTACCTGTGGGCTGTCTTTAAGAATTTAAGAAAAAAGCGTCATTTGTCGTTATCCTCCGAGTTGGTATTAATTTTCACTCCTCCGTAGAGAAACTTCTTCGTAACAATATATATATATATTACTCAACTTATATTTAAAAAGTAACGACTTAAGAAAAAATTATGTGGCTAATTACTGAGATTATATGTAATTAATGTACTTTGGTCTGAAATGAAATCTCAAAAATGTTAGCCATTTTGAAACATAGCTCAATATTGTTATTCAGGGCTTAACATATGTTTACTTATAAGTGTGCATGTATTGAAATGAAAACTAAGTATATAACTAAAATCGTCAAAATATTTTTGTTTATCAAAAGAACTTTATAATGTTCAGAAGCCATTTTCATTTTAGCTCTTTCATAAGAAAATAACGGAATATCTGGCAATGAAATGTTCTTAAAAACTATTCACTAGTAAGAAGTATCATATATATATATATATATATATATATATATATATATATATAATACACACACACATATATATAAATATAATACATTCACACATATATATAAATATATATATATAATACACATACACACACACACACATATATATATAGCATTTTATAAAAATAAAACTTTCTACATATTTTTTAAATATGAATAACAGTTTTTTTTTTCTTTGTAAAGAATCACGAGTAAAATATTTCTCATCAATAATAAAAGTCAAACAGAATTTTAAGCTGTTCCCTATCTAAAACGTGTTTAGAGATATAAATCCTAGGAAATAATTTTTAATTTTCTCCCGCGAAATACAATCTATCCAAATGCGAAATAGGTTTTTCCAGTTCAGTTGACGCAGAAGTCCTTAGAAGGAATTGAAAGGGTGTGGTTAAATGCAGAGTACATAAAAAAATGAAGTTATCAAAGAAGTGATATCTTTAAGATTTCTTACGGTCATCATGAAATAAAAGAAAACAAATATATCAATTACGAAATCAAAACTGTCTATTCAATAATCAGCGATTTCTTGCGAATAAATTATCTCTTGCTCGACTTATTTAGCAATCGGGTCAAAAAATATGCGTTACACACATCATTTTATAAATATTGATAAATATTCTATACACGTTGCACGCCCAAGTATAAACATTTTATACTTTAAAGTAAACAGTTTGTATTTACATTTAAATATAAGTAATGTCTACCCTTTACTTACAGCTATCAGCATGAATATGAAAATATTTATTCCACTCTAAGCTATGAAACTATTAAAGGGTATCTATGATAATAATAATTCGTTTCAGGTGTGTAATGGATTCGAAAATTAAAATAACCTCATAGATTTATGAAATATTTTTTTCTAATTCATCTTCTATAGTTTCAGATAAATATTACATAAATAAGATATATATATGTGTGTGTGTGTGTAGTGTAACACTTTGCCTTATTAAACTATTCATAAAACGTTACAAATTTTTTACATTATGCAGTTAAAAACTACTATAGAACTATTACGAGTACAATCATAAGTGTTGTTGTAACTTAAACTATTGTAATCAACATAACGTTAAGAAATAAGTCAATCTGTAAACTTAAAACTTCTTTGGCAGTAATAAATAAATTTTTTCAATGCAATTTCACTAACTTAAAATCCATGAAAGTGGGTTATCAAAATCATAGGATGACCATATGCATACCACTGTGAAATTATCATTATACATTTAAAAAGTTCACTTTAATAATGATATGTAATTATGATAGATAATTTTTAAGTCCAAGATTATATATATATATATATATATATATATATATATATA